>CM043115.1:3105493-3423716 GCA_023701765.1 Hylyphantes graminicola | reverse complement strand
TCCCTTAAGCGGGTCGATAAAATGGGTACCAAGCATGCTTGGGAACGTGTGGCTGACCTCCTTACCGGGACATATGCCTAGCACCCCAGGGCTCTAGGTCACGAAAGCTGTCAAAGTCACGGCAGGCCTTGGCCCAGTAATGGGATGTTGCGCCGGAGAGTTTATTATTTTTTTTAATATACAAGGGGGGTGGGGCAAAATAATACTTATTTCTCCAGATGATCTTTAATATAACTACTTGTACTCCACTACTTTTACTTCTTGTACTCCACTTAAAAAATAGAAGAAGAAAAATTATCAAGCAAAAATTAACCTTAAACCTGGGAGACTGTAAGAAAAGCAATAAAGCCTCGCAGCCAATTTTACTGAGTTTTTATAAATTTTGGGCTTACAGGTGAATTTTAGCAAAAATATGTGGCTACTAACTGAAATGTGAGTTTTCTGCAGTACAGTTTTCATGGTTGAAGGATCACTGTAGTTCCATCCAGTGCCTCTCTTCACCACTTTAGGAATGAATTCAGTGAATGTACGAAAACCCAGGGACAAAGTTAGGAGACGAGAAAAACACATAATAAGTATTAAAAGCAAAAATTTAATGGAAGGAATTTGTTGAGCTATAGTATTAGTTCAATTTAAAATCCAAATGAATGTAATTTTTAGCACAAATATGTGTTAGCTTGAGCCCTAAACTAAAAATTTGACATTCGGGACACACGACGGTAAGGACATTTCTTCATTGTTTTGTGTTCTAAAAAATTTTTGGAGTTTCTTTCTTTAAAATTCCATTTTGGAATTATATATATAAGGACTAGTCTCTTAGTACAATAAGAAAATGGAAAAGAAATATTTTTTTTAACTGTTTATGCTCAAGGGACATAAAATTAAAAATTATGGTAGAAATGCCCAAATGTTCATTGTATAAAGATGTTAGGCAGGGTTTTAAGGCCTGAAGTTTCTAGTATGTTAGTGTTGATTCCTTATAGTCCGAAAGGACAGGGGTGCTTTATCTGTATGACAATTTAGGAAATGTTCAATACATAAAGATGTTTTCTTATCGAGGGATTAACTTGTGATTTGGGTTTTTGATTAACTTTTTCAAAAATTACGACCGTTAGATAACTATTTTTACTCAGTCTGTGTGACCATCTGTAAATGTTCATTGTATAAAGAGGTTTTCTTATAAAGAATTTTATAATTTTAGAAATTGGCTTTTGATTTTTTTAAAGACTTTTTTATTTGACTTTTATGAGTGTAAAGTAAAATAACACAAAAAATAACGCATTTATAAAAGATTTATAAATAATAGTTTTTGGGATAAAAGTTTCTAAATCACATATTAGTTAGAAGAATTCTGATGTTCCATCTATTTTCCCGTTTGGTACGCGAACTGATGTAAAGAGTATAATAATAATTTTTTTAGTGTTTTTACTGTTAAAAATGTTGTGCTTGGTTTCACTATAGCAACAGTTGCGTAACAGCAACTGCTATTTACCATATTTTCAGTATTCGGTTGCTTAACGGTTGCGATGGGTGCCTATTCAGGTGTCGGCTCATCACTTGACTGTGGTTCTAAAATACGGCCGCCTCGGTGGCTGAATGGTTAGTGTACTAGCCTTTGGAGCTGCTGATGTCGGGTTCGAATCCAGGTCAGGCATGGATGTTTGTGACAGTTAATAAATGTTGTTATTTGTCTATGTGTTATTCATTTCTTTGTGACTGTAAAATTTCTTTCTGTGTCTGTCCCACTTGACGAAAGCTTATAAGCGGTTCTATGAACAAGCACACAAGCTGGAATATATATGTATCATACCATACCATACCATACCTAAAATACGACGTCCGTTGTCAATAGCCCTCATGTAGCTCTATTGCGACGATAATTCAAACCTAGCCTAACCAGTATTCGGTTTAATCGTTTCTCAAGATTTGGAAACAAATCCTAAGAGACGGTTTAACCAAATACCGAATGTATGGCAAAACAGCCTTTGTAACTACTATAGGAACCATTGTTGTGGTGAAACCAAGCACAGTTTTTTTAAAACAGTGTAAAGTTAGAAACTTAAAAAGCCGGTACCTGTCATTGGGTCCAGTGAACGCAAAAAAATTGACTTGAAAAGAACATTTTTCTTTTCTTTTTTTGAATTCGATGCACTTGCAAGAAGCATGCAAGAATATTCGAATTTTCAAAGACTGTATTAAATTATTTCAATTTGTACATGTAACCCCATAGAATTTTTTGTGTGACTTGTCATTTTTTTATAAATCAACTGAGACACAAATACAGTATAAATCACTAAAGGTTCTCTATTAATTGAAATACATAAAAATATAAACTAAACAAAATAATATAAAAAAAAAATTTGAAGAATAAACATAGAAGTGAAGCATTTGTACCTGGAACAAATGGTTTTCCATCTATTCGATTTCACAGCGTCAGTAGTATCGCTTCTGAACATCAAAAACGTTTCGAAATAAATACAAAAAAACCTACTTCAATCATTATTTTGCTCATTTCATCAAGTTGTTTTGTTTCAAGACTATCTTAATAGAATAAATTAGAATAAATTTCAGGTCTTTTAAACCATTAATTTTTTACTAATTTGTAAAAAACAAATAACACTTTCGCCCAGTAAATTGCGTTGAAAATATATTCCACGCAACTCAAGACATCCATAACTCTTTTTCTTCTTATCAATATGAAAATAGATATTCTAATAAAAACTAACTTTTCATAAAAAAATATATAAAGTTCCATAAAAATAAGCAGGAATCGTCTTACATTCTCCGATACACCAACAAAAAAATATAAAAATGACGAAAGAGATTTCTAGAATTTGAAACTCCGGTCAGGTGAGGTGGAGGGAGGGGGGTGCACTTTCAAAATCAATGTAATAAATGCCGGCTGCACAATTTCGAACCGGGGCCATTTTGAGCATCTGCTCCCTTGACTCTAGAACACATTCGATTCGAAAATGCAAAGGAAGAAAAATCGTTTGGCGTTTGATAGCGAGTTCTTTTTTTTATAACTTGATGTCGATGGATGGTTTGATTTCATTCGGTATTTTGACGTATGAAAAGATGGGTTTCGGTTTGATTTTTGAAATAAATAAATTCATTTTTTTAATAGTGAAATATATTTTTTTGAAAAATCAAAAATGATTAGATCAGAATGAATGCATCTATTTCTACAATAATAAATCACACATGACGTCATGTATTGTTATTAATACGTACTATCCAAATATGGAACATAAATTTTGGAAATTTGTTTAGAATTTATCGAACATTTACATGCATTTATTAACATTTATACGAATTTATATCACGTTTATATGAATTTATGTAACATATGTGTTATTGTGATACAGTCCTGCACAAAAATTTAGACACAGACGCAATTCATGAAAAAATCGTCAATGTTACTTTTTTTCAGTAGTTTTTTTAAATATATAATCTTTAGACAGCATGAAAAATATTATGGTAAAATTTTTTGACAAAAAATTTAAATAAATTTGACTTCCATCAACAAATTAAAAATGTCCATACTTTCCTTGCCACAAAAGTATAGTCACAAGTTTCCGTTTTATGCAAATTCTATACAGGAAGTGATTGAGGTTGCTTTAAAGGTTGGTTTTAAGTTGCTTTAAAAGGTTGAAGGTAATTTTCAATGCTTAGAACCATTCTGAAAGTCAACTGAATTTTAGTATGAAGAGATTTTAAGGATATGGACATTCAAATTCAGAGGTAAATCTGTTTCGGATATTTCTACTAAATTTAAGCGTTCGAAACGAGGTATTTATAGAGTGTCAGCACGTGGCGATCAACATCCACCAAAATCGCGGTCTGGAAGACCTCCAATCACCAGAAAACGAGGGGACGCACAAATAAGAAAATTGGCTTCAGACAAAAATTGCTCTTGAAATCAAATTAAAATTCCAATTGTGGCTTAATTTTTACCAAACACTATCAGAAGGTGAATCAATGAATCTGATTACTTGATAAAATCCTAACTTATAGCGCATCCTAGCTTGCTATCTCATCATAAAGATGCAAGACTGCAATGGACTCAACAACACATGTCTTAAAGCTATCCATTGCAGTCTTGGTTAGGTTAGGATTGAATTATCGTCGCACTTGAGAACCACAGTCAAGTGACGAGCCGACACCTGAATAAGCACGCAACGCAACCATTGCAGTCTTGCATCTTTATGATGAGATAGCAAACTAGGTTGCGCTATAAGTTTGGATTTTATCAAGTAACCAGATTCATTGATTCACCTCCTGATAGTTTTTGGTAAAAATTAATCCAGAATTGGGATTTTAATTTGATTTGAAGAGCAATTTTGGTCTGAAGCCAATTTTTTTATTTGTCCGTCCTCTCGTTTTCTGGTGATTGGAGGTCTTCCAGACCGCGATTTTGGTGGATGTAGATCGCCACGTGCTGACACTCTATAAATACCTCGTTTCGAACGCTTAAATTTAGTAGAAATATCCGAAACAGATTTACCTCTGAATTTGAATGTCCATATCCTTAAAATCTCTTCATACTAAAATTCAGTTGACTTCAGAATGGTTATAAGCATTGAAAATTACCTTCAACATTTTAAAGCAACTTAAAACCCCTCCCGCAATCACTTCCTGTATAGAATTTGCATAAAACGGAAACTTGTGCCTATACTTTTGTGGCAAGGAAAGTATGGACATTTTTAATTTGTTGATGGAAGTCAAATTTATTTTTATTTTTTGTCAAAATTTTTTACCCTATTATTTTTCATGCTTTCTAAAGAATATATATTTAAAAAAAATCTACTGAAAAATAGTAACATTGACGCTTTTTTCAAGAATTGCTTCTGTGTCTAAACTTTTGTGCAGGACTGTATTGAGCACGAAAAAAACGTATTTGAAAGAGACTGTAGAACTATAACCTGCTCAATTTTCGAGATGAGGGCAATTTTTTTTTCGGAACATCACACACTTTATACAGAGCGGGACGTCGTGGATATCTTTCTCGACTTGTAAGTTAAGTAGGCAGTTGCATTATTACTTTGAATTTGATGGGATTTTTTCTGTAATATAACTTATGCGTTCAGTAATTTTCACAATCATCGACAGGAAATCTGCACATATTGACGTCAGCTTAACGAGTAGTGGCGATCGGAAACCGGTTTCTATCTTGGTTCTTTTTCCACGGTTCAAGCGTCGGGCTATTTGTCTGTCGTGAAGCTCTGTCTTAGAGATGGTAAACCCTTGCGCCGCGTGATATGAACCAAGGCAGAACTGGTTTCTTCACACTAGTTTAGGCGGTGACTCTTCGCCAAACAGACCTGATGCAGACATTATACTATGCAATGAAGGGGTTCTTCCCCTGCCCTCTTTATGTGTGTTACAGGTGTGTGTTTTTGCAGGGGGGCGGTGTCGGATGCGCGACGCGATCCGCGGTCTTCCCCGATGAGCGATGTCCGGGGGCTGTTGGCGGAACCGCAAAGCTACTACGCCTCTGCTTCTACACCTCCTACTCATCGCAGCACTCGCGCTACGCAGCGGTAAGTCTTTTTAGCAGCACAGTGAGAGAGCAGTCAAGCTGATTTGTTTTTGCTAGATATCGAGTGATGACGAAACGCTTTCAAGGCATACGTTAACCCTCTAATGCATACTGTTGTCATCACTCTTAAAACAAACCAGTGATTTTTACTCAGTCTGAGTGAATATTCACTCCCCCCCAGAGTCGAAAATGCACTTCTCCCACAAGAGTGGATAGCACTCCTTTGTTTATCGAGTGTATGGCAAAAAGTAACATAATACACTTTATTCTACACTCTTAAAACAAAAGAGTGAATTCCACTCCAGTTGGAGAAGTGCATTTTCGACACTGGAAAGGAGTAAATATTATCTCAGACTGAGTTAAAATCACTCGTTTGGAGTGATCCTGTCGGAGGTTTAACACACAAAGGATCCACTCCAAAAGGAGAAGTGCATTTTCCACACTAGAGGAGTGAAAATTAATCAGACTGAGTTAAAATCGCTCGTTCATTTTAGGAGTGTACTAAAGTAGAGCTCCCTTTCGACAAATCTGCGTTTTTTCATCTATTGCACTCCATTTTGAAGTTTTAGTTACTAATAATCACAGATGACAGTAGTAAAAGTGTATTCAAGATTAAAGAGTGAAGTTATTAACTGTTGTGAAATTGCGTCTTTTTCAGTATTCAAAGTATAATAATATTAGTACTAAATACAAATAAATTGCTTTGAAAAAATAACTATAATTCAAGTGGGTTATTTAAAACATATTTAGCAGTTTTCTAATCATTCGCCTCATGGGACATTTCGCCTTTCTGGAAAACTCGAAAATATAAAAATTCTTCAAGACAAAAAAAAAAACATTACACTTAAAAAAAAAAAAGGCTTCACAAAAAACTTTTGACTTGTTGGATTTTGTTAAAGGATATTTATCTGTATCGTTATATGCAGCTCTAGTGCGATGGCTTTATTAACCATCATAGTTCAGTAATAGCTTAACAAACATTTTGCTCATTTGGCGAGTTTTAATTAATGAATTGGCGAGATTGGCAACGTATTTGGCGAAAAAATAAAGACATAAAACAATATGCAGCTCGTGCGATGGCATTTATTAACCATCATTGTTCAGTAATAGCTAAACAAACCATTTGCCCATTTGGCGAGTTTTAATTATAATTTGACGGGATTGGCAATGTATTTGGCGAGAAAATAAAGACCTAATGTGCAGCCAGGGCCGTGTGGTGCTATGATGCAGAGAGGCGGCCGCATCAGGCGGCAATTGAGTAGGGGGCGGCAAAATTCGAGACTCTAACCTCCACTTTTTAAAAATACTGTTTAAAAAAAAAACTTAGTCGCAACTAAATCTGTGTAAAATAAATACTTCTAAATTTTCAAATATAAAAAGAAAAAGAGCGGCAATTCTAATGAATATCCGAAATAGTGAGTGAGAATGAAAATAGATTCAATACAGGCCCGAGCTGGTCAGAGGGAGAGAGAGCGGTCTACAAAAAAGCCACTGCATGTTTTTTTATTTGGGTAGTGGGAAGAGGGACTAGGTTCAGTGCCGCCGACAGGGGGGGAGGCATAACTAAGCATTGCATAGGGGCCCGTAAGAAGTTAAAGGGCCCGCGCCAATTTTTTAAAATTTAATCAAAAAAATGAAAAAATGAATTGCAAAAAAAATTAAATAATTGAGGCCAAAAACTTTACTCCAAGATAAAAGCTAGTTTTGTAAGATTCGTTATTATTATTGTATTTTTATTTGATTTCTCAGCAATTTCTTCTAATACGTTCTATTTCCTTCTTTCAAAAAAATACTTAACTTGTGAAATTTTTCCGTATTCATTAATGTATTTAGGAACTAGCGGGGCCCCTAGAAGACTCCCATAGGGGATATGAGTTTTTATTGGATTTATCAGCATTTTTTTTGTTCAAAAACTTTCCAATTCCTTCATTAAAAAAAATACTTAATTTGCGATATTTTTCCGTATTCATTAATGTATTAAGTAGCGGCGTCCCTAGGAGACCCATATGGAATATTAGTTTTTAGTCAGATTTACCAGTAATTTAAACTTTAAATATTTTATTTTAAAAAAATGTAGAAATAAGACAAGTTGGCTTCTTCAAATTCGTTATTAATACTGTAATGTTCCCTGACTCTTCACTGGTTTTTTTTTGTCAAAAATGTTATAATTTAATCCTTTTTTGAAAACTGAAAAATTGCTTTTCTTCACAATCAAATTTCATAAAAATGGGCCCTTATCAGTTCCAGGTCATGCAAGGCGGAAATTCAAAAGGCGTCAATTTGGCTGATGAAAAAAAAATTGAAAGGTTTTATTTTTTGAGATCCTGGTCCCGTTACAAAGACGACTAAGCCAGATTTGTTGAATTGTATTTTAATATTTTTTTAATCATATAATTTTTTTAAGTTGAGAATTTAATCGTTCGCCATAAGATTCTTGAAGAAAACAATGTAGATTATTGGGGCAAATAATTTATCCAGTATTTTTTTCCCCCATGAATAAACAATTTGCTTCAATAATCGACATTATTTAATTTGTGAATCTTCTCATTTATCATGCGTAAAGTTGAAGATATTTTCTGAATATTCATCGCTCCAGTTGATAAAATAAACACAACTCAAAACAAGCAAGTCAACACAAACAAGCTGTAAAAAGGGGGATAAATGGAAAGATCCCTGTTCCTCAGGCTCACTACACTCGATAATGGCTTGTTCGCTATCTGCGGCAATAAAATTACCCCCGTTTTCTACGAAACACGTTGCGTTGCAAGGGGATATTTTTACCCCCCACAGACCCCACTCCTACTTTCCGTGGGAAAGGATGGTTGGTGTTTTTTCTCGTAACCTCCACTCCAAGAACAAAATCCGAATCACTATTGTCCAGCTTCTGCAAAACTTATCTGTGATTTTTATCAAAGCAGGAGATGAAACCTTTTAGGTTTTATGACCAAAGAAGAAAGGCAGGGTGGACGGTGGACGATCGGAGCAGAGGGTCCTTGTTTGAAACTTGAGACAAGTATTTTTACGACTTGTACAATTTGCTTTCGAAACATTTTCCGAGAAGCGGTAGTACGTTTTATCAGTACTGAGTACTTGCCAGATGTTTGAGGAATTTCTTGGACTTGGACTGGCCATTGGGACAAAAAACAGATAAGACACCAAATGTATTGCTGCTACGTCACTTAGAACCAAGGCCGTCTTAGACTCTTTGGTTTTTTGGCAGTATAGTATTTTATTCTGTGTTGAATGTTGATTTTTTAAACGCTCTCTCTTAGTGGATTTTGACGCGTTTTATGTGATTCGTGAATTTCTGAATTCCCGTTTATAGGTAAGAAATTAACAAAAATTCATTCTCAATCAATGTCAATTCTTAATTTAGTTGTACTTTCGTAAAAATATAAATTTCTTTTTAATGTGCTATTTTTATAAATATTTTATTTAAAGCAGATGTTCAGAGAGTAGTTGTTTTATTTTTGTAATCAATCAATCACGAATCATTTTTTTTTCTCTTAGAATTCTAAATCTATGAGTATGATACATCAATTCTATTTTATTGTTTTGACAATTTTTTTTTTTGTATTTTTGTTTTAAACAAATTCAGTTTGTTTAAAACAAATAACTGTTACATAATTTAACAATTCGGACTCTTTTGCTTTTGATTGCTTTATAATTTACTTTTATTCTTAAGAAATTGTCTATATATACTTGATTGATCTTTACTATCACATCCTTTTATAATTTTAATATTGTAGAAAAGAGGAAAAAAGAAGCCGTTGGGAAAAAATTGACTTTTTTTACACTTAAAAGAGTTTAGAAAAAAATCAAAAGCGGCATTTTAATGATTTGCATCATATGAAAAAAATATACCACACGGCCCTGTGTGCAGCTCTAGAACTTATAGGTTAACTACACATTTATTGCCTGAATATGCATATTTGTAATCAACAGAACCATCATTGAAGAAATCATCAACTAAAACCATAATAAATCCAGGAATCAAGACTTGTCAGAAATACGTCACTTGAAACATATCAATTATTTTCAAATAATGAATTTAGTTTCTGAAAGTTATGGCAACATAATAAAATAAACATTTTCAATTTTATTTATTTTCGTTGAAAGTTTTATTTAATTGTTTCAGCAGGATGGCATCAGGAAAGTAAAAAAATGATCGGATTTGAGCCAAAGTGGTGTAGTTTTTCCAGAAAATTCGAATTTTCCCTAAAAATAGAACATTTTGAGCTCTGAAAGTTCTTATTTTGTAACTCAAGTATGAACTACGCATTTGTGCCAGTTACGAGTCAAACAAATGTCTAGTTTGTGAGTTTCGGAGAGACATACACACACAAATACATACAAAACTTCATTTTTATTATTATAGATTAAGAAGACTGAATTACTTTTTTAATTAAAAACTAGTTACTTTTTAAATTAAGTAACTGGATTGAGCTACTTTTTTAAAGTAGTAATCTCTG
The DNA here is from genome assembly GCA_023701765.1 of Hylyphantes graminicola. Classification (NCBI taxonomy): domain Eukaryota; kingdom Metazoa; phylum Arthropoda; class Arachnida; order Araneae; family Linyphiidae; genus Hylyphantes; species Hylyphantes graminicola. The sequence continues at coordinate 3,413,702 of CM043115.1, read as the reverse complement.
CATGTATTCATTCCTCTTTCCAGATTGCAAGTCGTCTGCGTCCCTCCAGATCCACTCCCTCCACGTGCCCACCCCCGTGTCCAGGGGTGACAGCGCCCTCTTGCGGTGCGTCTACGAACTGGGCAGCGAGCCCCTGTACGCGGTCAAGTGGTACAAGGACGAGCGCGAGTTCTTCCGCTACGTGCCGGAGACGGAGCCCGCCATGAAGGTGTTCGCCAGGAACGGGCTCGATGTTGACGTGAGTAGACACAGCTATTTGGTTCATTTCATAGTTTCCGGCTGCTTATTTGTAGCCTCCTGTAGAAGCTTTAAGACAGCCGAATTACGCCTCGTAATTTAGAAACCTGGTCAAGTGACGAGGTCGACGTCTGAGCGGGCACTCAATGGAAATCCGAGCGACATCGTACGCTAACGCCGTCGGACTTTCGACTCCACAGATTTCAGAATCACTTATACCTCAGTGTACTTGGGCACCCCGGTGATCTTTAGAGGACGTTTTCCACCAGCACGAATACATATCTATAGCATGGCTAAGCCAAAGACAGAACCAAGAACCCTCTCGGTGAGAGGCTCATCTCTTACACCCCTCTGTTACCGGGGGGGGGGGATATGACAACTATAGGTTCAGGTAATTTAAAAGTTTCCGGTTGTATGCTTTCAACATTTTTTAGAAGATTTAACACAGCCATTTGCACCTCGTAATTAAGAACCGCGATCAAGTGAAGAGGTCGACACCTAAGCTGGCACCCAACGTGACTTCAAGCGACATCGTACGCTAACGTCAAGACTTACTTTGGACACTGCAGAATTAGCGAGAACGTCTGTTCCAGTGTACTCGGGGAACGCCGTCATTTAGCCGAATTTTATGGAATATCTTGGTATTATCTTGGTATTGGATGGTCGAATATCTTGGTATAGGATGAGGGACCCACTGTATAAGAGGCCCCTGTTCTAACGATTGGGCCACGGAGCCCTCGTTCTGGTTTAATTACCGTCACATTAAGAGCGATTGTCACTCCCATAGAGCCAATGCCTTCGTTTTCGAATCACAAATTCCGAAGAAGTATTGCTTTTCCATGTTAGCCCTTTTCCCCCAGGTACGGGAATCAACATAACATCAAAATGAAACAAATTTGAAACGAAAATGATATCTACTTATTTAATTATATGTTTTTGAAATGTTAATAAGCCCTAAATGCCCAGCAGAGGGCGACACTACTCTAAAGTTTTAACAAATAATAATTAAATAACTGGTTGTTACTTTCTTTTCAATTTTGTATTAAATTGATATTATGATGATTCCCATACCTGGCAAAAATGGGATAGCATGGCAAGACAATTCCTTTGCGAAAGTTGTGATTTCATAACTAATGCATTAGCTCTAAGGGACTGACAGTCTCTCTTAAAGATGTTGGCCTCGAAATTTGTTCTCGTGGTGTCAGGATATGGGGGAAAGAATTAATGAAGGTTTTAATAAATAATAAATTTCTAAAGCTTAATTTTTAGGTACCCTCTAAACTACAACTTACTTCGATAATTTTGTTTCTCAGAAGATCCCTCATAAATATGCCTTTTGTAACGTATATGTCATTTTAATAGTTTTTACATTAAGGCAGATCACTCGGTAAGAAATGACAATACGAAAACGCACAATTTAAATAAACTAATTTGAAGGCAACTAATTTAAGAAAAAGGCTATATCAGACAAACAATTATCTCTACTTTAAAGTGCCATGTGTATTAACACTTAAATATAAAATAAAATTTATCTGCAAAACTAAAGTCATTCCCAATTATATTATGCACGTTTCCCAAATGAACCCTTAAAAATGTAAATTAATTATAGATTTTTCAACTCCATAGTTTCTTTTACTTTCAGACCGTGAGAAGAACGGGCAGCGAAAACTTTCGTAGTCCGCGGCTGAAGTGCCTTAGGTTAAGTTAGTATAAATTATCATCGCACTAGAGTTACACGGGGGCTATTTTATTATTATGACTTATGACTTTCTTGGTGGGGGGCAAGATCGCCAAGCACTGCGACTTTAAGTCTATTATACTAAGCCCCAGAAATGACACAAGCACAATCGACACACAAAGAAAGAGACGACACAAACACATAGACAAATAACAACATTTATTGACGCTCACAAACATCCATGCTTGACCGGGATTCGAACCCGACCCCAGCAGCTCCAAAGGCTAGAATCCTACCGATTGCGCCACCGGGGCGGCTATTTTATTATTATCAACGGGCGTCGAAGTTCACATCCACACTCACGTGACACTGAAGCGCCTTAGAAAATCGGTATAAATTTTTATAAATAAGGAGATAAACAAAATTTCAATGAATCCATGTATAATAAAAGTTATAATGATTATATTGATTATAATGGATAATATAATCATGTTCAATTAAGTATGATGTATCATGGTTCTAATGATTCCACTTGGAATTATCAGCTACCGATTTTTTTTATAAAGTTATATTTTTTTTGCATCGTTAGATCGAAGAATCATGTATTTTTGAAGAATTAAATTATGTTTGTTTAAATTAAATGAAAACATGAAAAACATGGTAAATTAAAGTTCTCCCTGAAATAATTTTATGAAATAAATTGACCCTAAATTCTTCACTCTAGCATTATTAGATGTTCAAAAATTGATTTTAACTATTTTTAACGAAAAAAGTTTTGAAAAAATTATTTTTCTAATTTATTTTCATAAAGTTATTATTAAAATTTATTTTTATTGAATCTTAGTTCAAAAATTAAGATTTCCCTCCCTATTTTTTTACAATTTCTTTCTAGATGTACAATGAATCTATTTCATAACATTTAGATTTTTTAGAATAAAAAGTAAAATGTTGCGACTGAAACGGTAACAAAAGTACGCAAAAGTCCTTGCCTAATTCCTTTGAGCAGTGTACTTCAGTGAACTTGTCAGTTATCCAAATGCAACACGCTGTACCTTTCTGAAAGATCTTATTACTTCCTCCGACCGCAAAGAAAACTAATTAGGAAAACAGAAATTCCAAAATACTTTTACAATGCTTGGAAACAGTGAGGACATTGCAGCTGAAAGCTGATTATTGCGTTCACAAGTCAATGAAGATGATAAACTTCCAACTTCGTGCTGTTCTTCGCTTGGGCTTTTCTCGGCAAAAGTGTCTTTTTCAGATGCTTTGGAAGTTTGCGGTTTGAGAAAGTGTTAGTTGACAATGGACTTATTTGGGGAAAACGGATTTGAGCGAGTGGATGATGTGGTTTCTGTCACTCCAAAGTTCTTCATCACAAGATGAAAAAGATGTATTTAAAAACAGTGTTTAGTTTTTGCAAAAGATAAATATAAATCGGAATTTCAAAATAAAATAAAAGACCAATTTGTAGATAAAAAACCTAAATTAAAACAGTGTTTAGTTTTATTTTGTTTCTTTTCTCCGCAAATGCGCCTTTTATTCCATTTTGCACTAGCTATTTATATTATTATTATTTTTATAAAATCTTTTGCAAAATAGGTAACGATAGTAATTTAATATATAAAAAAAACACCTTCAATACGGCGAAACAACGATCGATCGTTTATGTAACGATCAAACTGGTTAGAAAGCATACGAGGAAACCGCAAAGAATGTTTGTTTGGTAATTTCAGTTGTACATGTTTAAAGATATTAATTTATTATCATAATCGATACCTGATAAACCCTTAAGGGGGTTCGGTATGTTATATATCGGTAATGCTAAATTGGCCAATTGCAATGTACCCTTTCACAATAACTACTGATCAGATCATCCTAAAATTTTCTGTGTGTGTTATACCAACCTTATATATTAATCTGAGGTTAAAAGTTTTTTGTAAATAACTGTTAGATTTTTTAAAATAAAATAAGTGTTTAAGTACCCAAAAAATCATGAATTTTTTCACTTTTTTGCCCCATAATTTTTTTTTCACTTTAGTTTTATTAAAATTTATAACCTCAGATTAATCTATACTATGTATTACATCATATAAAACAAATTTTACGAAAAAACATAGCATAGTATTTGAGAAAAGGTACATCGAAGTTCAAAAAATCAAATTCTGAGAAAAACGCGTTTAAAGTTTGTATTGTTAACCCATTTCCTTACGAAGCCATGACATTAAAATGGCTTTTAATGTCAAAAATATTTTTCCAATCGTCTTGATACTTTGTGACATTATTAATAAAGGTTGTAATGGTATTTAAGCCAATAACATTTGTTTTGATTTTTTCACCGATTTTGGGGTACTGAACCCCCTTAATCATCTTTGTTGCCCTATGCTGTACTTTTTCAATCAACTCTATATCTTTTCTGAGGAAGGGGGACCAAAACTGAACAGCAACATATTCCAGATGTGGCCTTACCAATCCCCTATATAACAGTTACAGCAATGTCAAAGTGCGGCATTCTGAGCTAATAGCCAAGAGATTACAAACAGTTTTTCCGAAGGAGGGAAAGCGCATCTTCCCGAGTTTCACCTTCGCGTTAATTGTTAACACCGGGCCCTTTAAAAGTATGCTAATTAAGTGAAAGTCAGAGGCGTAGCTACCGCCGTATCAGCCGTATCAATTATACGGGGCCCCCGGGCCACGGGGGGCCCCAACGTGCGTTTTCAAAAATTAATAAAAACTTCCCAATTTTTTTTCACAAATGACAAAAGAAAAAAAAGAGTAATTTATTTTTTCCCGCGTAAAGATTTCGTTCAAAAGTTGGCAACACCCTACATCGGTTATCGCGGGCTGCGGGAACATACAGATATATGCGGGAGCAAAGATTTCAGAGTCTTTGCGATCAGAGTATGTGCGAAATATTACAACCGGAGAAATTCCCGTCTCCATCAAACGAAGAGATATTAAACGCCCTTCAGGAGCACAAAACTCAGTCGGCTATTTACAGTAAAGACATCTCAGTTAATCTTATAATAAATTAAAGGCTCTAAAACCATGCTTAAAATCTGAAATTCAAAAAATTCATTCTATTAAGGAACTCATTGAATTTTATTGCTGATAAAATTCAACCTGTCACTATATTTTCCATAGAGCCAGAAACTTTCGAAAAACTAAAGTCATCATCAGCAATAAATGATTTAATAAATCAGTTTGCCTAAAAAAGGCAAGGAGAGTTTATATTTAATTGTTAGTAAAAATTTTAGAAAAAGTGACAGATACATAATTATGATGAATAAATGGGCAATTCTACCATAATTTTTAATTTTATGTCCCTTGGGAATATAACTTTAAAAAAAATTAATCTTTCTTTACAATTTTTTTCTTATTATACTAAAAGACTGATCCTTATATAATTGCAAAACGGAATTTTAAAGCAAAGGAACTCAAAAAAAAAATTTTGAGAAAACAGAACAATGCAGAAAAGTCCTTACTGTCGTGTGTCCCGAATGTCAATTTTTTAGTTTAGGGCTCAAGCCAACACATTTCTGAGCTAAAAATTTCATTCGTTTATATTTTAAATTGAACTGTAGCTTAAGAAATTCCTTCAATTAAATTTTAATATTTATAACGTGCTTTTCAAGTTTCCTAACTTTGTCCCTGGGTTTTGGTACATTCACTGACCTCATTCCTAAAGTGGTGAAGAGAGGCACTGGATTGAGCTACAGTGGTTCTTCAACCATGATAACTGTATTGCAGAAAACTCACATTTCAGTTAGTAGCCACATATTTTTGCTAAAATTCACCAATCAGCTCAACATTAAAAAAAAAACTCAGTAAAATTGGCTGCGAGGCTTTATTGCTTTCCTTACAGTCTCCCAGGTTTAAGGTTAATTTTTGCTTGATAATTGATTTTTTTTCTATAAATATGTTAAAGTGGAGTACAAGAAGTAAAAAAAATCCATTTTTATTAAACTGGAGTTAGTTTCAACACAAAAAAGACCGGAAAACAGCGTGAATGTTCTTACCTTCCGTTTCTGACTTTCCGGTCCTTACCGTCGTAATGACCTAGGGATGGAAAACCGAAACCAGTTTTAAGACTAACCTTTTTTTTGTGATTTCGGTTTCATTGAAAAATAGTTATTTTCGTGAGGCCGGTTTAGACCGGTTTCTTTGGCAACGGTGTTTTTAAAAACAGCCATCCCTTGTTATTTATTTTTTTGTTTTTTACAAATGAGCTTTGCGGAACTTTTTTTCGTTTTTATAGAACCCCTATAAACCTTTTGACAAACATTTTAAGTGATTTTGAAAAAATAAATTTTACAAATTTTTTTTATACCTGAAATTAAAAACTATGGTAGAACTGCCCAAATATTTCTTTTAATTTTATGTTTTTTTTCTTTTGTGAGAAATCTTTACCCTGCCTAAGGGCCCCCAAACAAATTTTTATACGGGGCCCCGCCAAGGCACGCTACGCTTCTGGTGAAAGTCCCGAAGTTTTGGCGAGTGAAAAATGCGCCGCCGAGCCGAAATTTAAGGATCATTTTTCATGCTGGCGATGGCCTCTTAAGATCTTACTCGCCTAATAATGGCTCCATTTATTTTTCGATTTATTTTCTGGAGTTTTGGGGTTTTCTTGTGTGCATTTCGGCTCCGAAGGTCACGCGAATTCTATCACTAATTTATCACTCGTGAAATTCGGGAAAAGAGAGTTTTCTCTTAGGTTTGGTGCTTTGCCAATTTGGTGGAAATTTCGGCATTTTTATCGTAACTTGTTGCCAACTTTTAGTGCGAAGCTAAAGGTATATTTAAAATTGAAAATATTTTTACAGATATCGGGATTTAGAGTCGTCGAAAAGTCTCATTATAAGTTTAAAGTTTTATAATTGGATGAGACCATATTTTTCCCATACTATAGTAAGATATAATTTCGATGCACTAATTAAAACTTGTTTAGAAGAAAATACTTCTTGCTGATAAATTTTATAAGCTCATGTTTAAGAGAAATTTAAATTAGGTAAGCGAGTTCCTACACTGTTAAAAAAATCACAGTAAAATTACGGGCTTGGGACGGCAACAAAGTTTCCAATCATGCACCGTTAAAATACACTCATGCCCATAATTTCCTGCAGACCGTAATTTAACGAGCCAAAGTAATACAGTGACAACTGTGAAATTACGGTCCTTAAACGTAACATTACAGTATGCCTAATTACTATTTAAGCGTAATTAAACGACCATGGACCGTAAATTGACAGCCATAATAACGGTATGAAGCGTATAACTGCAGTCCTTGAATGTAAATATATGGTCTAACTGATTACGGTTTAACCGTAAATTGATAGTGTGTAATTGTATATATCTGACCGTTTTCTGACGGTCTAGGTAAATTAATTAACAATGTGTTCATAGCATAAAAAAATGAAAATACAAAATAGCAATTTCATCAAACATTTAATTTTATTCATTGAAATTACAAGTAGAACAATTTTCAAAAATAGTATATTAACTTAAAAAATAGTACATTAGCACACATGAATAATACAGGGGAAAAAACCCTTCATAGAATAGGAATCTGTCTACAACAGGCCTCTTTGGCAGTTTTAGCAAATCATCGCCTAACCTGGTGTAAGGAAATCTGTTTCTTATTTGGTTCTTCTATCCCAGCAACCCGAGTTCACGCGAGACACAAGTGCCACGTTTGTACCAAGAGAGAAACTGATTTCCTATCACCAATGTCTGCAAGCAGACCAAATTATGGGAAGATTCCTAAGCAAATCAAGGTTTTCTTCCCCGCGACTCTTCACATATTAAATTATAAAATAAATTTAACTAAAAAACAAACATCAAAGTATTACACTCGCAAGACGTATAGCATGGAAATAAATTTCTAGAACGAAAAAATCCACACACATTTATAAAATATTTAATTATTTTAATCAGTTAAATAAATATTTGAATTTTAAATGTAATTAATAAAACATCTGAAGAATTATAAGAACTAAAATTTTTACTAAAGTCCTACACCCTGTAAATTATTTATATTTTAGTAGCATTTACAAAGATATAAACAAGTTATGTTATTTAATTATTCAAATGTTAAAGTCTTTTTCTATTATAAACTCTTGTGAATTCATCAGATCAGTCCCTGATTTATGGAAATTCTATGCTTTTGTGTAAAACAACACAATGTCAAATGGAATGACAAGAATGAGAATGGAATGAGCATTTAAAATAGAAAATTTATACATAATCTAGATTTGTAAAGTATGTTTGCTGTTTAAAAGTCACACTATTTGTGTAAAAAATATCAAATTCTAAATATGCTTAAATCGTAAAACTTTTTTACAAGTCAATTCTAAAATTTGGATAAAAAAAGGGTAAAACTCAAGCAGTTCCTTATGATGATAAAACTTATTTACAAAATATGTTCAGATGTTTCACGACTAGCTCCACTCCAAAATGAATGCTGATAAAAGATTAGTTCAATGTCACTGCATATCCAGTTTTGAAACTATAATAGAAATATATTTTATTTTTACCAAAGTGCATATCATAGAAGATTATGAAAGCAAGATACTTTAAGGGGGAGTCCATAAATTATTGTTATTTGCTTGCAGTGATTTGTTTTGGGTTCAGCATAATAGTATCAACAAATGTCATGCGAGTGTCAAGCCATGAAATATAACCAAGAGAAGAGTGATGGGGGGGGGGGGGGACAAAATCGCCAAAGTTGTCTCGTAAAATATGGACGCCTCTAAGCTATCAAATCCCTTCAAACACACAACCTGCATTAATAGAATTATCTATTTCATTGTGACTCTTCAAGTTTCATAGCTTAAACAAATATGCGGGTACACGGGAAAAACCGAATGATTTTGTAGATAATTTTTCCTAGCAGGCCACTTAGGCGATGATAGCGAGTGATCGCTTAAACTTGTGTAAGGAAATCAGTTAATACCACAGAGATCATAGTTAAAGTAATAGAGTGGCAGATCACGTGATCTCCAATGCTAACGACAGACTGGACGCGCAAGGAGCTCCCACAAGAGCCCCAATGAATCCAGTGTTGTTGGTAACGTGATCTGTCACTCTAATACTTTAACTACCTTCTCTGTGGTTCCTAGCAACCAAGATTCAGGCGAATGACGATCCCGACGCTTAGACCAAGCGACGAAGAAAGAGAGAAACCAGTTTTCTGCCACCAATGTCCGCCAAGCATACAATTACGGGCGCCCACCTAATAAATCAATCGGTACTTCCCGTGTACTCTTCAAATATGAAAAATTACAGTTTTGACATTTTTATTAAATTTTATATTCAGTCAATTTATTTTTTAAAAAGAATTTTCTGAAATGTTCAGTTACAATTACTTAAAACATCATTGGAGGACTATTCTAAGTGGTTTCATTTTTTTGGGTCTATGTTTCAAACCTTAACAAAAAAGAACTTGAAACCTAACTTTTATTCCAGACATCAACATTTTGGCCACTCTTTATTTCTTGCCAATAGTCATAGCCAAATTCAATATTGTTTATAAAAGATACATTATAAAAAATAAAAATAGACCACCCTACCTTTTGTTTGATTAGCCCAGTCGATGATCGGAACCAGACATTGAACTAACTTCTCCAATACCAGTCTTTCGATTTCTACTTTCTGCGAGTGAGACTTCTCTGCTTCACTTGCATTAGCCACTAGGCATTCCAGGACAATCTGTAAATCGGATAAAAAAAGCCTTCAGAACAGTGGTTGATTTAGGGTTATGGTTAATAGTTCATTATGACACACAGCCTAAAAGGTTTTCACCCAATTACAAGACTTGAGATAGTACAGTTTACAACCAAGTCTTACTCAGGAACAGGGTTGGCATGGTTTAAACCAAATGGTTTAAACCATGGTTTAAACCAAGGTTTAAACCAAATGGGTTTTTTCAAAAAAACCAAAGATGGTTTTTTTCCAAATTTTTTATACTCTTCGGTGTTACTCTTGTTATGAAATATTCTGCTAGAGCTTGTAGTGACTTCCAGAAATTTTCTTTTTGAGAGTGATTATGTAAAAGAGGTGTCTGCAATATATTGGTAAAGCAGTTGATATAAAAAAGTTTAACAGTAACGTTTTTAATCTCATTCTGACTGCTAAGGCAACAACAGCTAACAATGAGCTCAATTTTTCCTCTTTTGGCTAGTGCAGTCTAAATTGATAATAAGCCTGGGATAAAAAAAAAAAGCTGCAATTTTTTTTGTTTAAAATTTTGGAATTATTACTTCATTATTACTTAGTTATTTCAATTAAGGTTATAATACTATGAGTGGTTTAATTGACATCCATTACAAATTTTAACGGCTGTTATTTATGACTGTGGAAATTGAAATAATCTGAGTACATTATGCCAAAAAATTAGTTTTATATTAATAAAATATCAAATAAAAAAAATATGGGAATCTTATTTTTCAAATAAACCATAAAATAAAGTTTGAAATTAATATAAACATCATTAGAGTCCTGCTAATAAGCAAAATAGTTAAATACCGGAAAAGTTTTTGAAAAAACCTGGTTTAAACCAAATAAACCTGGTTTAAACCAAAAAAACCGGGTTTTTTGTTTTTTTTGAAAAAAACCTGGTTTTTTTCCAACCCTGCTCAGGAATCGAACCTAGACTAACAGATCTACAGTCCAGGAGCTATAACCGAGTATGAATATTGGGTATTATTTATCAGACATTTTGGCTGTTCAGGCTGCTGTATACGTTGGCAGTTATTTTGAGGATGCGTGGACCTGAACCTGATACCTTCTGCATGCAAGGCAAATGTCTTAACTGACAGAGCTCTTAGCTGATTTACGAATGACCTGGTATGATTTTACTGCACTATGTCTTAATTAGAACAGAACCTTTATAGCTGTTTCAAACAACTCTAGGCCAGAAGCACTCTCAGATATTGACTGAGGGTTCCTCAACTGAAGTTAATAACTCCAGTGAAAAATGGTCCATTCATTGTTGTGGTTACTGAAGTTTACCTTCCTATGTAACATGAGCTCAACAACTACTTGTCACAGCGTAGCCATACAACAGTGGTTCATAAATGGTAATCAAGATCATAAAAGGAAAAAATTGTTAGCAGGAATTAAAATCCAATAGGCGATCTGAAAACAATTTCAGGTGACATTTTTAGTTTACCTTCCTTTTATCTTGAATTTGAAAGAACAATATAATAATAAATTAGGCAAACAATGAATATTAATTTAATTTGTGAAAGAAATTAGTTAATTTTGGTATTTAAATTACAACTGGAGGCTGTGTTTGGGGATTTTTTCTGAGGTGTAAAAATCTCTAGGTGGCAATTACTGTTGCAAACATATTTGCTTTTCTATAAGAATTTCAGTGTATTTAATAGAAAAGCAAGCTATTTTAGTTCTCCTAGAGTTTCTTGTCGCCCCTGGAGTGCCAACTAATTCTCTGGTGAACTCATTTTTACGAGTCCAAGGCATTACCCCAAATCTACGTCAACAACATAATTATTTCATACCTCTTCAACTCCTTGTTAGCACAGGTGGCTTGTTGGGGAAATCAAAGATGTCCAAAGAGAAGTTTGCTGTTGGATCCTGACTTCGCAGCATCTGCCAGGTGCATCAGAGTCTTCCTTTCTTAGCTGTCCTTCAAGTTTTGTGCAATCAATGCACTTGCAGACGTTAGTACACAGGATCTTGCCCTAAATATAACGAGATAAGTTAAAGGTTAGGTTGAATTATCCTCCCAGTAAACAGAATTCAAAATTGAAGGTCGCTAGTCGCAAAATGCGAATGAATCCTCCAAAAATGCAACAGCAAACTAAATTAAATCTCAGTTAATGTAAAAAGTTTATCAAAATCCTCAATTCAACTTTTTTATTTCTGGTTATGAAAAATCTCACCAAAATTTTTCTTAAAATTGTTAATGTTCACCTATCCTAAATTAGTCCACAGCTGTACTATGACTGCTCTAGTTCACCGGTCTTGTGTCTTAAACTCTCTATGAAAACAAATAAAATTCTGCAGTGCTGAAATTCCATAACTTTGATTATATATATAAAAAATGATTAGAAATTGGAAAAGACTGGCCATCGTGAACTGTCAAACTTGCGATGATCGTATCTTCCGGGTCTCTTGGACCTGCTGTAGGCTTTCATTCATCAGGGAGATGAGAAACAACAATAATTCTAAATATATACATTTGTTTAGAATAATCTAATAATCACTTCTGTTAATAATATAATATTAGGGCGACAATAAATTTTGATGAATATTTACAATTAGCAGTAATTTAAAATAAATATGTTAAGGAAACCATAAAATCAACTATGAATTGCATTTACCAAGAATTGTGCTTGTCCGTTGCTGTCAAAAATAATCTTATTAAAGAATAATTTAATTTGTTTGTAAGAGTTTCCAAGCAATAAGGGTCATAAACATGCTTTGCTTTGCGTTAAAAAAAATTCTAGCCGCTATAGGTCTTTTTTTAATTGCTGAAAAAATTATTTTTAAAAAATAATTCAAAAGAATAACAAATAATTCAAGTATAAATTTTACTCAATTATTGAAATCTGATAGTTTTGTTAAATTAAAATTTTGTACTTAAATTTAACTTTTTGTGCTTTACAAACACATTTGCATGAAAAATTGATTTTGACCTAGAATGTTTACAAAACAATAAATTATATTTAAAAACAACTGTAATAAAATTCATTTAAATCTGAAAAAAAACACATAAGGCACTCAACAAAAAAAGAATTTGGGAAATTGAAGATACGTTTCCACTTTTCCCAGAACAGCACATCCTCTTCAGAAAATTTAATTCGTAAAAATAGGGGAAAATTATATTTTCAAAATATATTAAAACATCAAAAGATGTTAGCTTTATTGTGAATATATGTCACATGCGCGAAATATGAAAAAAAAACCAATCACATTTTAAAATACACTTCATAATGCTAGCTTGAATGATATTTTAGAACTTTCACTCGAGCAAAATATTGCCTTAAGCCTTTTCCAACTTTTAGAATTTACATTGTAATAAGTCAGAAATAATATGGTTACCGATGTTCTAGCAACTGTTGAATTTTAAAACTGATCAAACTATACAAATAAAAATCAGATTACACTATTAAAAACTTGAAACGATGTTAACATTAAATTGTAATCTGCACAAGCGAATTCATTTCTACACCAAGACTTAAGCCGTGCATCAGCTATCTTCAAGGACAGACACTTTCTTACTTAATTTATATTTTTAAACTGAATTTTATAATCATTGGAATTTTACGAATATTATAAATATTTAATAGCGATATCTGCTAAAAAGAAAATATTATGCGAAAATCTCAGTAAAACAAGTTGTAACATATTCGAATAAGTAATTGTATTCGTTTTAGAATGATAGTTGCTGTTGGGGAACGTGGTTGACTGCTAAACTTCATAGATACAAAACAAAAAAGGGGCAATTTTTACACAATCGTTAATATTTAAAATGATGACACATTCAACGAAAGAAACAATAACATTTTACTTACTTTTAATTAGCATTCTGTTCTTACTCTTTAGAAGAACCATGCAGCTTCGTTTCGCTCAATTGTTTGGTTGGTTGGTTTGACATATATTTTCAGGCTTGTGTGCTTGGTCGCAAGGACCCGCTTATAAGCCATCGTCAAGTAGGACAACACAAGACACACACATACACATATGACAGATGTTGCCATCTGTCGCCACCTCCACAATTTAGACATGTCCCTGAAGGGGAGGGAAATTTTCTCCAGGAACCTGTACCCATGGTGAACTGCGCAATGACCGACCACAGGACTTTCGGACCCAACAGATTTTACGAGCACGTACTCCGCATATACTCGGTAGGTCTTCAGTGGCGACCGGGTCTCGAACTCTCAACCTTCTGATCTCAAGCTGAGACCCTTTGACCACTAGGCTCCCTACAGCCCCTCAATTGTTTGTTTTGGTTTTAGCGGGATGAAAAACATCACGGTTGCAGTTTACGTGTGACGTCATTCTGAAAATGAAGGGATTTTCCCCTGCCGGATGTAAATTTACGGTGGTGTGCAGTAATTTTGCTAACAGATGGGCTGAAACTGTAAAAATACGGGGGTTGCCCTTATTTTCTAACTGTTTAAGGGATGTGGCCGTTTATTTAGTGGGTCAGACCGTATTCCATCAAATACGGCCAATGCCCGTAAAAATTGAAGGGCAAATGACAGTAAATTTACAGTTTTTTTTTACAGTGTACACTCTTAAAACAAAAGAGTGAAATCCACTCCAGTTGGAGAAGTGCATTTTCGACACCGTAAAGGCATGCATATTTACTCAGACTGAGTTAAAATCACTCGTTTTGGAGTGATCCTGTCGGAGGTTTAACACACAAAGGATCCACTCCAAAACGAGAAGTGCATTTTCCAGTCTGGAGGAGTGAAATCCACTGAGACTGAGTTAAATTAGGAGTGTTTGTTTTAAGAGTGTAGTAGCTTCCGGACATCATAGTACGGTTTTAGAAAAAAAAAATAGCACCCCCCCAAGCCAAATGGATACTCCAGGAATGTTTTAAATGCCACACAATCATATGACATGCGCGCCCAAGATTTTCCCATCCAGAAAATCCAACGACCCAGCTGGGGCTCGCGTATTATATAATGGTAATTGAAAGTTGTTCTAGTGTTATACACGCCCCTAGTTGTCTATTTGTAAACATTTTCTCAATGAATATAAAATCATTTTTTTTTTCGACTTATGTTAGGGTGCTAACTTTTTTCAAAAGCTTTCACTGCATTTGTCACAGGGTAATTTTTTTTTTGTGATTCCCCTGCGAAAAATCCCTTTAGAATCAATAATCGTAAGTAGTCATTCTTTTGAGAAACCCCGGTGAAAAAATTACTTTTAAACACGTTAAGGGCGTGAAGCATAGCGTTTTACACTCATACTTTCAACATTTTACGTGTACATTTTCCACGTGATAATAAAAATACTTTAGTAAGCAATAAATAAATGAATGAATAAAAGAATAAATAAATTTTAAGTTTAAAAAAACTTTAAAAAAAGAGAGATTAAAAAACTAAAAAAAGAGAGATTAAAAAACTAAAAAAAAGAGATTAAAAAACTTTTAAACTTTTGAGGTTAAAAATTTCTATACAACATTAAAAATATTTTTTGCACGAGATTGTAAAAAATATATATTTTTTTTCAAATTTTGTGCATAAATTAAACTTTTTAAAAGTCAGGGAAATCATTCGCTCATCAGCTATAAAAAACATGCGTCTCGTATAAAAAAAAATTATTTATTTTTTGCACTTGTTGCATAAATAACTAAGTTTAAATTAGCACCAATATAAAAAGTGTTATAAGTTACGGAACAAACAAAATTCTAGACAATTTCTAAAAAAAAAACCTTATTAACATTCAAACTTCTTTTAAAAAAGTTAACAAAATATTTAATTCAGTCTAGGATGTACATGACACTTCACCGATAATAATCTCATTAATTTTAAGAATATTTTAAGGTTAATTTCCAAAGAAGAGTAGACAAATAATGCACTAATGGTTTAATAAGGTTTTCAGCCTTGGTGTTAAAATAAGTCAAGCCTAAACGGTTATAACTAGAGGACGCTTGTTGTAGAAATAAGATGCGCTTAATTAGCATATTAATCCGAAATTTTCTTTTGCAATTTATTCGGATAAAATAAAAAAAATAAAAGTTTTTTTTTTTACCAATACGTCCATAAGAATGAAGACAATGCATTTTTAAACTCAAATAGTATGGGCAATTCCATCGGACGGTAATGTTAGCTTTATGCTTTCCAGTAAAAACTAAAATTATCTTTAAGATAAAAGTTTTAAAGGAAATAAGTTTTTAATTGGTTAGAATAAAATATATAATCTTTACACATGTTTGTAAAATTGTTAGATAAAAAAAAGAATTCCAAAATATTTTAACTTGATAAAATATAAGTATTCACTGAATTTGTCGGACATAAAGGCTTTTTATTTAATTACAAAAGACAACATAAGGTAATAACTTCTTCTTTTAATTTTTTTAAAACATATTTTAGAATTTTTCTTAGTACCGCATAACTCTACTTACATGGGTATTACCCATGTAAGTAGCGCTAATTATTGCTAATTTTTACCTTTATTGGGTAAGTATCAAAAAACATATTTGTGACATTGTGTGAGATTTAAATTATATTTACTGAAAGAAAGTTTATTTTTTAATGAAAATGTTCAGCACATTTTTATGTCCGACTCTGCGAAATTGCCAACATTGAAATTATTTGCAATGCTTTCACGTGTATCGAAAGTAATAACTTTTAAAAATCTGTTTAATGTCTTTTTGTTTGTCAACTTTAAAAATGTAATAGCAGTCGTAGAAAAATACTCTGGTTCGTTAATTCAGGTATATGTTAATGGTAAAGTGACCAACATACAGGGTGAGGCAAACAAAACCGGCCCCGACCTAGAGATGGGAATACGTTGAAATGCTTGGCGAGAAAAACTCTTGAAGCCGCCTGAAACCTGTTTTTGCATTGGTTGGCTCGGATTCGCTTCACATTAGAGCTACGCATAGACTAGTGGCGAGTTCAGATCTTCGTTCGCATTGTATGAAGACGTCCCATAATGCAAATTTTGTGTCTTGCAATCAATTTAGAATATTTTGTATTACCAAAAACAAAAAGTTCCGATCCTCTAGGATAAATAACAACCGAAACAATCAAATAATCACTAAATCTTGATCATCTCTACTAACCTTGCTTATATATTCCATTTCAACTAGCTTCGAAAAGCGAAGCGTAGTTGCTGGCAAATAAGTCGCCAAGCGTCTGTTTGGGCTTAATATTGAAGCGATCAATAGCTTCAGTAAGCAAACCTCTTTTTGTATTGGTTTTAGACTTGGCAACATTTCTGTCGTATTCTTATCTCCACCTCGGGGCCGGTTTTGTTTGCCTCACCCTGTATAAGGTGATTCAACTATCTACATAGCTATAAAAATTACCCAAATAAATATTTTATTTGATATAGCTTCCCCCCCCCCCACACACACACACAAAGAAAACAACGTAAATAAACTGTGATTTACGAAGCTGTTATTATGATTTTAAAATTTAATCATGATTAAACTTTAATCACTGAAACACATCTGGCCAGAAAAGTTAATGTTCATTTATGGATGGAACAAGTTTTTTTTTATAACCCAAGCAATCCTGTCCCGTTTATATCCTGCATCAAAATATATTTTAATATTTTTTATTCATGTATTCTACATTTTTAACTAATGCAAAAGAATTTCAATATTTAATGTTTTGAAAATATATCATTTTCCACAAGATTTTTCAAGTAATAAGAGAGATAGTTAAGCTGAATTATCGTGAGACTAGATCATCCAGAAGGCAGTTAGTGTCGTAATAAAGTTAGGTTATTTTGAAATATCGTCGCACTAGAGCATCATGAGGGCTATGATGGATTTGTAATGGTCGTGTCGTAATTTAGAACCATAGTCAAGAAGCGAGCCGATAACTTAATAGGCACCCAAGGGGGCATATATAAAATACGTGACGTGTTTTGGGGTGGGGAAAATCCACGAAGGGATCCTCTCCATACCTCCCCATAAACACCAGCGCCGCGTCTAAGATCACGTAATTTTTTTCCCCGAAAAAAATAAACGGAAAATTGCGATAAATTTCAGTGAAAATTCCAGTAAATTTATTTCTGGACAAAAATTTGCAAAATCCTTGATTAGTTTGAATTATCGTCGCACTAGACCGACATGAGGGCTATTGGTGACGGGCGTCGTATTTTAGAACCACAGTCAAGTGACGAGCCGACACCTGAGTAGGAACCCAAATCAACCGTTAAGGGCGACATCGTATGCAGCGTCGGGTCTTTGGAGCATATTTAACGTGCAATCCCTGGGTCATTCTCAAAAAATGTTACAATTCCAACTTCCAATGTTAAAAAAATAAAGTTCCATTTTATTCAAAATAATTGTTACTATTGAATTAAGAATTCACCTATCTATTGAAACTACATAAAATCTGTATATTTTTTTAATAATTTATGCTTTAATTCAAACTTTTCACTTACCGCAATGCTATTATACCGAGAGTTTTGAAACGGACGTTATAAAATATACGTATAGACACCACACTCGAATTGCTCTCAACCATAAATTTTGTTCAGTAAAATATTTTCGAAGATAGCAGCGCTCCTGATTTCTTAGTTTGAACTACGTTTAACGACAACGCTTCTTATTGCTTGGTTCTTTGCAGCGGGATCCTTTGCAAGATGGAATTAATTGGCTTAGTTTTTTAAACGAATGTAGTTGGAGTAGTTTAGGTTGCAGTCGAAATTTACATACGAAATATTTACGTAAATTTCATATTTTTGTTTTTCATTCGATGAAAAGAAAATGCGGCAGTGACAATTGGAAATAGCAAACGATTTTTTTTACTTTTTTTATACAAAAGGAATCGCTTCATTGAAACCTGTGTTAATAACTATATTCTTATATAATTAATAATATAAAATTATATTATTTTTATATTTAGTGTTTCCAAAAAATAATTTTATAGCTTTACTTTTTAAAAAATTAATTATTTCTTCATTTGATAGTACTACATATATTCGGCTACTTTTTAAAAAGTTCTGAATGGACAGACGATATTTCCTCATTTTACAATAAATGATTTCGTTGTTACCAAGATATAAATTTCATAAAATGTTTTCTGCGAAATGCTAAATTAATTTTACATTGAGGATTAAATACTTCAAAATGTTTTCATTGCATTTAGTTGTTAAGTTAAAATGAATTCGTCATAAACAATATACATGCCTTAATTTAAGTAGTATTAATTAATCTGCTTTTAATAGCTAATTTATGTTAATTTCGCATCATTATTATGAACTGAATTCTTAACTACCAGCTCGATTCGTTTGTCCGCGCAGGCCTTCCTATCTATCAAAAGAAATAAAAAGCATCAATGTTTTGCATATCAATACTTCATTGTGAATAGTCACTAAAAGCATCAATAACTTAGGATCCAATAATATTATATCTATTACGTATAACGCGCGGCGACAAAAACCGATGCAGCGAAAGAGTTTTAAAACAAAAATCAATTAATCCGAACAGCAAATATGATCAGCTAAAAATAAATTTTAATTCGCGCGCGTTTCATACTACTAAAAAAGAAAAATTTGTCTGTGTTGTGTGATTACGTGTCTTAGAAATTATGATTAAGAGCAGTGATCGTAATACTTGTAGACTCCAACAATGTTATAAAAAAATGCTATATGATAAAAAATTAATCTGTTTAATCAAATATTCAAGAATATTTGACCCGCAATTGTTGATAGTTACGAATAAGTACCCATGTCATCTAAAATTCTGTATATGTCAAGCAACAATCAAAACTTTTATGTCATATTAGTTCGTAGTTAAGAATTGGGGGCACTGCGCAAGAGTTAGCTTCTTTTTCCACGGTAACAGAGTGGACAGTAACAGAGTGGACATTTTATACTTTAACATCGCTTTTTCCCATGAATTTTATCTAATTAAACATTTGTTTTTAGCTGATCGTTATCAGTTTCTCAAGGGCTTTAAACTGTACTATCACTTTATTCTTAAATAGGCTCCAGTTTAATAAAAGTACGGTAACATAGTAGTCATTGAATAATCACACTCTCATTAATTTTTAAAACTTTTATATTTTTCCTCCATAAACTAAAATTTTAAGAGAAAATTGTCATGCATTTCAGAAATAAGCGTCTATGGTGGTACTTATTTCAGCAAAAAACTTAAATTTTTTGCATTTTTTGTCGTGAAATTTTGGTAACAGAGTCGACAAAAGAAAATTCTTCGATTCTGTGGGACACCATATATTAAGCTACAAAACAAAACTTTTTGTAATTAAGAAGTGGTAAAAGGCTTATTTGATAGCTAAGATGCTTCTTAATCATCATAAGCATCAATAATTAAGAAATATTTATTGTAAGTTATAATTATCTTCTCTTGTTCTTTAATTTTTGGTCATGGAATATGTGAAATTTACCGACTATGCTCCTTTAAATGAAGTCTCCAACTTTTGTTTTAGTATTTTTGTACTTTTAAAATATGGGTACAATAACTTAAAAGTGCGTTCTTTTATGCAGTTCAAGTGAAAATTCCGTATAACAATAAAATTAAAAATACTGCAAGCAATGAAAGCTGTGGGACAGCATTTGTAACATTTTTTGAGAATGACCCCCCTCTACACGGGTAAAATTCGTCGGACGGTTTTGGCTGTCCGAGCCGTTAATAGGTCGGCAGTTATTTTTGGCGATGTCCGGACCCGAACCTGGGACCTTTCGCATGCTAGACAAATGCCTAACCGACTGGGCCCTGCAAAATCTTACATAATAAAACATGATCTTGTTTAAAGGAAAAAAAACTCGGTTCATTCTTATATATTGTGACAGCTTGCGTTTGTTTCTTTATTAGTTTCAATTCAGACTAAAGGACACGTGTTTAAGTATTTTCACATATTAGGGTAGACTGACCAGTGAATAAACATTTGGTAAATATAATTTAAAAAATAAGGATTGAAAATCATTCCACTAGATGGATTGGCAATACTCACTTCCTCCCATCTAGTAGGAAGCTATCTGACATATGGTTGGTTGTCCTGGTCATTATGTCTTGTGGTTTATTCACTGGCGAACACAGTGCCTTAAACGTTCATTCCCTGGTTAGTCTACCCTATCACAAAGAAAAAAAGCTGCCAACATGTGCAAGGGCCCAACTTACAACTTTAGGGGCCAAGTGCACGAGCAAATTTGGGGGCCCCAAAACATTCCTCGATAAAATACTTGCGTGTATTCCCCTATCTTACAGTGTTTAACAAAAAAAAAATAGTCGAAGTAATTAGCTTAGAAAGCATGCTTAATTTCCCCAAAATAAAATTTTTTGTGAATTAATTCAGAGTTTGAACACAATTTCATAGCAAACTTTTGTTCATGAATTTATTTTTTTGTTTACTTCAGATTAAAAAATGTTGGGCAGTTGTATTGAGTATAAAAGTTAATGAAAAAAATTTGGGGCCCCTTAAAGTGTGGGGCCCTGGGCACGTGCCCCGTTTGCCCTGCCGTAAATCAGGACCTGGCAACCGAATGTGATGTTAAGTTCTTTCCCACCATCATGCAGCTGCTGTTTAGACTATCCAAGTTTGGTGTTGGACGTCAATAGGGTACTTGACTAATTTTTTTTTATTGGCTTAAAATGTTCTTATGCCAAAAATATTAGACCAGTATTTTTTTTTTTTCAAATACCCCATAAAAAGACAGAAAAATGGATTTAAAAATTAGGACGAAAAATCACTCCTGAAAACGGTTTCTGGCCTTCACGTGGTATCTGTGATGTCCCTATGAACTATAAACAAACTTTGAAACACCGATCGATTTTAGGAAAATTTGAAATTTACGCTTCTGTAAAACAACCCTACATTTTCTCAAATTTAATTTTTTTAATGGTCATTACATTAAATCAAGTTTAATTAGAAAACAAAAGAAAAACATGATGCTGGTTTGTTTATAGTTCATAGTGACGTCAACAAAACCGACGTGTTTTTGATCACGTGAAAAAATGCCTTTTTAAAAAGTTTTTTTTAATTATTTAAAGATTTATTTTGCAAAAATAATATATGCATTTGTTATTTTTTACTTTCAACTTTAATTTAAATAACATTGGAAGGTATTTTAGCGATACAGTCAAGCACCCTATTAATAATTGTATAGAGTAATGCATCGTAGATTTTTCCCCCATTGGATTACACAGGGGCTCACGTGTCGACCTCGTCACTTGAACACGGTTCCAAATAACAGGGCGTAATTGACCGTGTTGAAGCTCCCAATAGACGCTAGAAATAGGCAGCCGGAAACGATTACATTACATTATCACACTTCGGTTTAGTGACCCTCATCCCAACATTCAAAAACAAAATCCAACTTTCGTGTTAGATTAGTTCCAGAAGTTCCAACTGCTGCATCACGAGAAAAACAAATCTGAATTTTGAGTTAAACAAAAAGCTTGAAAAATAAATACGAATTATCTGTTGCTCTTCGTTGTGAGACAAAGTTACGTTCACACGCAGCGTACGAAATTCTAATTTATACTTACTTTGTTTCAACAGAATAAAACCAGTGTTTTAGCTAGAACTCTATCATCTTCCATAACTTTTTGTTAAAATGAATTATAAAAAAAAGAACTATTCGTAGATAGATACGAATGAACAAGCGTAATTTCCGCTTGAAATTGCATCATGAATCATTCTGACGCGGCTCCGAGATAAGGAAAAAAAAATCCGAAATGAAATGAAATCACGAAACATTCTATTTTGCTAATTTAGGGGCTCACCGTAATTAGGACGTAGTTTATTGGTACAATTAAAATTATTCTAGGCGCTTACAATTTTGAAGAATGAAATGCTTTGAATTAATGAAGATTTTTTTTTTTTTTGGTTTATTCTTAGGAGAAAGAAAATTTTGCGGCAAAGCTATGAAAATAGTCATATATTGTAACTTCTTAGAAAGAGGAACAGTTGTATTGAGCCAATTGTTTGAAATCAATCGGATTGCTTTTTTTTAACTAAATCATTATGAGATTTTTTTTTCGACTTGACAATATTAGTTGGCTGGTTTAGTAGTTTATATCTTTTTGTTGAATCAAATATTCAAATGATTAGTAACTAAATAAATTCTTTACTCGGTAGAATTTCAAAGCTAAGGTGAATCCTAAAAACTAGGGGAGTGTAACACTACACGACTTTCAATGGGATTGTTTCAGCTGATGTAACGCGTACTGCGATTCATAGAGATTGCTTACCCTCAAAATGACCGATATGGACGAAAAGAAACTTTTCTTTCCAAGGCAAGCTTTTATTAACAAATGCTTTGAACAACCAACACCACAGCAGGGGGTTTGGATTTTAAAAAAATAATTAAAATATTCTTAGAAAACTCATTTTCGAATACCAAAACTAATTCGAGACGACAAATGAAAACAAATTGTTTGAGCTGTTGCCATCGGCAACGTAATACTAGTCCATTACCACTCAATAAATAAATACATTTATTTACCCTATAAGGTAATTTCAATAACTTTAAAATATAAAAAGTAATACAGCAACGTGGGCAGGTAAACTGCAGTAACTTCCATTATGACTTGGGCCATTGTTGCAGGCACTCTATTAGTCTAACAATTAAGAAAACACAGTGGAATTCTTTTTATTTCCGATTAAAAGTGGCACAACCCATTGTTGCTATTACTGCAGTTTACCTGCCCACGGCACAACTTATCTTTGCGCATGTGCTATTTTCGCAACAAAAAAAAACCTTCTAAGCATCACACTGGATTTTGATATTGGATGTTACTTAGATACATTTTAGAGACGGTTGAATAATTAAAATATTAATTATTATTCTTGTGAAATGCATATTATAGGCCATTTCGAATCGTTCAAAAATAAGTTTTATAAGTATGGTATGATACATATATATTCCAGCTTGTGTGCTTGTTCAGGTTTTAAAAGTGAATTTAACTACTTTTTTGTAACTAAAAACTTCTAGTATTACAACATAATTGTATTGTTCCACGTGGTTAATGGCAACAGCTTTAGCGGTCGTATTTTAATTTTTTGCCTGGATTTTTTTTTCGGTGTTCGAAAATGAGTTTTTTAATAATACTTTACTTGTTTAATTTTTAAAATATCAACTTCTTGCTGTGGTGTTTCAAATCATTCTTTTATACAGCTTGCATAAAAAAAGTTTATTTTCATCTCTGACAATTATATTTAGAGAGTGAAACTAAAAGCACGAATGAAACCGCAGGACTTGGGAAAAATGAAAACAAATGCGTGACATCATCTGAAGCATTCCCATTAAAATTAATAAGAATGATTTTTTTTCTTGCGGTGTACTGATTATCAGAGCGTGCAATGTAATGGGGTGACAGATAAGTCTGCCCATGATAATCTTCGAACTTCTTTTAAACACATGTAACTGATTCCAATCATCGATCAAGACATATATAAGCCACAACATTGATATCATCCCACTAAAGCTACATGAGGGATACTTGCGACGAGCGTCGTTGTTTAGAAGCACAGTCAAGTGACGATCCGACTCATAAGTAGGCACCCAACGCAACTTTTAAGGGCGACATTGCGTAGCGTCGGGGCTTACATGGGACCTTTCGCATGCAAGGCAAGTGCCTTACCGACTGGGCTCCCCACCACCTAACTTGTTATTTGGAATAGAAACCAAAATATACTTTTCAAAGTTCCATTTTACTAAAGATTGTCAGCACTGTAATTTGGTAATGCTCCAAGTTTACTGTTTAAGTATATTATGGTTTTTCCCCAGCCAATATAGGCCTCATAATTTCGAGCCCCACATAGGCGGGATTATTTTCCTTTTCTATTTAATGGATTGTGTTCAGCTTCTTTAGCAATCACTTACCTTAAAAATAAAGTTCCAGTTCACAATATCTTGATAAGCTGAAAAATTGATGTCCATTGATGATTGTTTTTGTCCTCGGGGAAATAATTGAATACAAACGCAAATTTTCATATTTCCCTTACAAATGAATCAGTTTTAGTTGAAAATGTGCAACTTATTTGTGATATGGATAAGTTCCCCAATTTCATAGAAATAATTTTTTAACTTGTTATTTTTAATTTATTTTGTTTAAAATTATACGCATACTATACCTCTCCCGACCTTAAGTTTGCAGTATACAAATGTTCTACGAGAAAGAGGGTAAATAGTTATCATTTTTGAGGGCGAGAATCGAATACAAAAAGGTATTTAACATTCAATAAACATCAAGACATAAATTTATTATTTTAGCTTCAGTTAGAGTGTTATCTTAATTATTTTTTTCCTTCGATTTTGACGTAACAGGGCGCACGAATATCAGGGTCAAATTATCAACCAATCGGAGCAGGCGAAGCTTCGGCGCCAGCCGCGTTGTTTACGCAAATTCCTCCGCGTAGTACATTTCTCTGCTACAAACTTAAGGTCGGTTTTGGAAGAAGTTCAATTGTTATTTCAAAACCATAAGTGACTTATTTTTCATGTTACTCCAAAAATTTCCAGTACATTTGAATTTTTTATTATTTTCTAATAATTACAATTCAATAAATTTTGTTGGAACATATCGAATTTTTGTGCTGCTAAATATTTGAAGGGTACACGGGAAGAACCGCTTTATTTCGTAGAAGGCTTTCCTTAATAGCCTCTTTGAGGATGATAGCGAGAAATCACCTAAACTGGTGTAGAGAAATTACCTAAACGGGTGTAAAGAAACCGGTTACTCGCTTTGTTTATCTTTTGCGGCAACCCCGATTCACGCCAGAGATCAGTAACACGTTTGTACGGAGATTGAAGAACCAAGAGAAAAACCGGTTTTCTGTCGCTATGTCTGCCAAGCAGGCACAAAAGGTCTATAAACCTCAGGAACACAAAGGTCATAAAATCGTTATTATTTTAAGTTGATTTAAATTCAGTCTTATATCATGTCTATATTATGATAATTATACTTTAAATAACAAGAGGAGAATTTTTAAAAAATATATTTAAGATTTGAAAAAAAAATCAGAAAATTTCTTTGAGAGTAAAAATTACTGGGTTGGGTTTTGAAAATGCTTAAAAAAATATAAAATTCATTTTGATAAAATAAATAATATGACTTTTAACAATCTTGTCAGGTGATTTTAATGATCTTGATAACCCTCAGGAAAGAGTTGGCAAAATCAATGAAAATAAATTTATACACATCTCGATGTATTGAGATGACGAATGTAAAATCGGGCAAAAAAAACTAGTCAAAAATTAGAGCTTGATAATCAGATTTGTCTCAGTGATTAACTTTTTGGCAATGAAATTATCATTAAACTTTTAAAAATCATATTTTTCATTTTTGCCGGTTTTTTCCTTTAAAAAAATATAAGATTATTTGCACATTTTTGTGCCTACGGTTGAATAAAAAACTAAACTACTGCAAAATGAAATCTCTGGTTACCTAATCGATAATGTAATGTCTTTAACAAATTTCAAAAACTTTGTTTATTAAAGAAAAAACTTACAACACACCAATTTGTATACAGAATGAAATAATATTGCTGCAAAAAAATATTTGAACTATTTTAAACATATTGAAATACTTCTTAAGCATGACAATGTGTTAAGCAATACAAATGAAGACAAAAAGATTTTTCTTTAAATATAGCAATTACTCCAAAACAGATACCATTTCAAAAATGTAAAATAGTTTAACTAATTCACTAAACATATTGATGTTGTTGGCATAATGAACAAAAAACAAAATTCAAACTAACTTGTATACCAATTATAACATAAGCATATAAGAGTTACAGCAAAAGAAATATACTGAACACTAAAAAAATTAAATGAAGACTTCAATAAAATGTTTTGTTCACAATTTTTTTTTTAAAGAAAGGAATGTTGGGTGAAATTAACCAAATGTTTTTCTGCAATATATAAGTACATTATTAACAAAATTTTCTACACAATACTACATATAGTATACTTTTTTGCCTCGGAAAAAAGCAAAATAAGCAGCCAAAATTCTTAATTCTCCAACAAATTCAAAATTACTTATTTAACACAAATAAGATTTAAAACAACAATACACAGTAATCTATGTTATAAACTGAAATGGTAGGAAACGTAAACTGATTTAAAACCAAATAACAGGGACTGAATTTGGAATTTTACTTATTATGCATAAGTATTATTTTAGACTCCTAAATGAAAACAAAAATACTCGTAGTTATTGAGATTAAATGGAAATAAATTGAACAAAAATATATAATACACACATATCACCATAGGTAAAGTTTCAGTATATTCGAAATGTTTAAACCAAATTTCTTTCCATTTTGGAAACCTGTATTTTTCAAGCTTCAACTATACAATAGCGATTTTTTTAAAAACGAAACCTCTCGAATTGTATTAAAATCATTAATCTGAGTATTACCATATCTTAGGTAAACAAACATTTGGTAGCTGTTTCAACGATAGTGTAAAAACAAACAAATTTTCGGAATACGAAATAATAAGACACTTTACGCAGTTCTAACAAATACTGCAATTTTCATTCGAACAGTACAAAATAATTTTTTTTTAAAATTCAACCGTTAATTAACCTGAAAAAATAACATACTAGCAATAATGCTACCAGAACCTTTTTGAACTTAAGCCACGACCATGTTATTTGCTAAACCTTAAGCTACGGCATCGCATCACCTCTGCCGCCAATTTGGTCTCTTCGTCAAGAATTTCAGACCAACGCTTGGTCTGAACAATATCATCGAAACGAAACAGAATAAATTCCATAACTGCATCTCGGAACTGGTCATCAGAGTGTTGATCGGCAAGGACCAGAACCCGGAACGCGTTCTCGACGTCCAACTTGGCCAAGAGGACGTCGGTGCACATCTTGCGGAGACTGAACACGTCGTACTTGTCGGCGGCGTAGTACAGGTCGTACACAAAGTCGAATCCATCGTCGCACAGAACTCCGGTGTACAAGAACTCCACCAGTCCTTTTACTATCGGCAACTCGATGTCGTCAATATTAATAACGTTGTCTTCCTTTTCGCCCATGGGCGACTCGAACATTTTGGCGAAGACGGGAGACCGAACGCACAACATCCCCTTGTGCACATGCACAGAACTCTCTCCAACATTGAGGCATAAGTCAGTGTGTACAGAATTGGTGTACATGGTTTTTAAATCGTCTACTAACGTTGGTGTGCTGATCGTTGAACTCGGGAAATGATAATTATGGCGAAGATCGTTGGGAGATTCATCATATTCCATTGTACACTTAAAATTTATACACTGGTAGTCCTCAGTTTTAAATACATTGCGTTCATTATAAATTTGAACACTAAATGCCGGGAGGTATTCTCTTACTAATGAGTGCTTACAAGTTCCAGAATGGATGCTTAAGATTTTTCCTGCGCAATTAGTAACAGAGATGGCATGTTTTATTTCGATTGGCAGTCCTTCTTTCATCAAAATCGACAAAATAATCACGTAGTAACCTGAACCAGATGAACTACTATTATATTTTCTTTCTACAGTTGCACAAAACAAACGATCACTTAATGGACGGAATTCAGGACTTGTCGCTTTAAAAAGAGACGAATATGGTGGAAAGTTTTTTACCGACCAATCAAAAACGTAAGTATGCTTTACGAACGTCGTTGTTGC
Organism: Hylyphantes graminicola; assembly: GCA_023701765.1. Taxonomy (NCBI): domain Eukaryota; kingdom Metazoa; phylum Arthropoda; class Arachnida; order Araneae; family Linyphiidae; genus Hylyphantes; species Hylyphantes graminicola. Next base: position 3,385,498 of record CM043115.1, on the reverse strand, counting down.
GTGACATCCGTCAATCTCATTTCCAAATTTCGGAACCTTTGACATTCTCGATCAAGCTTTAGGTTTAGAATCAAATTTATCACAATCCTAGTCTTCTTAATTGATATGAATAATGAATTGAAATGTTTGATTGTCAATATAGTGTCTCCAAAAACCCAGAATCCAAATTCAAACTTTGAACAAAACCAGCTTGACTATGCTGTTGCTGCTCTACCTCTTCTTCTATCTTCGGGATGGGTACAGTCTGGCTGCCACAAGTTGACATCCCATATATTTTGATTGTGGAAGATTCCACTTTGAATTAAGGTTTTAAGCCGAAGAAAAAAGGGTTGAAAGCCCAAAGCGTTTGGCGAGAAAAGGGGATTGTTAATTTATTTCGATTGTAAATAATGTATCACACTAGTTTCGAAATATGCGCCCATAAAAGCAATAATTCGCCAAAGATAGTTAGTCTTGAATATAACTATAACCTTCCTTACCTTTTTTCAAAGTGGACTGGTCCACAAACGTATTTTGAATATCAACTTGTGGCAGCCAGTCTATACATGTAGAAACAGAAAGGCGATTAAATTTTTTTAATTCTTTCTAACCTGATATTTTGCATCAACAGAAACTGGTCGTTATTGCGTTTTCTCATCGATAAACTTTTCCTGCAACTACATGCATTTTTTACTTTATTCCAGTTGGCAGTAACTAAAAAATGAAAATATTTAACCTCACACCGGATGATGTTTTTGATATCATTCTGTCATTTATCTGAGTTAAGAAATAATCTTTTATATCTTTGTTTATTTTAACAATTTCAGTCCCAAAAATTTACTACACTACAGAAACATCTGATATTCACAAAATAAGCTTATTTTAGGTCAAATATAAGATTTCCATAAGAAAAAAAATCCATTTAAATTTTCTTATATGGTTTTTGAAACAATGCCAAAATTCTTTAACTGTGGAAAAAAAACAAAATAAAAAATATATATTACCTAAAAACACTTCGAGTTATATATTTTAAGGTATCTGACCATATTATTAAAAAAAAAATTAGTAATTATTTTAACCGAAATAGTTTAAATTGTGTTTTAAATATGTGGAACTGAAGTGAACTTATCAAAAATCAGGAGAAACGCTTTTTGACTATTTTCTAAATAAAAAAAATAGTAGTTCTGACTTCTGTTGAGATTAAAGTAAAATTTTGTCCGATAGAACAAAGTGTGAAGAATCGAATGACGTGTGTTTGAATGTCATAGCGGGACATAAACATTTGGAAAAAAATATTGAAAGTGATGATGCCAAATGGCATCACTGGGACTGAAAGGGTTAAGACTTATCTTTGTTACGCTAGGTAACTTTACGCAGACGAAAAATGTTGAAAATGCTTGCATTTTGTTTAGTTTTATCCAATTGCATCATTTCTAAAATTTAATTTATTGCAAAACAATAAAATAATTTGTAGATATTAAAATTTAGTTTACAGCTTTTTGTTTAAGGACATTATTAGAAAATCTTATACGGTTCATGAAACTTTTGTTAGTTTTCATTTCATTATTCGTCTGTTTCGTACTTTCGTACAATCATTAGATATTGGCTTTGATGCAATATGAAGAGTACACGGGAAGAACCGATTGATTTCCTTAGAGTCTTTAATTGTCTCTGCTTGGCGGACATTGGCGACCGGAAACCGGTTTTTCTTTGGGTTTTTCATTTGCGATACAAACGTTACACTCAACTCTGGCGTGAATCAGGGTTGCCACGAAAGAACAAAGCTAGTAACTGGCTTCTTTAGCGACATCGTACAAATCTTCAACATCACTATGACAACTTATTTCCAATGAAAAATTTTGATTACTTGCTAAAATTCTGACTATGAGCTCGTCAAAAAAATATTTTTGATTACAGTTGAAGAGTACACGGGAAAAACCGATTGATTTTGTAGAGATGTTTCATGTATCCCTAGTTAGGGGTCATGTATCCCAAAGTATAAGGTTTTAAATAATTGATATTTTACTTATACTGCAGTTAATACTTCGGTAAAATACTAATATAATATTGTGTAATAATTTATGAAGTATAAATTGCTTGCATTTGCACATCCATAAATGTTTTTTAAAAGTTACAAGCCAAAGACTACAAGTGGGGTCATATATCCCTGGTTCCCCCTACTTGAAGAACTACATCTCTTTTAAAGCAAATTGACATCTGGTAAGGACCGTGTAACTCTTTCGCTACTTAAGTACTTTGTTGCCGCGTAACCTATAATAGGAATAGCATTATCGAATCCTTACTAGTACGGCCGTCACACCCCTTTTTTAAAAGTTAAAGGGTTAAACGGTTCTACTGCACTGAATTTGATGTATATTTCATTTTACTGTGACTTACATGACCGTTTCCAATTTCATTGTAAATTTTCGCAATGAGAATGTTTCAGATGATGTAACGCTTTTTTTTTTTTTTTAAGTTTTCCCTCATCTGAGATTTCATTAGGTGATTCTGTTTTACCCTCAAAAAGACCGATATAGATGAAATGAACATTTTCTTTCTTAGGCAATTTTAATTTAACAAATGTTTTGAACAACCAACAGAACCGCAAAGAGTTGGCATTTAAAAAATGTAATAAGTAAAATATTCTTAGAAGACTTATTTTCGAATACCAAAACAAAAGTACTTTCATGCAAAAATGACAACAAACCGTTGGAGCTGATGTTGTCATCCACAACGTGAAGCAACCCCATTAAATTTTCGATTATCGCCACGAAATAATCACATTTTTAATACTTCAATGGCGAGCACAATTATTCGCTAAATTTAAACTAATAATTCACAAAGTAAGATAAGGGTATTGGTTAGCCCAGACGGTTAGGCATTCGCCTAGCATGCGGAAGGTCCCAGGTTCGGGTCCTGGCAACGCCAAAATAACTGCCGACCTATAAACTTGCCGTGCAGCCAAAAGTGTCCGACGAGTAATACCCCGTGTTGCGGAAGTGCACGTTAAATATCCTTCAAAGTCCTAACGCTGCGTACGATGTCGCCCTTAACGGTTGCGTTGGGTGCCTATTCAGGTGGCGACTTGTCACTTGACGGTGGTTCTAAAATACGACGCCCGTCGCCAATAGCCCTAGTGTAGCTCTAGTGCAACGATAATTCAAATCTAACTCTGCGTACGATGTCGCCCTTAACGGTTGCGTTGGGTGCCTACTCAGGTGCCGGCTCGTCACTTGACTGTGGTTCTAAAATACGACGCCCGTCGCCAATAGCCATAGTGTAGCTCTAGTGGGACGATAATTCAAACTAAACTAAACAAAGTACGATAATTAAAAAAATATGCTTGCAGAATCAAATTATTCATTACCATAAAATTGAGTGATGGCAAATAATTACTTAGACTCTAAATTTATAGACGTTTTCTTAAGAACTCCATACATACAACAATATTAAACATATGCGTCAATGGTTTTCTACAGCTACTGAAATGAACTATTGCTTAGAAAAAACGTACCATTCTCAAACACAGAACCACCGTAAAATACAACAACTCCAAGTATCGTGCCTGATTGGCTAATCGGGGGCTCACACGTCCTTGAACTATGTTCGAATCATTCGAACAGTATGATGGGAAGTGTGGTTTTAATTCTTCAATTCTGCTTTGAATCTTTTCAATTACAATATTGCCTATTAAAGGGTAATTACCCAAAAAGAGGAGTATTTCTTAGGCAGGCGGTAATTTTGAGAGTATACTTTAAATGTGGGTATTTGAGAGTTTTTTAATGGGAAATATAAAAACACTTATCTTTTGGTGTAAATTTATATTTTACAGTGCAAGAAACATGTAAATTTATCGAAAAGAGGGTATTTCTGAGGATAATTAAACTCTTCTCTTGTAATTTACCGAATTATTCGAATCTTTATTCGAACATCTCCATTTTTAAATTTTTAAATGTACTACCGATCAGGCATAACGTTATTTTTCGAATGATTTTATATTTTTATCGTAATAATAATACTTTTGGTAATTTAAAAGTAAATATTTCAGATAGGCGTTAAAATGAAATTTATCATATCCCTTTTCCACATAAAGAAATTTTTCGAAAATATTTTTTATATTTAGCCCCAAATGGCATTTAAAAAACTACCTACTGAACTTCAAAGTATCCTTTCTTTAAACAGGTTTAAAAAAATTATTTAAATTTATATTGTCAATAGACGATATTGATGTATTTTTTTAATTCATGGAAGTGAATTGTTTTTTGTTTATATATTTCTCCCGCTGTCCAGGTTTTTTAAACATTTGTTTGGGAAAAAAACACATTGTCACATTTTGTTTTTAGCTTCCACACTACGTTTATAACGTAAAAAGTGGAAGGTTTTATAATCGTTCTGACTGTCTGTCCGTCACCCACTTTCACAGAACAAACCGCAAGTCTCACAAACAAGTGGAATACGTCATTTTGAAGCAAAAAATCAGTTTAGGCTACATTCCAAATTTCATTAAAAAATTTAAATTAGAAGTTTATTTAAAATTTAAATAACTAAAAATTTAATCTACAATGAAATAACATGCTAATTCCAATTTTATTTAATATTTTCACTGTTGCCATGACATCAAACGTGAAACGTGCGAGAAACTTAATTTAAAATAAAAATAAAATACTTGAAAAAAATATTTATTTTTGTGTAATAATTCAAATTGGATTGTTGTAATAGCACAATAAAGTTATTTTGATGGTTCGTTATATTTTTGCGAAGAAAGATGCAAAATTTTTTCGAAGTTGGTATAAAAATATGCAAATTTTCGCCTTTATTTTTATAGCAACAATTTTACTAATTTATTTTTTGAAATGTAAACTTGTGACTGCAAAAAGATATTTATTAAAAAAAATCATCACTATTCTTCTAAGTTCAAAAAAAAAAATTGCAAAAGATAAAGATTAATTATCAAATATGCAAAAGAAGGTTAAAGAAAGTTATTAGTTTTTGCTTATAAAAGTTTGAATTAAAACCAGCCAAAGGCCCTGTTTGGCGAATTTCTTTTTGAGGTGTTAGTGTGTTTCCTGTTGAGCGTAAAATGCTGTGTGGAAGCGGTGTAAGTGACAGATTCTGTAACAAACCAACTTGTTTTAGTTTCCACACTACGTTTATAACGTAAAAAGTGGAAGGTTTTATAATCGTTCTGTCTGTCCGTCCGTCACCCACTTTCACAGAACGAACCGCAAGTCTCACAAACAAGTGGGATACGTCATTTTGAAGCAAAAAATCAGTTTAGGCTACATTCCAAATTTCATTAAAAAATTTAAATTAGAAGTTTATTTAAAATTTAAATAACTAAAAATTTAATCTATATTGAAATTTCAAGCCAATTCCATTTTTATTCAATATTTTCACTGTTGCCATGACATCAAACGTACGAGAAACTTTATTTAAAATAAAAATAAAATTCTTGAAAAAAAATATTTATTTTTGTGTAATAATTCAATTCGGATTGTTGTAGTAGCACAATTAAGTTATTTTGATGGTTCGTTATATTTTTGGGAAGAAAGATGCATAAAAAAATTCGAAATTTGCATAAAAATATGCAAATTTTTGCTTTTATTTTTAAAGCAACAATTTTACTGATTTATTTTTCGAAATGTAAACTTGTGACTGCAAAAAGATATTTATTAAAAAAATTCATCACTATTCTTTCAAAAAAATTAGCAAACGATAAAGATTAATTATCAAATCTGCAAAAGAAGATTAAAGAAAATTGTTAGTTTTTGCTTAAAAGTTTGAATTAGAACTAGCCAAAGGCCCTGTTTGGCGAATTTCTTTTTGAGGTGTTAGTGTGTTTCCTGTTGAGCGTAAATTGTTGTGTGGAAGCGGTGTAAGTGGCAGATTCTGTGACAAACCAACTTGTTTTTTATTTGTTTGTTTTTAACTTATGTCTTATTTATTATGATTATTTTGGTCACATATACGGGGTTCTTGTTAACCCCCTTGTGACGATTTTTTTTCTTGTAATGTTTGTTCTACATTAATAAAGTGTTTTTTGTTTTGTTGTTTTTTTGTAATTTTGTTTTATATTTTACAATGCAGCAAACACGTAAATTTACACAATTGTTTTCTGATTCGGGACTCTTGATATTGTTGACTGTTTACCCACGATTTCGTTGTTAAATGCGTAATTTTTACGTTGATGTATTTGTTAAGAAGTTACCTTATATTTCAATTTTGTAAAGATTTTCTCAATTGACTTTAACTTGTTAATGATTTTAACAATTTAAAATAATTAATTTTTATTAATTTATGTCTAGTAAGGAGGAGGGGCAGTAAAGAAGAAAGCAACTCTTTAGTGTAGAAATATCCATTTAATGAAGTGCAGCTCTGAAGAATTACATCCTCTCTCCACCCTTACCGCCTTTACTAGTGACAAAAAGATGGCGGTTCAGGGCAGAGTTTCAATAAGTGCTCGCTAGATGGCGCTGATATTCGTATTAAATGCTCGTTCTAACGATGCGAAAAATACATAAGCTGTAATTTTCTGGACGGCTAGGGATTGGCATTGAAAGAGTTTTAACAGAACGAATAAGATTTTCGATGTTAGGTGAATCATCGGTTTCGGAACTTTTCGAAATATTATGCTGAGTTTCGGCATTGTTTTGAAGGGAAGCTAGTTCTATATTTCGTTCGATTTGTGCGAGTTTTACTTTTTCGACTTCTAATTTATTTCTTTCGACTTCTACTTTATTTCTTTCGATTTCTAGTTTAACATTTCTGTCATCTACCGTTTGTGCAATTAAATTTTTAACGAATTCGTTATCTTTCGTGTAGGTCTCACTGGACTCAATTAGCTCTTTAATTTTAGTTAACGTGGAATTTTCTGGAAGTACGATGTCCAATTCAAAAGCAACTTTCACTAAATCTTCTTTTTTAGTATTTTTATACATCTTGAATAGAAAAATAAGAAAACTTTTACCTTTGTGGTCGATTTTGGTTTTGTTTCGTCGGCGATGTAGTAGAATTTCTTACGTGCTCTGTGGGCGATGTATTCCGTTTTATGGAGGGTAGTTTTGTTTTTCGGATTGACGTGCTGTGGACCTCGTCGTCGTGGGTCGTCTTCTGCTTAGCGGCTGAAGATGGATGACTCACGGGTGGCGTCTTCTGCTTAACGGCTGGAAAAATACCACTTTACGATGGGGTCGACGATGGCGAATGCGATCTTCGGCTTGGCGGCTGAAGAAGGAATCGCTTGACGATGGCGCAGGAAGTTCCTTTTGAAGCGGGAGTTTTCACTTTTTTCGTGACGATGGCGATTTTGGCATCGCTGATTTATTGCAGTGTAGATAAAAGTTCGTTTTTGTGCATGAGTTCGTGATTGCCCACCGTGGAGAGGAACTTTATGTCTGAACCTCGTGGGACTTGAACTTTCGTTTTGTAAAAGTTTAAATTAAATTTTTTTTTAAATATATCGATTTTTGCGACGAGAGGCGGGTGGCAAGGCGGCGGTGAGCCCCCATGTCTAGTAAGGAGGAGGGGCAGTAAAGAAGAAAGCAACTCTTTAGTGTAGAAATATCCATTTAATGAAGTGCAGCTCTGAAGAATTACATCCTCTCTCCACCCTTACCGCCTTTACTAGTGACAAAAAGATGGCGGTTCAGGGCAGAGTTTCAATAAGTGCTCGCTAGATGGCGCTGATACAACATTTATGTAACTATTTCTATAAATTTTAGCTCATTAAGTTGACGCTAGCTTAAATAAATATTAAGATATTTTTTTCTACTCGAAAATATTAGGTTGCTGGTTTAGTAGTTTCTGTCCCGAGATATTTATACTGAATACATATGTATATTCAATATGTTTAATATATAAATACTTTAGTTTCTCTATAGAATTCATAGCTAAGGTGAATCTTTTAAAATAGGGGTGTTTGACACATCACGACTCAATAAATACATTTAAAAGGTAATTATAGTCAGTCTGCCACTTCTTAGCATATCAAATAATTTGATTGTAGAGGAGTCAACTTTTTAAAAAAGTAAGAAAGATTTTTGTTAAGACAAGAGCTACTATATTTGACAATTTATTGTTTTGACAGGGAGCATAATTTTTTTTTAAGTAGAACCAGTTCTTCAAGTGAAGTGCAATTCGAACTTACTGCGGGTTCAATATTATTGCATAGCGTTCCCCGAGGTGATGGGCGTTGTAGTCGTTTCCGGCTGCCTATTTTTAGCCTCCATTAGTAGCTTTAACATAGCCAATAATGTCTCGTAATTTAGAACCCTGGTCAAGTGACGAGGTCGGCACCTGAGCAGGCACCCAACGGAACTTCGAGCTACATCGTACGCTGACGCCGTCGGGACTTTTTACTAAACAGATTTAACGAGCACGTCTGTCCCAGTGTACTCGGGCCCATCCGTTACGAGTTGGATTTTTCTACTCTTTCCCAGTACTGATATCCGATTTATAGGATGACTGGCAGTAGGTGGGATTCGAATATGAGATTGTTGATTCCTGAGGCTAATGCCTTAACCACTCTACCACGGACGGGCTCCGAGGTGATACTGAATGTGGTAAATAATACATACTGCACATAATGCAAATCTATTCACGATCAAGTCAATACATAAAAAAAAAAAGAAATGCACGTGAAATTGATGACGGGCCATCAGCAATTAACTATAATCCTCCTTTCACCAATACCCCATGTGTAGATTTAGTGTGACACATTATTTCCAACCAAACTAACCTAAATAATCCTATGTGTTCACCAAATGCCATGGGATAGGCAACCCTGTCATTTCTAGGTACTCAACCTGTTTTCAAGGGGCTGTAGGGAGCCTAGTGGACAGTGGTCAAAGATCTCGGACTTGAGATCGGAAGGTTGAGAGTTCGAGACCCGGTCACCACTGAAGACCTACCGAGTATATGCGGAGTACGTGCTCGTAAAATCTGTTGGGTCCGAAAGTCCTGTGGTCGGTCATTGCGCAGTTCACCATGGGTACAGGTTCCTGGAGAAAATTTCCATCCCCTTCAGGGACATGTCTAAATTGTGGAGGTGGCGACAGATGGCAGCATCTGTCATTAGTTTATGTGTGCGTCTTGTGTTGTCCTACTTGACGATGGTTTATAAGCGGGTCCTTGCGACCAAGCACACAAGCCTGAAAATATATGTCAAACCAACCAACCTGTTTTCAAAGTAGAATCTTCCACAATCAAATACAGGGTGAGGCAAATAAAAGTGGCCTCAACGTGGAGATAAGAATACGACAGAAATGTTGCAAAGTCAAAAACAAATACAAAAACAGGTTTGCTAAGTCAAGCTATTGATCGCTTCAATATTAAGCCCAACCAAACGATTGGCGACTTATTTACCGGCAGCTACGCTGTGGTTTGAGAAGCTAGTTCAAATGAAATATAAACAAGGTTTGTAGAGCTGATAAAAAAAGTTCCCACTAGTGATTATTTCAATCGTTATTTATGCTAGAGAAACGGACCTTTTTGTTTTTGGTAATACAAAATATTCTAAATTTATTGCAAGACACAAAATTTGCATTATGGGAGGCCTTCATATATTACGAACTAAGTTCTGAACTTGCCACTAGTCTATGAGTAGCTCTAATGTGAAGCTAATCCGATCCAACCAATGCAAAAACAGGTTTCAGGAGGCTTCAAGAGTTTTTCTCGCCAAGCATTTCAACTTATTATTAACTCTAGACTGGGTCCACTTTTATTTGCCTCACCCTGTATTTGGGATGCTAAGAAGTGACTGGCGGACTATACATGGGCAAGTCTACCAAAAATTTTAATTTTATGTCCCTGGGCATAACTTATGAAAATATTAATATATTGTTTCAATATTTTTCATATTATACTAACAGACTGATCCTTATATAATTATCAAAATATATTTACAAACAATAAAACTCAAAAAAAAAAAAAAATCGGACTTAAAACATTGCCGAAAATTCCTTACCATCCCCTGTCCCGAATGTCAAATTTCTAGTTTGGTGCTCAAACTAACACCTTTTTTTACCTAAAAAATAACATTTATTTGAATTTTAAATGTAACTAATGCCATATTTTAATGAATTCCTTCTATAAACTTTTGGCTTTTGATACTTATAACATGGATTTTTCTTCTCTTTATTTTGTCCCTGGGTTTTGGTACATTCACCGGTCTCGTAGCTTAAGTGGTGAAGAGAGACATTGGATGGAGCTACAGTAATTCTTCAATCATGAAAACTATATTGCAGAAACCTCTTTTTTCAGTTGGTAGCCACCTTTTTTCGCAAGAGTAAAAAATCAAAAACTTAATAAAATGAGCTAAGTGGCTTTATTGATGCCCTTACTCTTCCTCAGGGTTAAGATTAGTTTTTGTTCAGTAATTATAATATTTTTCTATTAATATTTTCAAGAGAGTCAAACGAGTAAAAAAAATGAATTTCCGTTGTTCTGAAGTTGGTTAAAACCAAAAAAAAAAAAAAAAAAAAAAAACGGAGAACGTAATGAATTTCATCTTACCGACCCTTCCCTTCCTTACAGTCCCCATGATCTAGGGATGGAAAACCGAAACCAGTTTTAAGAATAGCCGTTTTTTTATGGCTTGTTTTCATTAAAAATTAGCTTCGTAAGGCTGGTTCCAACCGGTTTGAAAAATGCTAGAATTGTTGTCTCCCTAATTTCTTTATTCTTTCAAAACATAGAGCAAAACAAATGAGTACCTCTTCTGAGGTCTCTCAGCATCCTTGCCCGGCGTCCATCCGGGCACAAAAACCTCCCCCACAAGGGGGAAAGAAAGCTACCCCCACATACGGGGATCGGAAGAAACGGGAGGGAGTTTCTACACGGTTTCTTTGATACCGATTTTTTTTTCTAACTATCATCCGTTTTTTACAAATGAGCCTTGCTGAACTTTTTTTTTGTATTTCTGGGACCCTTACAAGCTTTTACACATATTTAAAGTGATTATGAAAAAATAAATTTTACAAGCTTTTCCAACGTGAAATTAAAAATTATAGTAGAACTGCCCATATACCTTATAAGATAGTTAGAACCATTTTAAAATATTTTAAAGTTATACGGCACTTGACGTATGTGCGCAAAAAAACCTTACTGGAATTCCATTATTGGATGCTTAAACTTAGATATATTTTTAAGACACCCATCCGCGTCTGTAATTATTATTATTTCTATGCTATGCATTTTAAAAGCAATTGCTAATCGTTCAAAAAGTTTTGAAAGTGCATTCAAATTTCAAATACTTATTTTATAACGAAAAAATCTTTTCATTACAACATAATGGGGTTGTTTCGCGTCGGTAATAGAATAGATAAAGCGGTCTTGTTTTCATTTTTTTTTTTAAATCTGGAATTACTTTTGTGTTGGCATTCGAAAATGAGATTTCTAACAACATTTTACTCGTTAAATGTTAACATAAAGCCAACTTCTTGCTGTGCTGTTGGTAGTTCAAATCATTTTTTAACGAAAGCATGCATCGAAAAAAAAAGTTTCTGTTCCTCCATTCATTTTGAGAGTGAAACCGAAACAACTAACGAAATTGCAGGACAAGGAAAACAAGGGCGTTACATCATCCGAAACATTCTTATTAAAAATTAGCCGAGAGACTTTTATCTTGCTTGTATTGATTGTCAGAGTGGTGCACATTCTGCTATGTACTGGGGCGACATGGAAATCTGCCCATGATAATCCCCCCCGAACTTCTTTTGGACATAAATGACGTCATGGAACTGGTCCGATGATCAATACAGACATAAACCACAACATTGATATCGTCCCACTAAAACTACATGAGGGCTACCGACGAGCGTCGTTATTAATATTTAGTCAAGTGACGAGTCAACTCCTGAGCTAGCATATTTAACTTGCACTCCCTCAACACGAAGTAGTATTTGTCAGGCTCAGGCCGTTATGCAAGTAGTTATTTTGGCAATATCCGTGCCCGAACCTGGGATCTTTCGCATGCAAGACCTTACCGACTGGACTGCCAACCACCAATTTGTTGGTTGGAGTAGAAACCAAATCACGCTTTTTTTAAATCTTTATTTTGCTAATTTGGTTTAGGTTGAATTATCGTCGCACTAGAGCTACACGAGGGCTATTGGCGACGGGCTTAATATTTTAGAGCCACAGTCACGTGGCGTGCCGGCACCCGAGTAGGCAGGAACCACAACGTTTAGGGCGACATCGTACGCAGCGTTAGGACTTGGGATGTTAAGGGGTCATAGGAGTCTTAAAAATGTGCAAAGAAGGTACTACAAAGTATAGTTTGGTCTTTCATGTAATTTTTTAACTACTCAATGAATGAGTATAATTTTTTTTATATGTAAATCTACAAGATTTATTTAATATAAAACAAATTTTGAAATTTATGAAACTTTAGCCAAAACTAAAAAAAATGATATTAAACATAAAGCTATTTGAACACATTGGGATTAGGCTTGCGCGGCAAATTTTGAGGTCAAAACCAGTAGCGGATTTCTAAATAGGCTAGCTAGGCTAAAGCCTGCGGCGGCAAATTTTCGTAGGCGGCAAATTTTCAACGGCTGAATTTTGGCATGATGAGGTAATTCTTTCAAAACGCAACTGAAGTTTAAGTACTCTAATACATTTGATTATTTGTTAATATTTCACCTCAAGCCTTATTTTATGTAGCATTAAAGTAAGAGATCAGAAAAATTACATCTCACTGATGAAAAACATACATTATTTTTTAAACTTAATTTAGTAATTTAGGGGCACTAACTTTCACTGAACAACGGGTTGTAATAGGATAAATCAACCATTAGTCATTAGTGATCAACTTTTGAATCGATTTTTACCCCCCCCCCCCCCACATACCCTATAGGCGGCAAATTTTGGTTCAGCCTATAGGCGGCACATTTAGAAATCCGCTACTGGTCAAAACTGAAAAAATGACTAAGAAAATGACTTTATATTGTACAAATATGTACAAACAAAGACTTATACCTTAATTCTCAGCTCATTTTTTATTAGTTATGTTTGTTATTATTTATTTTAGTTTTGGTTAAAGTTTCATAAATTTTAAAATTCGTTTTATATTAAACAAATCTTCTAGAATTACATATAAAAAATTATACTTATATGTTAAGTAGTTCAAAAATTACATGAAAGATCAAACTATGCTTTATGGTTTCTTCTTTGCACATTTTTAAGACTCCTATGACCCCTTAAACGAGCACAACCTCTCTATACGGGGTATTATTCGTCGAATACTTTTGGCTGCACGGGCCGTTTATAGGTCGGCATAGTTATTTTGCCGTTGCCCGGACCCGAACCTGGGACCTTTCGCATACTAGACGAGTGCCTAACCGACAGGGATCCCCAGGCCTATTTATTTCGTTAAGGATTGATAGAGCTGCAATTTTTCCACTTCAACTTTTCTGTTAAAGTGTATTTATTTTTTTTAGGCCCAGCCAATACAGGCCTCATGTTTTCGAACCCCACACAAGTGGAATTATTTTCCCCTTTCTCCTATTTAATGGAGTGCGTTTAGGCTTCTTCAGAAGAAACTCAGTCAACATAAAATAATTATCAACCACTTACCTTAGATATAAAGTTCCAGTTCACAGTATCTTGATAAGCTGAAAAATTGATGACCATTGATGAATGTTTTTGTCCCAGGGGAAATAATTGAGTACAAACGCAAAATTTTCGTATTTCAATTTTTTTTTTCAAAATCAGTTTTCGTTGTAAAGTCAATTAAAGAAAAAATCAGAAAATTAATTTGAATATAAAAGTTACTGAGTTAAATGCGCATTAGGTTTTGAACATTCTTCAGACAATTTAAAATTGATTTAATTTTGGTAAAATAAATAAAATGAGTTAACAAGGGCTTGACAGGTGAATTTAATGATCATGATAATCCTCAGAAAAGAATGAAAATAAATTTGAAAACACATCTCGATGTATTGAGCTGATGTTAAATCAGTTCAACAAACAACTAGTCAACAATTAACCAGACCATCAGATTTGTTTCAGTGATAAATTTTTCGGCAATTAACTTTTATAAATCATTCATAATTTTTGTTTGAAATAGCTGCAAAAAAAAAGGATATTTATAGCTACTTTTTTGGTAGCTAGATAAATGAATAACAATCTTTATCGAATTTCAAAAACTTTGTTTATTACAGAAGAAAATTAACAACACATAAATTTGTATTGGAGTTAGATAATCAAATAATGTTATTGAATAAAAAAAAACAAATATAAACTAAGAACTGTATATATTTGAACACTTTTAAAAATATTGAAACACTACTTCTTAAGCATAGCAGTGTGTTAAGTAATACAAAAGAAGACAACGTGATTTTTCATTAAATATAGCATTTACTTCAAAACATATCATTTCACAAATGTAAAACAGTACATAACTTATCCACTAAACACATTGATTGAGTTATTAGCATAATGAAAAAAAAATTCAAACTTTTATACCATAGTTATAACGTATGCATAAGAGCTACAGAAAAGCAATGAAATAGACCGAAGACAATAAAATAAGAAAAGAAAATGAATACTTTAATAAAATGTTTCTTTCATTACCTAGTAATTTTTTTTACAAAGAAAAAAAATTATGTAATACATAAGTAAATTGTTGACACTAGGCTGTAACAAATGTTCGGCAACATACTATATATAATTCTTCATTTTGGAAAAAAAAGCAAAATAAACAGTCAAAATTGTTAATTCTCCAACTAATTCAAAGTTACTCATATTTAACACAAATAAGATAAACAAATACACAGTTTTTTTTTGTCATAAACTTGAGTGGAAGGAAACGTTAGCTGATTCAAAACCAAATTTACACTAATTTGAAATTTTACCTATTTAGTAGTAGTATTATTTTAGATTACTCCTCAATGAAAAAAGAAAATAATCTTAGTTTTTGAGAATTAGTCATATTTTAACCAGTATTAAAAATTAAATGAAAATTAATTTAACAAAAATAATACATACACTATAAATTAATTTTTCAGCTAATTCAAAACATCTAAACAAACTGCTTTCTTTTTTTGGAAATTTGTATTTTTTAAAGTATAACCATACAATAATGCTTTTTTTAAACGAAAACTCTCAAATTGTAGGCATTGAAATTAATAACTTGAGTATTACCATATCCAACATTAAAAAAATACAATAATATAAACCAACATTAGATAACTGTTTCAACGTTGGTGAGAAAAAAATTCGATTCTGGAATAAAACACTTCACATAATGGGGGTTTCACGGAGGATCTGGCAATAGCTCGGCGGTCTAGTTTTCCGTCCTTGAATTACTTTTGTTTTGGTTAAGTTGGTTGATTGGTAGACCTATATTCAGGTAGTGTGCTTGGTCAGCAAACAAACCTGATTATCTCTACCAACCAAAATAAAAGTAACTCGAAAGAAAGGAAAACAAGACCGCGGAGCTAATGCCAGATCTTCCGTAAAACAACCCCATTCTAACAAACACTGCCTTTTTTTATTTGAGCAGAGAAACCATAAATGCCTATTTTAAAAAAAAATCATTGTAATTTTGATTTTTTTTAAATACAACGATTAAATATTAAAAAAAAAATAACAATACTGCTCGAAAATTTCGAACTTAAAAATAAAACGGAGATATAGCAAACAACTTAGTTTTGAATTTTCTTATTATTGTTTATGTTACGGGCATGTTATTGCTCACCTTCTTGGACTTCAAGCTACGGCATCGCATCACCTCTGCCGCCAATTTGGTCTCTTCGTCGAGAAATTCAGACCAATTCTTGGTCTGAAGAATATCATCGAAATGAAACAGAATAAATTCCATGACGGACTCCTTGAATTGGACGTCGGAGTGTTGCTCGGCAAGGCTCAGAACCGGGCATGCGTTGTCGATGTCCAACTTGGCCAAGAGGACGTCGGTGCACGTCTTGCGGAGACTGGACACGTCGTACTTGTCGGCGGCGTAGTACAGGTCGCACACAAAGTCGAAGTCGTCGTTACAAAGAACTCCCGTGTACAAAAATTCCACCAATCCTTTCACTACCGGCAACTCGATGTCTGTAATTTCAATGATGTTATTTTCTTTCTCGTCCATGGGCGCCTCGAACATTTTGGTAAAGACCGGAGAACGAGCACACAATAAGGCCTTGTGCACACCCACTACTTTCTTTTCAACTTTAAGGCATAAGTCAGTCAATGATTTAGCGTATATGGCCTTTAGATCGTCCACTAAAGCTGACGGGGTGATCGTTGATTTCGGAAGTGGATAATTATGGCGAAGACAGGTGGAAGTTGCATCAAATTCCATTTCACACCTAAAATTTATACACTTGTTGTACTCATTTATAAATATAGTCCTATCATCAGGAATTGTAAAATTAAATGCTGGGTGGCATCCACTTTCTAATGAATGCTTGTGAGTTGCATAAATGCCGTGTAAGTATTTTCCTATTGAATTCTCAATAAAAATTTTATGTGTGATTTCGAATGACAGTCCTTCTTTTATGAAAATCGACAAAATAACATCGTAGCGATGTGAAATACTATTATACTTTCTTTCTACAGTTGCACAAAACAAACGATCACTTTCTGGACGAAATTCAGGACTCGTCACTTTAAAAAGATACCCATATGGTTTAAAGTTTTCTACAGACCAACAAAAGACGTAAGTACGCTTAAAGAACTTCGTTTTTACTTGACATCCGTCAATCTCATTTCCAGCTTTCGGAACCCCTGACATTCTTGATCAAGCTTTAGAAAAAAAAATTAACCAATCCTAGGCTTCTTGATTGAAATGAATTGAAATATTAGATAGTCAATGTAGTGTCTCAAAAATCTATAATCCAAGTTCTAACTTCGAACAAAAGCACTTTGACTTTGCTGTAGCTGCTCTACTATCCTACTTTTAGGGTAGATGTAGAAACATAATGGCTGTTATATATATATTTAAATTCTTTTTAACCTGCTCTTTTGCATCAGAAGAAACTGGTCGTTATTGCGTTTTCTCAATGAAAACCGTGAGGTTTTTGATATAATTTTTGTCATTTATCTGAGTTAAGAAATATTCTTTTATATATTTTTTTAAGACTTTTCCTGTCTTTGTTAGTTTGTTACGTTAAGAAACTTTACTGCAGACGAAATATATTAAAAATGTATGCATTTTTATTTTGATTTATTCACATGCAGCGTTTTTAAAACTCAATTCAGAGCAAAGAAATAAAATAATTTGTAAATATTTAAATTTTTTACAGCTTTTTGTTTGAGGACTTTATTAGAAAATATTATATGGTTCATGAAACTTAAGTTATTTATTACAAATATGCATATCGCAATATTCCTCTATTTCGTACAACATAGAAACCTGGAAATTGGCTTTGATGCTATAGAATTTCATGGAAGGTGATAACGATTAGTTGGATGAATCAATGTAGCACTAGATCTACTCGAAAGCGACGAGCCTCCGAATTTGAAACTGTCACTCAACGCAGCAGCAACATCGCACGAGGTCAGCATCACTATGACAACTTATTTTCAACGAAAAACCCCAATAACTAGCTGAAATTATGACGATGAGCTTCCTCGTCGAAAAAAAATTTCGATTACAATTGTGGTTTTAAAAAAGTGAAAAGTGAAACTATTTATTTTATTATTTTACTTCATAACGAGTTTACTCTTGGTCAAAACTTAAAGTTAGCATGAACCTATATTTTTCAAAATCTCGTCAAAAATATTGTACTTCATCAACCCGATTTCTTTAACCAAATTAACATCTGGTAAGAACCGTTTAACACTTTAGCTACGCCAGCACTTTATTGCCGCGAAATTTGTCATAGGAGTAGCATTATTGAATCCTAACTAAGTACGGCCGTTAACGCCGTTTCAGAAGTTAAAGGGTTAAACGGTTCTACTGCATTTTAGTTTGTGCATATTTCATCGTTTAACGCCACGAAATAATCACATTTTTTTAATACTTCAATTCCGCGCACAATTATTCGTCCAAATTTAAACTGTCATTTTACAAAGTTTGATAATTCGTTTTTATAAAGGGATATGTTTGCATTGCAGAATCAAATTATTCATTACCATAAAAAAAGAGAGTTTTGGTAAATAATAAAATCAAAGATTTTACTTTTACGCTAATTTATAGAAATTTTCTCAAAAAAGTAGGTAGCTCTTTCGGTTACATTCAGTTTTGGTTGAGATCCTTCTAATGAACTCCATACAACAGTACAACTATATATCAATAGCTTTCTACAACTACTTATATGAACTGTTGCTTAGAAAAAACGTTATTGTTCCAGTTCTGATGCTCAGAGCCATCGTAAAATACAACTTCCAAGTATCGCGCCTGATTGGCTAATCGAGGGGGGGGGGGAGGAGGATCATATGTCCTTGAACTCACGTTGTTCGAATCATTCGAACAGCATTATGGGAAGTGTGGTTTTTAATTCTTCAATTCTGCTTTGAATCTTTCATCTTTTCTATTTCGTATTTTTTCTGTGTAAAGTTGGTCATTGTAAAAAAAGGGATTTTTAATACTATTCAGAAAATATCTTCAGCTTTGCGCATGCGTACACATTTTTCCATGAGTAAACAACGTAGATTTTTGGTGCACAAATTAACAATTTAGTATTTAGTGTATTTACGTTTCCTTACCAGCTTCTGTGCTTGTTCAGAGAACCGAGAACCGCTTATAAGCTTTCGTCAAGTGGGACAGACACAGAAAGAATTTTTACAGTCACAAAGAAAGGAATAACACATAGACAAATAACAACATTTATTGACGGTCACAAACATCCATGCCTGACCGGGATTCGAACCCAACCCCAGCAGCTCCAAAGGCCAGCATCCTTGAGCCACCGAAGCGGCATAAGACAATGTTTATGGCATACGTGTAGCCAACATTTGGGGAGGCCAATTGTTTCTTATTACTTGTAGCATTTACGGACATTTGGTTGATTTGACGTCACATTGTAGAACACGACGAATAGCATCAATATTTTGAGCCAGGTTTGTTTGAATTATTGTCTCTTGAGAGCGACACGAGGGCTATTGGTGACGGGCGGCATCGTAATTTAAAACCACAGCCCAGTCAAAGGACGAGTTGGCTTCCACCAAAACTTTAAAGGGGGGGATACTGAAGCATATTTAACGTGCTCTTCCTCTACACGGGGTATTTTTCGTCGGACTTTTTATCTGCACATACTTTTTATTGGTAGGCAGTTATTTTGGGAATGCCTGGACCCTAACGTGGGTCCTTTCGCATGCAAGGGAAGCGCCTTACCGACTGGGTTCCCCAATTTCGAGCCAGAGTGAAGCTAGGAGACGTTGAGCTGGCATGCAACGCATCTTATAGCGATATCCAGAAGCGTAGCGTGCCTTGGCGGGGCCCTGTATAAAAATTTGTTTGGGGGCCCTTAGGAAGGGTAAAGATTTCTCACAGAGGAAAAAAATGTAAAAAATTAAAAGAAGTATTTGAGCAGTTTTTTCCATAATTTTTAATTTCAGGTATCAAAAAAAATTTAACATTTCTTTTTTTTCAAAATCACTTTAAATGTTTGTTAAAAGGTTTATAAGGGTTCTATAAAAACGAGAAGAAAAAGTTCAGCAAAGCTCATTTGTAAAAAGCAAAAAATAATGACAAGAGATGGCCGTTTTTTAAAAACACCGATGCCAAAGAAACTGGTTTAAACTGGCCTTACGAAAATAACTGTTTTTCATTGAAACCGAAATCACAAAAAAAACGGTTTAGTCTTAAAACTGGTTTCGCTTTTCCATCCCTTGATCATTACGATGGTAAGGACTGGGAAGTCAGGAACGGAAGGTAAGGACATTCACTATTTTTTTATGTTGAAACTAACTACAGTTTAATGAAAATGGATCTTTTTACTTCTTGTCCTCCACTTAAACACATTTATAGTAAAAAAAATCAATTATCAAGCAAAATTTAACCTTACCTGGGAGACTGTAAGTAAAGCAATAAAGCCTCGCAGCCAATTTTACTGAGTTTTTTTTTTTTTAATTTTGGGCTGGTTGGTGAATTTTAGCAAAAATATGTGGATACTAACTGAAATGTGAATTGTCTGCAATACTGTTTTCATGGTTTAAGAATCACTGTAGCTCAATCCAGTGCCTATCTTCACCACTTTAGGAATGAGGTCAGTGAATGTACCAAAGGGACATAGTGACACATTATAAATATTAAAAAACAAAATTTAATGGAATTAATGTGTTAAGCTATAGTATTAGTTCAATTTAAAATATAAATGAATGTAATTTTTAGCTTAGAAATATGTTGGCTTGAGCCTTAAACTAAAAAAAAAAAAATTGACATTTGGGACACACGATGGTAAGGATTTTTTTGCATTGTTCTGTGTTCTCAAATTTTTTTTTTTTTTTTTAGTTTCTTTGCTTTAAAAAATTCCGTTGTGCAATTTTATAAGGACCAGTCTTTTAGTATAATAAGAAATTTTTTTAAAGAAATATAAATTTTTTAAGGTTATTCCCAAGGGACATAAAATTAAAAATTATGATAGAATTGCCCAGTTATTCATCATAATTATGTATCTGTCACTTCTTCTAAAAGTACAATTAAATTTACACTCTCCTTGCCTTTTTTTCGGCAAATTGATTTATAAAATCATTTATAGATGATGATGGCTTTAGTTTTTCGAAAGTTTCTAGCTATATGGACAACATAGTGGCAGATCTAACAGGCGTTCCTGTCCCATCGAAATTCTTAGGTAATTTTTTTATCAGTTTCAATTCTGAAAAACTTCTTCAAGCAGTTGTAGATGTAACTGGAAGCGTCAAGAATAAAAAGCATGCTGTTATTACCTCGGGAAAACTGGATGCAAGACTATTGAATTTTATCAGCAATAATTCAAAGAGTTCCTTAATGGAATGAATTTTTTGAATTTCAGATTTTATGCATGTTTTTAGAGCCTTTAATTGATCATAACTTTAACTGAGATGTCTTTACTGTAAAAAGCCGACAGTATTGTGCTCCTGAAGTCCTGAAGCGTTTAATATCTCCTCGTTTGAAGGAGGCAGGAGTTTCTCCGGTTAAGTTGAAATATTTTGAACATACTACTCAGGTCGCAAAAACTCTGAAATCTTTGTTCCTGCGTATATCTATGTTCCCGCAGCCCGCAACAGCCGATGTAGGGTGTTGACAACTTTTGAACGCACACTTTACGCGGGAAAAAAATTGTTTTTTTTTTTTACTTTTGTCATTTGTGAAAAAAAATGGGAAGTTTTTATTAATTTTTGATTACGCACGTAGGGGGCCCCCGTGGCCCGGGGGCCCCGTATAATTGATACGGCTGATACGGCGGTAGCTACGCCCCTGGCGATATCATACACTATTTACAAAGGAATCTTGCCGAATATTGTTTTCCTTTTTTTTTTTCTTAATGTTCATTAAATACTATTTTAATTTTTAGACACTTCCAATGATTAATTTAAATCGAGTTTGGGAGGCATTTATTATTTTAGCAGCATTTACAAAAAACATTCACATTACCACAAAGTCATGCGCATAATGAATTCTTCGAGCAGTTTCAAGGACAACAAATCACATTAGATTACGATTTTCTAAATTGCCAAGTCAGTGAGCACTGAGCAGTAACCTGCCGACCAAGAGATTTCTTCTCTTGTTTTTGATCACAATCAAACAATGTGTATGGATCATGCAATTTTTATATTCATTTTATTAAAAGTTAAGGTAGTTACTTAATAGCTGCCTTTAATTAAAGTCGGGTTTTTGGCTCAAATTCATGATTTTTCATGACAAAATTCACCTAATGTCAAAATTCATGACTTTTCATATGCGCTGAAACCCTAAAACTTACACCTTTTTTTTAACCTAAAATGCTAAAGTGGTGAGAGAGACATTGGATGGAGAGCTATTGTAATTCTTCAATCATGAAAATTTTATTGCAGAAAACTCATTTTTCAGTTAGTAGCCACCTTTTTTCGCAAGACTACAAAATCAAAAAACTTATTATAAAATGAGCTGAGTGGTTTTATTGATTCCCTAAATGTTCTTCAGGGTTAAGTTTAGTTTTTGCTAGATAATTGAAATATTTTTCTATTAATATTTTCAAGAGAGTCAAATGGGTAAAAAAATGAATTTCCGTTAAACTGAAGTTGGTTAAAACACAAAAAATCCCGGAAAACGTAATGAATTTCATCTTACCGTCCCTTCCCTTCCTTACAGTCCCCATGATCTAGGGATGGAAAACCGAAACGAGTTTTAAGACTGACCAAGTTTTTTTATGGCTTTGTTTTCATTGAAAATTAGTTAGTTTTCGTAAGGCCGGTTTCAACAGGTTTCTTTGATACCGATTTTTTTTCAAACTATGTACCATTCTTTTTTACAAATGAGCCTCGCTGAACTTTTTTTTTTGTATTTATAGGACCCTTATAAGCTTTTACATACATTTACACATTTAAAGTGATTATAAAAAAAATAAATTTTACAAGCTGTTCAAACGTGAAATTAAAAATTATAGTAGAACTGCCCAAATACCTTATAAGGTAGTTAGAAACAGTTTAAAATCCATAAAGTTATACGGCTTTTTACGTATGTTATGGGCGCAAAAAAACCTTATGATCTTACTGGAATTCTATTATTAGATGCTTAAACTTAGATATATTTTTAAGACACCCATACGCGTCGGTAATTATTATTGCATTTTAAAAGCAATTTCTAATCGTTCAAAAAAAATTTAAAGTGCATTCAAATTTCAAATACTTTTTTTTATAACAAGAAATTTTTTTTCATTACAACATAATGGGGTTGATTCGCATCGTGAATCGAACGGATAAA
Source organism: Hylyphantes graminicola (assembly GCA_023701765.1). Taxonomy (NCBI): domain Eukaryota; kingdom Metazoa; phylum Arthropoda; class Arachnida; order Araneae; family Linyphiidae; genus Hylyphantes; species Hylyphantes graminicola. The sequence goes on along the minus strand of CM043115.1, from coordinate 3,362,688 downwards.
GCGGTCTTGTTTTCATTTTTTTTTTAATCTGGAATTACTTTTGTTTTGGTATTTGAAAATGAGATTTCTAAGATCATTTTACTCATTGAATGTTAAAAAGCCAACTTCTTGCTGTGCTGTTGATATAGTTCATATCATTTGTAAACGAAAGCGTGCATCGAAAAAAAAAGTTTCTTTTCATTCATTCATTTTGAGAGTGAAACCGAAACAATCAACGAAATAGCAGGAGAAGGAAAAATGAAAACAAGGGCGTTACATCATCCGAAACATTCTTATTAAAAATTAGCCGAGAGACTTTTTTCTTGCTTGTATTGATTGTCAGAGTGGTGCACATTCTGCTATGTACTGGGGCGACATGGAAATCTGCCCATGATAATCCTCGAACTTCTTTTGGCCATAAATGACGTCATGGAACTGGTCCGATGATCAATCCAGACATAAACCACAACATAGGCCCGTCCGTGGCCGAGACGTTAAAGGCATCCGCCTCAGGATTCAGCCTTCTCAGGAGTGCGGGGTTCGAATCCCACCTACTGCCAGTCATCCTATAAATCGGATATCTGTGCTGGGAAAGAGTAAAAAATCCAACTCGTGACGGATGGGCCCGAGTACACTGGGACAGACGTGCTCGTTAAATCTGTGGAGTCCAAAGTCCCTACGGCGTCAGCGTACGATGTCGCTCGAAGTGCCGTTGGGTGCCCGCTCTGGTGTCGACCTCGTCACTTGACCAGAGTTCTAAATTACGAGGCTTTATGGGCTTAAAGATCCTAATGGAGGCTAGAAATAGGCAGCCGGAAAACGATTACACTACACTACACAAGCCACAACATTGATATCGCCCCAATAAAACTACATGAGGGATACCAACGAGCGTCGTTTATAATAGTAAGAACTGCAGTCAAGTGACGAGACGACTCCTGAGCAGGCACCCAACCCAACTTTAAAGGGCGACATTACGTAGCGTCGGTGTTTTGAGACATATTTAACTTGCACTCCCTCAACATTTGGTTGCATTTATCAGGCTCATGCCGTTAAGCAAGTAGTTATTTTATCAATGTCCGAGTCGCATGCAAGTTAAGTGCCTTACCGACAGGACTGCCCAATACCAATTTGTTGGTTGGAGTAGAAAAAGAAAACATACTTTTTTATCTTTATTTTGTTAATTTAGTTTAGTTTGAATTATCGTCGCACTAGATCTACACGAGGGCTATTGGCGACGGGCGTAATATTTTAGAACCACAGTAAGTGACGTGCCGACACCAGAGTAGGCATCCAACGCAACGGTTAAGGGCGACATCGTACGCAGCGCTAGGACTTTGAAGGATATTTAATGTGCATTCCCTTACACGGGGTATTATTCTTCGGACATTTTTGGCTGCAATGGCCGTTTATATCCGAACCTGGTACCTTTCGCAGACTAGACGAGTGCCTAACCGACTGGGATCCCCAGCCCTATTTATTTTGTTAAAGATTGTTAGCGCTTCAATTTTCCGCTTTAACTTTTCTGTTTAAGTGAATTTACTTTTTTTAGGCCCAGCCAATAAAGGCCTCATGATTTCGAGCCCCACCCCCCACACAAGCGGAATTATTTTCCCTTTCTCCTATTTAATGGAATGCGTTTAAGCTTCTTCAGAAGAAACGCAGTCATCATAAAATAATTATCAACACCACTTACCTTAGAAATTAAGTTCTAGTTCACAGTATCTTGATTAGCTAAAAAATTGATGTCCATTGATGATTGTTTTTGTTTTAGGGGAAATAATTGAGTAAACACGCAACATTTTCGTATTTCCCTTTTTTTCCGAAATGAATCAGTTCTAGTTGAAAAGTCAATTATACAAGATTTAAAGAACAACTTTACTTTGAATGTAAAAGTTACTGGGTTAAATGCGCATAAGTTTTGAACATTCTTCAAACAATTTAAAATTGATTTTGGTAAAATAAATAAAATGACTTAACCATAGTTTGACAGGTAATTTTAATGATCATGATAATCCTCAGAAAATAATGATAATAAATTCGAAAACACATCTCGATATATTGAGCTGATGCATGTAAAATTAGTTTAACAAATAGTTAGTCAACAACTAACCAGACCATCAGATTTGTTTCAGTGATTAATTTTTTGGCAATGAAATCATCATTAAACTTTTACAAATCATTTTTAATTTTTTTCGTTTTTGTTTGAAATAGCTGCAAAAAAAAGCAGACTATTTCTAGCTACTATTTTTGTAGCTAGAATAACAAACTTTAACGAATTTCAAACTCTTTCAGAAGAAAATTTACAACACGCAAAGGCACTTGCCAGATAAGACGGTGAAAAATGCCCCCATTCCAATCGGGCTAAATTTTTTTCTGAAAATACCTCATAGTATGGAAAACTTCTCAGCAAAGTTTCAGCTCTAAAATATGACGCATTTTTGAGTAAAAAATAAAAGCTTTTTTCTTTTTAAATTTAATATTCCCTGAATATGTTTGATAAATCCAAAAAACTGCTCATGAGTTTTTAGATATCATAGAGTAGTATTCTCAGAAAAATCCGCTCATAAATCTGATCAAGCGATCATTGTTAAAAATGCAATTTTATTTAAAAAAAAAAAATCATGCCAAAATCGTTTGGTACACCTTAGATTTTTGTCTCTACATATTCCTCCCCTATTATCAATTATAATATATATTTTTTTTAGATTTTTAAAAATATTGGACGATAGTTAAAAAAAAAAATTCTTAAAACCATATTTTTCTCACTAATTACTCGGCAGATGGCACTCCTAACAGAGGCGGGGAACTTCAATCTGGTAGAATTTCTTTCGCACTACAGGATTTTAGTGCGAAAAATCAGGTTTTAATTATTATTATTTTTTTTTAACTATCATCTAATATTTTTAAAAATCTGAAATTTTAAAAATCTAATATTTTTAAAAATCTGCCAAAATCGTTTGGTACACCTTAGGTTTATAAATTAAAAATATTAGATGATAGTTAAAAAAAAAAAAGAAATATATTCTTAAAACCTGATTTTTCGCACTAAAACCTGTAGTGCGAAAGAAATTTTACCAGATTGAAGTTCCCCGCCTCGGTTAGGAGTGCCATCTGCCGAGTAATTAGTGCGAAAAATCAGGTTTTAAGAATATATTTATTTTTTTTAACTATCGTCCAATATTTTTAAAAATCTGAAAAAAATATATATTTTATCTTGATAATAGAGGAATATGCAGAGACAAAAACCTAAGGTGTACCAAACGATTTTGGCATGAAATTTTTTTTTTGAAAAATAAAATTGCATTTTTAACTCAATGAAAACTCATGAGCAGTTTTTTGGATTTATCAAACATATTCAGGGAATATTAAATTTAAAAAGAAAAAAAAATGTTATTTTTTACTCAAAAATGGGTCACATTTTAGAGCTGAAAATTGGCTGAGGAGTTCTCCATACTATGAGGTATTTTCAGAAAAAAAATTAGCCCCATTGGAATGGGGGCATTTTACTGTTGGTACAAGCAGTTAAGGAGCTCTAAACTTTGCAGAAAGCACACGATAGCACGAGATTGGGAGATTTTTTTCAAAGTTTAGAGCCGCATTAAATAAAATTAAAGCAAATAACCATAATTCTGTCAATTTATTTTATTTCTACATAAATCTTATTTTAAAGCTATTTTCATTAATGGTTACTTTTGATTCAAGGAGTTAATTAATTCCAAACTTTGCAGCAAAACACGCAATAAATTGTGCCCTTTTTAAAGTTTAAAGCCTCATTAAATTAAATTGAAGCGAATGCCCATAGGTTTTGGAGTTGTTTTTGTTTCTGCAATGCATACGAAATATTTTCCAGCTAATTTTATACATTTTCAATGTTCGCACAAGGAATAAATGACCTCGAAAGTCGTGCAATTTTGTATTTTCGGCAAGTTTAAGGTCAAATATTTCTGTAACAAAAAGTGCCACCGACCATCACTTGCTATTTTTGGGTACTTCTCTTTAGTATGCATTCATTAGATCATATACACTTGTGGTTCGCTGTTGGCACAAGAAAGTATTAAAGGTCAAAAGTTAAAAAACAACAACATTATTTTGAATAACTTTGAATGGCGCCTTGGACCTTTGTGCCAAATGTCAACCATAAGTTGTTATGTCCTAATATGTACTATAGAACAAGTAGAGCACGAAAAAATTTTCACTTCAATTTTCAACTCTTGACACAAAAAGTATCGCCAGATGTAAATTGGTTAGTTTTTCTTCAAAAAAAAAGATCTTCAACTTTGACCTCCCAAAACTTTAATAAAATAATTTTTTTCAGCAAAAACAAAAATATACGTGCCTAATAGTTTTCCATAAAGAACATATTCCGTAATTTTCAGCAAAATCAAAAATGTCAACTCTCCAAGACTGCCTGACTCCTAAAGAAAATTGAATTCGTGTTGACGCATGCGCACTACAATAGCAAAAAGTAACGGAGAATGGAGTCAAGCCCCTGTTTGGGCCCGGTCCACGTGTTTTCATGACCTGTTATGGCCCCGCACTCCCATGTGACGTGGTTGACGTGTTTTGGAACTAATTATATTAATTAAAAAAGTCACAAACAAAAATGAAAAAAAAAAAAAAAACTAAGCCTCAGGTGCACACGTAGGTATTAAAAGGAATCTGTATTAAAAATTTCGTATTTTAGAGCAGTCTAAATAGGTCTTTCACGATCCAAAGACAGACAGATTTTTCTTTTATTATTATAGATTGTTAGCACTTCAATTTGGTAATGCTCCAAAGTTTTCTGTCTTAGTACATTAAGGTGTTTTTTGCTCAGCCAATGAAGTGAAGGCCTAATAATTTCGAGCCCAACAGAAGTGGAATTATTTTCCCCTTTCTCCTATTTAATAGAGTGTGTTTTTAAGCTTCTTCAGAAGAAACTTATATTGCCATCATAAGATAATTACAATTATCAATCACTTACCTTAAAAATAAAGTTCCAGTTCACCATGCATATCTTGATAATCTGAAAACTTGATGTCCATCGATGATTGTTTTTACCCTAAGGGAAATAATTGTCTGCAAATGCAACATTTTCGTATTCCCCTTTCTTTTAAATGAATCAGTTTTAGTTGAAAATGTGCAACTAATTTGTAACATGGATTAGTTCCCCAGTTTTTTAAAATACATTTTCTAAACTTCTAGTTATTTAAAATTTATTTTGTTTGTTGTTTTTTATACACATACTAAGATGTTAAATTATTTTTTTCAAAACCAAAACTGACTTATTTTTCATGTACGTATTTCCAATTACTTCCAATACAGTTGTAGTTTAATTTTTGCTCATATTCTAATAATTACAATAATATAAATTTTCTTTTAACATTTCGAATTTTTGTGCTGCTAAATATTTTATAATAGGAGCTACTTCTGATTTTAACAATGGAAAATAATAGTAATAAATGCTCATAGATATGTTTAATATCTTAATATTTAAAGTTAATTTAAATTCCGTACACTCTTAAAACAATAGAGTGAATTCCACTCCAGTTGGAGAAGTGCATTTTCGACACTGGAAAGGAGTGAATATTATCTCAGACTGAGTTAAAATCACTCGTTTGGAGTGATCCTGTCGGAGGTTTAACTCACTCCAAAGGAGAAGTGCATTTTCCAGACTGGAGGAGTGAAAATCAATCAGACTGAGTTAAAATCGCTCGTTCGTTTTAAGAAAGTACTTATATCATGTCAATTTTATGATTATAATTGTACTTCAAATAACTATAATTTGATTTTTTAATCAGAAAATTACTTTGAAAGTTCTGATAAAATAAATAACTTACGAGTGCTTGACAATTGAATTTAATGATCATGATAACCCTCAGGAAAGAGTTTGTAATAGCAATAAAAATAAATTTTAAAACATCTCGATATATTGAGATAATGAATGAAAAATTGTTTTTGAAGTTTTGGTTTGAAAAAAATAAAAAATATAAGACTATTTGCACATTTTTTGTAACTAGATGGTTGAAAAAAACTAAAATGTACTGCAAAATGCAGTATATTTTCGATCGTAGCTATCGATAATGTATAGGACTTTAACGGATTTCAAAAAGTTTTTGTTTATTACAGAAAAAAAATACAACACAAATTCAGATTAGAAAATCAAATAATATTATTGAATCAAAATACATCTTAACTAAGAAAAAATGTATTTGTACTCTTTCAAACATATTGAAATACTTATGAAGCATGACAAATGTATTAACCAATATAAATGAAGACAGAGAGCAGGATTTTTCATTAAATATACAACAATTACTTCAAAACAGATACCATTTCACAAATGTACAATTAGTACATAACTAATCCACTAAACTTTCATATTATTGGCATAATGTACAAAAGAAAATTTAAACTTTTAACATATGCATTAAGAGTTACAGAAAAGCAAAGAAATGTACTTAAAAAATTAAATGACTCTGATAAAAATTTTTTTTTTGCAACTAATTTTTTAAAAAGAAGAAAAACATGATTTCTGCAATACATAAGTAAATTATTGAGTCTAGCTATAACATAAATTTTCTACACAATACAATATATATATTAACCTTAAAAAAAGCAAAATAAAAATCCGAATTGCTAATTCCCAAACTAATTCAAAGTTACTCATAAATACATATAAGATAGACAAATACAAAATAATATATGTTATGAACTTAGTGGTAAGAAACGTTAACAGGCTCAAAAAAAAATTTACTCTCCAATTTGAAATTTTACTTATTTATCATTAGTATTATTTTATATTACTCCTAATGAAAAGCAAAATAAAGTCGTATCAGACGTATTAAAACCGAAAAATAGATTGGTATCAGTCATATTTAAACAAAACCAGCATTAAAAATTAAATGCAAATAAATTTAACAAAAATATATAATACAGACACTATAAATAAAAGTTTCACCCTGTTCGAAATGTCCAAACCAAACTGCTTTACTTTTTGCAAAATTTGTATTTTTTAAGGACAACCTGTTTTTAAGTTCCAACTATATAATAATGCTTTAAAAAAACGGAACTTCACGAAGTATAATAAAATTAATAACTTCAGTAGTATCATATCTTAGAGAAAACCAACAATACGAAACTGCTTTAGTGATGATGAAACTGTTTTAACAAAAACAACACTTTCCGAAAATTAAATAAAACAACGCAGTTTTAACAAATACTGCTATTTTCATTCGAGCAGAGCAACACAATAAAAATAACCATAAATGCACATTATAATAAAAATCATTGTAATTTTAAGTTTAAAAAAATAAAAATACTGCTAGAAAATTTTGAACTTAAAAATTGAACGTATAGATAGATGGAATATTTTTTGATGTTCTTATTACTATAACGTTTACGCCACTGGCACATTATTGCTCACCTTCTTCGACTTCAATCTACTGCATCCCATTACATCTATCACCAATTTGGTCTCACCGTGAAGAAATTCGATCCAAATCTTGGCAATTGATTATTAAGTCGGCGGGCTGATAGACTCGGCAATTGATTATTACGTTGGCGGGCTGGGGCTGATCGACTCGGCAATTGATTATTATGGCGAAGGTCGGTGGAAGTTTCATCAAAATCCATTGAACAGCTAAAATTTATACACTGGTATTCCTCAGCTTTAAGTACACAATCGTCTTGAAGAATTTTGACAGTAAAGGCCGGATCGAGTCTAGTACTTACTAATGAATGCTTGTGGGTTTCAGATGTGCTTTCTAAGATTTTTCCTGCGCTATTAGTAATAGAAATGTCATATTTGATTTCGATTGGCCGTCCTTCTTTCATGAATATCGATAAAATAACCTCGTGGCATCCAATATACGACATCATATTACGTCTTCTTTCTAGAGTTGCACCAAACAAACGATCACTAACTGGACGGAATTCAGGACTTGCCACTTTAAAAAGAGACGGGTATGGTGGAAAGTTTTTTACCGACCAACTAAAAACATAGGTACCCTTTTCGAACGTCGTTGTAACATGACATCCGTCAATCTCATTTCCAACTTTCGGAACCTCTGACATTCTCGATCAAGCTTCAGGAAGGAAACTTTTTACACTACAAGCCTTCTCGAGTGAAATGAATTGAAATATTTGATAGTCAATAATGTAGTGTCTCAAAAATCTAGAATCCAAGATCTAACTTCGAACAAAAGCACTTTGACTTTGCAGTTTGCTTGCGGTTGCTGCGCTGCTATACTATCCTTCTTTTGGGGTAGATGTAGAAAGAATGGCTGTTATATATTTTGATTCTTTCTAACCTGTTCTTTTGCATCAACAAAAACTGGTCATTATTACGTTTTCCCAGCGATAACCTTTTCATGAAACTTACGGCTTTTTTCACTCTATTCCAATTGGCAATTATTGTGTTAGTTAGGGGATACGGTACCTAAAGTATTATTTTCAGCAGTAATAACATAAATTTGAAAATAAAGTATTTTTATATAAAGTTTACTCCAACTAAGCTTTTCGCAGCAGTAAAAAATATTTACAAGTAGTTTTTATTTTTAAAAAAAGTTACAATTTTAAATTTTTTTAAAACGCTACTCCTCTTTCAATTTTAAGAATAACTCCGCCAACACTTTTATAGCTTGTTTCTAGAACTATTTGTTGGAGAACTGGGCATGGATTTCAAAATGTGAGCTACAGTAAAAAAGTAGCACGCATTTATACTGAAAATCTCAAAAAATAGGAAAAAAACCTCCAAATTTTTAAAATCAATTTTTTGAAAAAAAAATTATACATAGTAAGACCTTATTCCATGCACAATTTTGTGCACTACCTATATAAGAACACAGGCTAAAAATCGAACTTAATTAGCAAAAAAGCCTTAAGGGGGTATGGGACACAAAATCTTCAAAAAAATCAAAAAAATTATTATTATCATAAAAAATAACACAAATATTTTAGAATAATTTAAAACAAAAATTTTATTTATATCTGCAGTAGAACGTGAGATGTGTAGTTTTTTATGTCATGACATCCGTGTTGGCCAACCACGTTTATAATCTTTGCTTCCTCGTAATATTAGATAGGAATAACGTTATCGAATCCTTAGTTGGTCGGTCGGTTTGGAGTGCTTCAGTAAGGAAAGGGATAAACTTCAAAGCTGTTTTTCTCCTTGATCGTGTTTTCGATGATTTTTTGACTTTAAATTGATATAACTCAAAATATACTGCCCATAGAGTGTCAAAATTTTTTACTCATATTTTTCAAACATATATCTTTAATTTGTCTTTAGGGATTAGTTGTAAATAGTTTATTTTTTTATTTATTAATTTTAATAAAAAAAGTGAACCTGTGAAATTATTAAAAAAAACTTCAATAATTTTTAAAAAAAAAACTATGGCAAATATAAAAAATCGGTAAAGACAGTTTGTTAAATACATTTTTCTGTTTATAAAAATGCTAAATATTTGTTTGCCAATAAATAAGTTTTTGACTTATAACAAAAATAAGAGACATTACTTTTTGACACATTTTATTTTTTTAAAAAATAAATAATGATTATTTAAAACCTCTGACTATCTAAAAGTGTAAGTATATTTAGTATACATTTATGGAAAAAAAATTATATTGATATCTACAATATTAAAGAAAAAAGTTGAAAGTGTCCCATACCCCCTTAAGGATTTATAGAACACAGTAATTGAAAAAAACGAAACAGAGAAAAAAGGCAGACAGAAGACGGCGTAACGGGTTCAAACTTGAAGACTCCAAAAAAAAAAAACGTTTAATAACCTTTTTTCTACTAAAGGTTATGAAGCTTTCAGTACATGCTCAGATAGATATTGTAAATAATAAAAAGTAAAAACTGAAACATTGATATTTTGGCCAATATTGTTGGCTGAACGTTTCGCCTTTTTCTCGTGTTTTTTTATGCCTGGAAACTAAACTGCAAAGGGAAAACATTGACAAGCAATTTTTTTTTCAAATGAAGATTTTTAAAAACTTAATGGACAATTCGGACGACGCGTATCGTGGTTGTTTCTGAGAAAGTAGACAATACTTGCCCTACAGTAGGCGTGACCGTTCTACTTTAGACTAACTAGCTGCCGGGTGATTTGTTTGTGGGGTTTAAGACATAAGTTGACGTAACTGTGACGTCTTTTTAGGCGCGGTCTTTCTAGCCATTCATTTAAAGCAAATAAATTAGATGGGATTTAGATATTCAAATTCAGTAATTTTTTTTTGTTTAAGAATTTTATTAGAAAGCCATATACAGTTTATGATTGTTTTCTATTCACCTACTTTTTGTAGTTATTTCCCTCTCTTCATAACGCTATGTCCGCACTACGACAATAAAAACTGACAAGAAATGCGCGCGCATGGAAATGCATATATAATTTATACAGGCATGCGCCGCACCTGCCTCGAATGGTATAAATTGTATATATTTATTTCCGTGCGCCAACATTTCTTGTCAGTTTTTATTGTCGTACTGTGGACATAGCCTTATACAAATATGCGTAGCGTAATATAACTCCACTTACAGGGTCCGGCAAAAGTAACGCAGCAAAACGTTTAGTTCATAAAATTAAAACTACAGTACTTTATTTAACAAAATAAATTACTTAGTACTTTGTTTAACAAAATTAATTATCTATCAAAATAAAGGGCATTCTTTGCCGAAAATTTATAGGAATTGTTCGTTACGTCCATCTTCCATTTGAACCACCTTTTTCAGCCTTCTTTTACAACCGTTTACTACTTCGAGGAACATAGCACTTGGAATGGCACATTTCTCTCTGATATCTCGATTTCCTGAGCGATTCTTGATTGTGAAGTGTGAGGTACCTCACTTATCCTGTCATGTACTTTCTGAATATTCACGGTAATTATAGCAGAACGTGGTCTACCTGTTTTATAGTCATTGTTATCGAGAACTCTTCCAGTATTTTTAAGTTTTGATATAAGTGCATTTATCGTGTTCCTATGGAGAGCTGTTTGCTCCAAAAAAGATATTTTCATAAAGTTTAGAAAGCCACGATGGGGATAGATTACAAAGTTCATAATTCCTTACAATATATATCCGCTGCTCCAAGTTTAAGCGCGGAGCAGCCATTTTTTTAAATTTCGGTCCGATTCTATGATTGTTCCATACGCAAATAAACTAATTAAACAACTTCCTTTTTCGTCGAAAGTAATATCAATCGACATCTCAGAATCTGAGCTTCTATTAATAATATTTGAATATCACAGGCTACTTACTGCTCTTCTTTTGGAACAGTCGAAACAGAAAAGTACCCAGAAAGCACTACTCATTGTTTAATCTGATAAAAATTGAAAGACTTTCATTTGATTCTTCCTTTTTCCACCGGTAACTAATTTGCATATTCCAAGCTTTCTAGAGGAACAATCACCGATATTATAATTACACGCGTTGCGCAGTGATCGCAAAAAGCTTTTGCTGCGTTTCTTTTGCCGGACCCTGTACAACGTAGAACCACATATTGGCTTTAATACTATAGAATTTCACGATAGAGAAGATGGATTGGTTGGTTAAATCAGCGTCGTACTAGATCTATGTTGGCGATGAGCATCGTAATTTGGAACCACACTCAAGTGAGGTGGGAGAGACGTGAGCTGGCACCCAACTCGGCCTAGTAGCGATATCGTATGATGCGTCATTAGCATCCCTACAACAACTTTTTTTTAAACGAAACTTTAAAAAAAAACTAGTTTAAATTATGACGATCAGCTCGCAAAAAAAATCAATTTCAGTTGAGGTTTTAAAAAAGCGAATAGATTTCAACCATGTTTTAACCAAAGAGAAGTTTTTTTTTTTTTTTTTTTTTTTTTTTTTTTTTTTTTTTAAGATATGCTTGCAGAACCAAATTATTTATTACCAACTAGCTGAACTACCCGGTGTTGCACGGGTTGGAAAAAAATAAATATTTAAAATCGATCCAAGTATTTGTACCATACAACCATTTAATCTGTTTTTGTGGATAATAAACTTATGTTACTTTTCCCGTTCGTTATAAAGTACAGAATCCCGTTACTTATATGACCATAAAAATTCAAAATTTTAAAAATGCTATAAAATTAACGGATAATGCCATAGTAATTTCCCGAATAAAAACATTTCATCTCATTTGGCATGTTTGAAAAATTTGGCGAGGAAAATATATAGCTACCAATAACACACCCATTCAGCTTTGGCGCAATGAACATCGCACAACCAACCAGCTAATAAAGAAAAAAGGTCATTTGGCGCGTTTTTTGTAATAACTTGGCGAGTTTATCAAAGTATTTGGCGAAAAAAGAAAGACATAAAATCCTAATATGCATCTGTAGTGCGATGGCCTTCAAAAAACAACATAGTTTAGTATAAGCTTCAAAATAAATTATATGCATTTAAGATTTAAATAGATCAACCTTTAGAAATTGCCAATGCAATTGCTATTTTCGCCAAAGGTTGCTATAATACCAATTTGTCAGGGTTGGCGTAAAATTGCCGGCAACGATTCTTCAAATAAAAATTAGTTAAGAGGGACTGTCAGTCCTATACACGTAATGCTTTATTTTTCAAATCACAGTTTCTTGTAAAGTATTTTTTAAACGTATGATCTGTTTGCACCAGATACGCAAATAGGGATGAAAGACAATTAAAAAAAGATTTGAAGGAACCATATCAATCAGTTTTTTAATTGTTAATTTTTTTTAAAAGCTTCATTTTGAGAATCGTGGCGACATCTGTAGGACAACTTGGCTTAATTGATTAAAAGATTTTTTGTTAATGTAAATAATTCACTCATACATTATCTTTGTATGTTAATACATAATTTAAATGATGCTTTTACATTTCAAGTACTTTTTATGACAAAAACGTTCATAAATAACGAGAATCTATGATTTTAAAACTTGATGACACACAAAAATAAATGTCGCCAAATCATAGAATGAAAAAAAACGCCAATATCTAAATAGTTCAAACTGTAAACCTAAACCACATGGAAAAGTGGGCGGAGCTCGTTACAAATCCAGTCGAAGAATTTCGCGCGCGACTTTTAAACTAGATTACTTTAGTTGTAGTGTAGGTTGGATACTATAAGCGATTTTGATGGGTACAGCTGTGGAAAAAGTACCCACTAGTGATTAATTCGAACGCTAGTCATCCTATAGAATCGGACCTTTTTGACCTTGTGTTTATATAACATCATGAGTTAATTGCAGGACAAAAAAAATGCATAAAGGGCCGTCTTCATATTAAAAAAGCTATTAACTTTCAAATTTCCAATGGCAGCACCCAATTTTAATAATTTAGAAATATTAAGAATCCTCATAAACCCTTAAATCTTTTTGTTACATTTGGCTGAATATTTGACGAGTTATTCAATCGAATCACTTGGTGACCTTTGGTTTACCATTTCTAAAATGACGGCCGTAGTCGGTGGGTTTATTGAAGGGAGAAATTGAAGGGAAATTTCCCGGCCCCAAAGGTGTGCAATGTAGAAAGCTTCTTTCAGAACGAATGTACAGATTAGTGGCGGGAGTAAGGCTTGTAATAAAGAGACTCAGTGTATAATTTACAAGAGCAACCGAAAGAACAAATTGACAAACTGTCACTAGCAATACAAAAGGTTCCTGCACATGTTTTTGGAGACCATAAACCCGCTTTTGTTTGTATCTTGCTGACCTTTTTATTGCCTTTAAAACTGCTAATACGACAGATTCATTATACATTGGGGTTTCTACTTTTGCATTAGTATGCCATTAGTTTTAACAAACATAAAGATTGCTACGCCAACAATTAAAGTACGGAACTAGATTTAAGGGGTCATAAGAGTCTTAAAAATGTGGAAAGAAGGTACTACAAAGCATAGTTTGTTCTTTCATGTAATTTTTTAACTACTCAATATAAAAGTATAATTTTTTTATATGCAATTCTATAAGATTTACTTATTATAAAACAAATTTAAAAATTTAAGAAACTTCAAACAAAACTAAAATAAATGATAACAAACATAAAACTATTGGAACACAATGGGATTAGGCTTTCACGCGAAATTTTGAGGTCAATTTTGAAGAAATGACCAAGAAAATGACTTTATATTGTACAAATATGTACAAACAAAGACTTACACCTAATTTTAAGCTAAATTTTCATTAGAAATTATTTTAAGAGCTTTTTTTCTAAAACGTTTATAATTTTTTTTAGAAAAAAAGCTCTAAAAATAATTTCTAATTAAAATTGAGCTCGGAATTTAGGTATAAGTCTTTGATTGTACATGTTTGTTATCATTTATTTTAGATTTGGCTAAAGTTTCATAAATTTTAAAATTTGTTTTATAATAAGTAAATTTTATAGAATTTCATATAAAAAATTTACTTATATGTTGAGTAGATAAAAAGTTACATAAATGATCAAACTATGCTTTGTAGTATCCTCTTTGCACATTTTTAAGACTCCTATGACCCCTTAAAAACAAAACTGTTTATGTGCCGAAGCTAAGTTAGTATTCCGAAGTTTACAGGAATGACTTTAGAGTATTCGTAGCGGTATCACATCTCTCGATAATTTTAAATAGAGAGATAATATATTAGTACGGTGCAAACCAGAAAAGAAATTGTTTCCTGAAAGATCGTAAGATTTACAAAATAAATATAATTTATTAAACAAATAAAAAAATTAAATGAAAGAGAAATAACCAAGCAACACAAATAATAAATTTCCAGAAAATCGTTCCAGCTATCAAAAGTGTACGTGTACCGGAACCAGTATTCGTTAGTCAACCCTTGATTACAATCGAATCCTCTTTATCTTGTGATGAAATCTTGCCGCGTGCACCACACCCCAGAAAGAGAAACGTATCCCCTTTTTTAAATCGCCAGGCGTATCATTTGGCGAAAGTTTGTAATGCCACCTGGTGAGTCAGAATCAAAATAAATTTGGCTGATAAATTCTCTTAAATATCAATTTATAGCTTAATCGTAAATGATAAAAATATAAAATGTTTAGCTTATGACCTTGGCGATCAAGTTTATAAAAACCAACAACAACGTTAGGGATTATAAAAATTGGTAGCGCTTTTTGAGATCCGCTGTCGTTGGAGGAAACCTTCCAGTTTATATAGACGTCCATGATAATTATTTATTAAAATATCAAGTTAAAAATAAAATATATTGCATTGATACAGATTAAAGAATGATATTAAATGAAAGTTTACTACTTAAAATGATAGCAACTAAATCTTTAAAATGAAAATAATAATATATTTGTAAGTTTTTAAGAATAAAGTATTTTCTTTTTTACATTTGAACTATTTTTGAAAAAGTTTATTTTAATTGCATCTACTGAATGGCAACGCGAAAGAAAAATGTTCATCGGATTTGAGCCAAAGTGGTGTAGTTTTTCCAGAAAATTCGAATTTTCTCTAAAAATAGAACATTTTGAGCTCTGAAAGTTCTTATTTTGCAACTCAAGTATGAACTACGCATTTGAGCCAAGTTACGAGTCAAACAAATGTCTAGTTTGTGAGTTTCGGAGAGACATACACACATACATACACACATACAAAACTTCATTTTTATTATTATAGATAAAAAGAGTATTGGTAAATAAGTAAATAATAGATTTTACTTTGTCTGTTATTTTTAGAAGAAGTTTTCTTAAAATGAAGTTTGGCTATTCAGTTACATTCAATTTCGTTTTTGGTTGAGTTTTCTTCTAATAAACTGCCAAACAACAATATCAAATATGTATATCAATGTCTTTTTACAACTACTTATATGAACTGTTGCTTAGAAAGAACGTGAGTTTCAGTCCGGAATGTTCTCCAAACCACCGTAAAATGCAACAATTCCAAGTATCGCGACTGATAGGCTAATCGAGAGATCATATGTCCTTGTAAGGAAGTGTGGCTTTAATTCTTCAATTCTGCTTTGAATTTTTTTTTACATCGTATTGTACTATTGTCGATGTGTAAAAGAAGGCAATTGCAAAAATGGGATGAAAGTAACTTCAACTTTAGGCATGTTAGTTTATGCACTTTAGGCAATTTAGGCATGAGTAACAAACGTAGATTATTGGCCTAAACCTGACCAACGGCCCAACGTGATATATATATATATATATATATATATATATATATATATATATATATATATATATATATATATATATATGTACTTTGTACATTTTTGGGTACTAACTGAACCTACTTACACTCTTAAAACGAACGAGCGATTTTACCTCAGTTTGAGTAATTTTCACTCCTCCAGTCTGGACAATGCACTTCTCCTCTTAGAGTGGATCCTTTGTGTGTTAAAAATCCGACAGGATCACTCCAAACGAGTGATTTTAACTCAGTCTGATTTAATATTCACTCCTTTCCAGTGTCGAAAATGCACTCCTCCAATTGGAGTGGATTTCACTCGTTTGTTTTAAGAGTGTACATTCGTAGCTCAAAAACCAGTTTAAAGAAGGAAATATTACAAGTAAATTATAAAATATTAAACAACGTATCGAAAACCACATTTTTTTACAATCAGCACTAGTCAAAACGTGTATAAAATAGAATCTCAATCAATTTTTGACCCCATCGCTATACTTTCAGTATCTTGTATTTCATATTTAGATAGTTAAAAGTAATGGTCAATTGTAAATTGTTTTGTTAGCTCTTTCGCTACATAAAGGATCAAGACCTAAGAATTCGATAACGCTATTCCTATATGACATATTACGCGGCAGCGGAACTCGACTCAGCGAAAGTGCGTTAATTAAAGTTGGTAAGTATATCAGCACAAGGTTTACTTTAACCCTATGAAGGTAGGCAAATTCTGTTTAAGTGTAAACTTGTTTTCACTGCATGAGATTTAACTTAAAATATTGAACTAAATATTCAATTTCTTAAATTAAAAAAAAATTCTTCTGTAAGTGGTAGTAAATGGTTACTTCATGCTTTAAATTTTAAACTTTAATAAAATTATTAAAGTTAAAATTTTTAAAAAATTATTTGTGCTTCTGGAAACCTGACAGTCAGTTTACGGGTTTATATATCCCTCAGAGGGTTAATTAATTACCTCCGAATTTTACACTACGCATCATCTATAACCATTAACGAGGGAGTCTGTAGCCTAGTCGCCAGAGCTATCAGCCTTCATACAGGATCGTTCTAAAAAGCCGGATATTAATCCCACATCCGGATATTAGTTGACAAAATAAAAATAAAGAAACGACATGGTGGTTCTCCAAGCACACTGGGACAGACGTGCTCGTAAAATCTATTGAATCCAAACTCCTGATAGACGTTAGCTTACGATTTCGCTTGATATACAGTTGGGTAGCCAGCTCAAGTGTCGACCTTGTCGCTTGACCGTTGTTCTAAATTAAGAGGCGTAATTTGGTTGCCTTAAAGCTGGTTGGAGACTAGACATAGACAGCCGGAAGCGATCAACTGAAACTGAACTGAAAAATAAAACCATTAGAGAGGCTCCCCTTCAGGGACATGTTTAAATTGTGGAGGTGGCGAGCGATAGATGGCAGCATCTGTCACGTAGTGTGTGTTGCGTCTGTCTTACTTGGCGGAGGTTTATAAGCGGGTCTCTGACCAAGCACACTCTTAAAACAAAGGAGTGAAATCCACTCATATCGGAGAAGTGCATTTTCGACACTGGAAAGGAGTGAAAATTAACTCAGACTGAGTTAAATTCACTTGTTTGTTTCAAGAGTGCACACAAGCCAGAAAATATATGTCAACCAACCAAACAACCAACCATTAAAGACCCATTTGTGAATACCTTCTACACCACCCCTACTGGGCGACTGAAGGGTCCTGAATCTGGCCCCTCAGTTAGAAGGTCCCGTTTACGTACGTCCCGGGATACGGGCGTAGCCATTCGTAGCAAATAATAAAACAAAACATGTTGATATCTTTTATATTTGCCGAGGTAAATTTTCCTAACTGTTGAAAAACCTTACATTTTAGGAAACTCAAAAGAAAAGTAAGGTATAGGTAAGAGCTGATATTCAGAGTTTCACAAAAATGCTTATCAAAAGAAAACCAATGAACACAAATCGGGTCTTAAATTAAAGCTAATGATAAGCAGAATTTAAAAAAAAAACAGGTAATCGAGAGATGCCAGTCGAAATGTGTCTTATGAACTGCATCATCGCATCGCAATAAACCCGTTTCGTGTTTTTGTCTAAAGTAGATTCCAATATGGCATTTCAAAGTTTGTTTATACTTACCAGTGACGTCACAGATACCACGTGACAGCTAGAAAGCGTTTTCGCGCTTATTTTTCGTCCTAATTTTAAAATTCATTTTTTTTTACACTTATTGAAAACATTTTTTTTAAAAAGCGTATTTTTATTTTGTATCGATGCTCAATTTACGATTGCAACGGCCTCAGTAACCCATAAATTACCGAAAGGATCCCCATAGTGGAGATTAGTTACTTCGGCTTTTATACACCACTACTTTCGTTGTTATTTAGAATACTGGTAGGAACGCAGTGGTAAATCTGCTACCTCTGGCGAGTAAACAATGATGAGGTTGCGCATGTGGTAAAACCACCACACAATGACAAAAAAAATAGTCAAATACTCTTAAACTTTTCAATGATAATATCTACGTTGCCTCGTAATGCGTTTCATGAAGTGCATGATCGCATCCTAGCTGTCTCGTGTGTTTCAGATGTCCCGCTCCGACCACCGCAGCGTGTTCCTGCGCAACCTGAGCCTGTCGAGCTTCGGCAACTACACGTGCCAGGTGTCCACCGACAAGCCCTTCTACCGGTGCGTGCAGACCACCCGGCGCCTCGAAGTGGTGGGTCAGTATCAGAGACATAATACGAAGAGTACAGGGAGAAGAACCCCTTCATCGAAAGGGAATCTGTCCCCATTGACGTAAGCTTGGCGAGTAGTGGCGATCGGAATGTTCGGTTTCTCTCTCGGTTCTTCTTTCGCGATACAAACGTGTGACTCAAATTAACTGACATCTGTCGTGAATCAGTGCTGACGCGGGAGAAAATCAAAGTGAGTAATCGGTTTCTTTACACCAGCTTGGGCGATGACTCGCTATTGTTGCCAAAGAATCCTGATGCATACATGTTCCTATGCAATGAAGTTGGTTTTCTTTTGTAGTTTCATAAATGAAGAGTACAGCTGTGGAAATAAAAAAGTACCCACTTGAGGTTATTACATCCGTTAGTCACCCTATAGAATCGGACCTTTTTGAGATTGTGTACAATTAACATTCTGATTTAATTGCACGATACAAAATTTGCATAAGGGCCCCTCTTCATATTAAAAATATTACGAACTTTGAAATTTCCAATGGCAACACCCAATTTTAATAACTTAGAAATGCTAAGCACTCTTGAAAACCCTTAAATCTAAGTTTTTGTTACATTTGGATGAATATTTGACTAGTTATTTAATCGAATCACTTGTGGACCTTTTGGGGACCATTTCTAAAATGACAAGCAAGCATGCATGCAAGGTCGTCTTTATTTATCAATCACACTTAATCTTATACACAGTCCCCTAATGGGTAATTAAAAAGTATTTTGTGATTTACTCAGCAAATTATGAATAAAATTTTTAAAAAATTGGGATTTCGCTTAAACTTCCTGTCTTAAATTTATATCTTTAAAAATATTAAGGGGTTTCTATTCATATTTTTTTAAAAAATTAATATAATAATTATTTAAAAATATAAAAATTGTTTTAAATACCCCAATATTGAATGCATTTTGTTTGGGTTATTATAATTTCTTTTCAGTAAAAAATTCGTTTCATTATCTTAATTATTTATAGATTGGGATAGTTTTTTATGTGCAACTAATTTAACATTATGGGACCTAAACTTTGCTCGTCTCTAACTCCCCTAATAATGCTTACAAACTAACAAAATTTGGCATTTTGTATTAACATAGGTCATAGATTTGAAATATGGACTCAAAAAGGGGTGTTACTATTGGAAATTTTAAAGTTAGTAACATTTTTAATATGAAGATGGCCCCTTATGCAAATTTTGTTTCATGCAATTAACTAAGAATGTTAATTGTTCAAAATGTCAAAAAGGTCCGATTCTATTGGATGACTAACGGCCAAAATAACCACTAGTGGGTACTTTTTTATTTCCACAGCTGTACATTGGGGAAAACCCTTTCATCGACTGGATATATGTCCGTATTAAGCCCGAATCAGGCCAAAAACTCGCGGGTCTCTACGACCCACGGGTTTAGTATCCCTATGATCGAGATTCACGGCAAAAATAGTCTGACGCCTGACCGCGGAAGAAGAACCCAAGGAGAAACCGTTTTCTTATCGCCACTACTCGCGAAGCCGATGTCAGCGATTCCCTGGCGATGAAGTGGTTATTTTTAGCGGTGTAAAACAGACCAGAGACTCGTGTCCACTGGTCTGTATCGTGAACGAGTAAGCGGTGAACGAGCATCGTGAAGTGAGTAACCGGTTTCCTTACAACAGTTTAGGCGATGACTCGCTAGCTTCGCCAAGCAGATCTGACAGATCCCTACGCAACGAAGGTTTTTTTCCCTGTCCTCTTCAAATACATTGTCTTTCCTGAAAAATGAACAGATTTGTTTTCGACACTGTGGTACAGCTGCGGAAATAAAAAAAGTACCACTAGTGATTATTTCAGCCCTTAGTCACCCTATATAATCGGACCTTTTTGAGATAGTGAACAATTAACATTCTGAGTTAATCGCATGACACAAAATTTGCATAAGGGGCCGTCTTCATATTAAAAATGTTTCTAACTTTGAAATTTCCAATGGCAACACCCAATTTTAAAAACTTAGAAATGCTAAGCACTCTTGAAAACCCTTAAATCTAAGTTTTTGTTACATTTGGATGAATATTTGACGAGTTATTCAATCGAATAACTTGTGGACCTTTTAGGGACCATCTCTAAAATGACAAGCAAGCATGCATGCAAGGCCGTCTTTATTTATCAACTACACATTTAATCTTATTCACAGTCCCCTAAAGGGTAATTAAAAAGCATTTTGTGATTTACGCAGCAAATTATGAATAAAATTTTTTTAAAAATTGGGATTTCGCTTAAACTTCCTGTCTTAAATTTATTTCTGTAAAAATATTTAGGGGTTTCTGTTCATATTTTTTTAAAAAATTAATTTAATAATTATTTAAAAATATAAAAATTGTTTTAAATACCCCAATATTGAATGCATTTTGTTTGGGTTGTTATAATTTCTTTTCAGTAAAAAATTCGTTTCATTATTTTAATTATTTATAGATTGGGATAGTTTTTTATGTGCAACTCATTTAACATTATGGCACCTTAACTTTGCACGTCTCTAACTCCACGAATAATGCTTAAAAACTTACAAAATTTGGCATTTCGTATTAACATAGGTCATAGATTTGAAATATGGACTCAAAAAGAGGTGTTGCTATTGGAAATTTCAAAGTTAGTAACATTTTTAATATGAAGACGGCCCCCTAGGCAAATTTTGTGTCATGCAATTAACTCAGAATGTTAACTGTTCACAATGTCGAAAAGGTCCGATTCTACTGGGTGACTAACGGCTGAAATAATCACTAGTGGCTACTTTTTTTATTTCCGCAGCTGTACATTGACATGTGTGTGTTTGCAGTGCCCCCGTCGGACGGGCCCGTGCTGAGCGGCGAGGAGCAGTCGAGCTACGAGCTGGGCGACAACGTCTCCATCCTGTGCAACTCCGGCAAGGCCAGGCCGGCCCCCGACCTCAAGTGGTACATCAACGACCAGCTGGTGAGACATTGCGGATGGGTCTGGGACATAAACTCGACAGACAAGCGAGAAACCCGACAGCAGAAATCCCGACAGGCCATAATGTAGACAGCAAAATATGCAAAAATATTGATCAGGGTTGCCACACTTTTTGGTAAAAAAATTCAAGGACTTTTCAAGGATATATTTCCATTTTCATAGACTGTATAGTATATTCGAACATGCTGCAACTAAATTTCACGATAGTTTTTAAAATTCATTTATTAAACAAATAAGAGCTCTCTAACCTTCAAATGATCTCAAATATGTGTTATAAAATAACCTTTTAGTTATTAAAAATACCATCAAAATCCCATACTTTGCCTTCTTGAATTATACATAAACAATGAATCAAAAAGTGAAATAGGAGCTGATTCACATTGAAAGTGTTAAAGCCAAAAAAATTAAAGACTTTTCAAGGTTGATAATGCTTTTCCACTTTCCACTTTGTTTCCCCTCTTTTAAGCACTTGAAAATCAAAGATTTTTTTTTTTCAAGCACTTTTCAAGGACTGTGGCAACCCTGATTGATTCAAAAATTATTAACGGCCTTGCTTTGCGACTCGTCACGCCTTATAGGCACATGAGGCCGCAATTGTTGAAACCCAGTTTCTCCGGTTCAGTGCGGCCTCCCTGGCAACCGCCCAGCTTGGTCAACCAAGATGGTCCCTCTCTCTCTCAAGATGTTTCGTGGCCACGTCAGCCTTGGTGGGCCTCTCTTCCTTTTACTGTCAGGAGACCAAGTTAAAGCGATCCGTTCGTTAGAATCGGGACTCCTTCTTATTAACGGCATCGGCATAAGGTCGTTAATTTATTGATTTGTCATGATTTCGACCCTGTTACAATTTCGTCCCAGTCGGGTTATTTTCTTGTAGGGAAATGCCCTGTCGGTTTTCGGCTGTCGAAAAACTGTTATGTCAGGATTATGTCCGGAACCGAGTTTCGACATTCTTGGCTACTAAAAACATCAATCATGAGCCTGAATAGAATTGAACCCGGCCGGTCTGGGATATAATTGCGCAAAATGCTAAAATACTAATGAAAAAATTATTAATTAAATTGCCCTTAATTAAGCATAAAATAATTCATATATTTTATTGTCAGGGTTTCAACCCAGTCGGGTTATTATTTCCTTATGGAGTTTGTGTCCTATCGGAATTTCGGCTGTCGTGTCGGGTGCAGCTTGTCGGGATTATGTCCGGAACCGAGTTTGGACACGTTTGGCTAGTCAATATTTTAATCATTAGCCTGAAGAAAATTGAACCCGCCATCATTTGCAACAATACCAATACTAAACCGTCTGAGACAAAGTAATTACTTGGTCTTGGGAGCTAGTATTGGGTTTTATACAGAATGTCACTATCCAAAATTGTGCTAGGATTTTGGCTTGGTAGCTGCTAACTTTAACCCTCTAATGATGCATACTGTTACCGTTTGGTAACAAGTAACATAATCCACTTTATTCTATTAAATTAGAGCTCCTCCAAGACAAATCTGTGTTTTTTTCATCTATTACATTTCATTTTAAAATTTAGTTACTAATAATCCTCATAGATGACAGTAGTAAAAGTGTATTCAAAATTAAAAAGTGAGGTTATTAACTTTTGTGAAATTACGTTTTTGGCAGTATTCAAAGAATAATAATATTAGTACTAAATACTAATAAATTGTTTTGAAAAATTAATCATAGTTAAAAAGGGTTATTTTGAAATATTTTTAGTAGTTATCCAGTCATTATCATCAAAATTGGAATTTTGCAGTTAGTTTTTGTCATATGGAATTTTTTTTTAAAAAAATTGAAATTATGTAAATTCTAATGCAGTTAATTTTTTTTAGTATTTTTCCCATAATGTGTGAGTATTAAAGATACATATATATCTTTTGGATGAAAATAAAAATTCATGCATTAGAGGGTTAAATAAAAGTATGCGTTTCGTTTGAAATAAAAAAAAAACTTTCCCACAAAAGTGATGCTCCCATAAAACTTCAGAAATGTAATCTAATTTATCCTATTAAATATGTATGTGAAGTTAACTGCAAACAAATACAAGATAAAATATTTATTCTAATTGCATCACGATTGCAATTACGTTGCAGAAGTTTACTTAACCTCCAGAAATACTGCGATTTTATTTCGTCATTCGAAAGTTCTTTGAATCCTATTTACGAAACAACATTAAATCCTATTTGCGTCTTAAAAATGATACGATGTTTCTTTTTTCGAGTTCTTCCCCCCCCCAAAAAAAAATGTCTCATATGTCCACAAATGAAGTCCGATTGACAACATGAATTAAATCCTAAATATAGGGCTTCGTTTAACTCGTCAATTTATATTTGAAAAGGGATGGAAAACTGTAAGCGGTTATACCGAAACACCGGTTTATGGCTTCGATTAAAAATGCGAGATTTGATTGAATTGGTTAGTACTGGAATAAGTTTTTGTCAATTAAAAGAGACGAATTTTTTTTAACATCTTTGGAAATTATTATTACATTATATCCAAAAAAAATTGTTAATTAAGAAATTAACATCATAATAAAAATTGAAAATAAATGAAAAAATTAAAAGCAGAGTCATTATATGTAAAAGTTTTCGAAAAAAAACCCCCCAAAAACTACTCTTGATGATGACAAAAATATTCTTAAATGTACATGTTTCCCATCGTGAGTGGCACCAGTTCCAGCGGCTATGTTTTCATTTTTGGTAGTTTTGGGATTGTATTTGTTTTGAACAAAAATATATTTCCTTACCTTACTGATACAAATATTGTATACAAAATTTTTTTGTAGTTAAACTAAGCCACAATTTCGCTTAATTTTTCCGCATAAAGACAAAATATCAACTGAATGAAGTTTTTTGATAATATTGACGCTTTAGTATTGCATTAAATAAAATAAATAATAAAACCGACGAAGTTTTAAAAACAGCATTATTCGAAACACGTTGCGAAAAAAGAAATATGGGTGATGGGGTTGTTTCACGTCGAGGGTGGCAACAGCTCCAACTGCTTGTCTTCATTTGTTGCCTGGAATTACTTATGTTTTGGTATTCGAAAATAAGTCTTCTAAGAATATTTTATGTATGAAATTTATTTTTAAATGCCAACTTCCTGCTGTGCTGTTGGTTGCTTAGAACATTTGTTAAAGGAAGCTTGCATTGAAAGAAAAGTTTCTTTCCATCTATATCGGTCATTTTCGGAGTGGAACCGAAGCAAACAATGAAACCGCAGTACGTTAAAAAATGAAAACAACAGCAATAGAGCATCCGAAACATTTCCACAGACGAAGCAGAAGGTA
This sequence comes from Hylyphantes graminicola, assembly GCA_023701765.1. Classification (NCBI taxonomy): domain Eukaryota; kingdom Metazoa; phylum Arthropoda; class Arachnida; order Araneae; family Linyphiidae; genus Hylyphantes; species Hylyphantes graminicola. Next base: position 3,337,629 of record CM043115.1, on the reverse strand, counting down.
AAAACCACGCAGTGATAGTGTAGTGTAATCGCTTGCGGCTGCCTATTTCTAGCCTCCATTAGGAGCTTTAATACAGCCAATAACGACTCGTAATTTAAAACCCTGGTCAAGTGACGAGGTCGACACCTGAGCGGGAGCCAACGGAACTTCGAGCGACATCGTACGCTGGCGCCGTCGAGACTTTGGACTCCACAGATTTAACGAGCACGTCTGTCCCAGTGTACTCGGGCCCATCCTTTACGAGTTGGATGCAGTGATAGAGTAAAACAGAAACAACCAATACAATTGCTAAAAGATAAAGAATGGAAACAGGAGAGTTACATTTACGGAAACAACTTCATTTAAATAAGTGTCCCTGATTTTAGCTTCCACACTACGTTTATAACGTAAAAAGTGGAAGGTAATTGTGCAAACCGTCCGTCTGTCTGTCAGTCCGTCACCCACTTTCACAGAACGAACCAAAAGTCTCACAAACAAGTGGGATACGTCATTTTGAAGCAACAAATCAGTTTAGGCTACATTCTAAATTTCATTAAAAAAATTTAATTAGAAGTTTATTTAAAATTCAAATAACTAAAAATTCAATCTACATTAAAGTAACATGCAAATTCAATTTTTATTCAATATTTTCACTGTTGCCATTACATCAAACGTACGAGAAACTTTATTTAAAATAAAAATAAAATACTTGAAAAAAATATTTATTTTTGTGTAATAATTCAATTTGGATTGTTGTCAGAGCACAATAAAGTTATTGAAGATTCATTGTATATGAATGAAGAAAGATGCATAAAAAATTCTAAATTTGCATTAAAAAATATGCAAAGTTTCGCTTTTATTTTTAATGCAACATTTACTAATTTATTTTTCGAAATGTAAACTTGAGTTTTCAAAAAGATATTTATTTAAAAAATACAACTTTATTCTTCGAACTTCAAACAAAAAAGCAAACGATAAAGATTAATTATCAAATCTTCAAAAGAAGTTTAAAGACAATTATTAATTTTGGCTTTTAAAAGTTTGAAGTGGAACTAGCTAAAGGTCCTGTTTGACTAATTTCTTTCTGAGGTGCTGTTAGTGTGTTTCCGGTTGAGCGTAAATATTGTGTGGAAGCGGTGTGACAGATTCTTTAACAAACCTATACTTGTTTAGTAACGATAATACCGGTATCAATTAAAATCGGAGAATATAACCAGTTAAACCGAGAATGGGTTATTTTCAAGAACACACATCCCTACTGAAATAGTGGAAGAAAAGAACTTCGGTTAAAAGCCATCGCCGCAAATGCATTATCTAATATTTGTTTTTAGAAAATGGAATGAATACTGTTCTATCGTTCGATTTAAATGAATAATTCATGACGCAATATAAGGCGACCCCCATATTGAAGTTATGAATATTAATTCTAAATAAATCAATCTTTCTCCAAACTATCCTATTCATATTTCCTTGTTTGCTTAAAGACGGCATATTAAATAGAATAAATATTGGACTTTTCTAGATTGTAATAATTCCATTTTGAGCTGGGGATTATTTCAATTATAAACCTAAGGAGTTTTCTGGAATAACAATGGCAGATATGCTAATGTTGCTATAATATTGTGTTATTTTGTAAAAAAAAATATTCTGCGTTTTCTTTTTGTTCCACAACTTGCGCAATAGTTGGATTTATTTGAACAAGTTGCTCTTAAAACGACGATATTGATTCTCTTATAAAAAGAAAATATCATTATGGATCTAAAAAAAGTTGAAACTGTTGTACTTGTTTGCTCTTTTTAAGAGTATGACTATTATTAGGCTATAAATTATTACAAAGTTTTATAACTTAATGATCAATAAAAGGGTTACACCCTTCTATTAAGGGGGAATGGGCCCACTGGACGGCGGGTCTCTAATTTCAAGTGTCTTAGTGTTAATCCAATAGAGAGAAAACTATTTTCTCTGCCACATTTCTCCGGCTGTATTGAACATTTTTATAAACGGAATTTTTTCTTGGTAATGAATGTAGCTGTCTTACAGGTCCCGATCTTCCCACTTTTTGAAATAGGATCGAATTTTTTTTTAAATTTCCAATGAAAAGTTTTACATTTACATTTTTATTTCGAAACAATTTTAAAAAGTGGTGTCATAGAGACCTGTAAGTTACCTACATTTATTATTTTAAAGAAACCGTTTGCAAAAATATTCACTACAGCCACAGAAATGTGGCAGAGAAAATAGTTTTTCCCTTTGGATTGACACAAAGGCACTTGAGTTTGGAGACTCATGATACATTCCACCCATTCCCCCTTAAATAGAACGTTAAAATAACCAATTTGTCAAAAACTTTTAACACAATGTACTTACCGAAACTTGATAGTTATTTTTGATAATATATTTATTAAAACTGAGTTAGTTATTTAACAGTTTGACAATAGGTAAGCAAAATTAAGTTGATATCTTTAAAATGTAACGTGAACTCAATATTGCATAAAAATCTTATTTGTAATCTCGGAAATTTCTGTAGGTATTAAATTAAAAAAAAAACTATTTTTTTTCTTTTGGAAAGAAACTTTATTTTGGAAAGCTAATTTTAAAAACCTTTTAAAAAATTTCGACAAAAATACAATAAATAATTTAATAAAATGATTAATTTTTTAATTAGATTTTTGAATTTTTTATGAGATACATTGAAATATCTAATCATATACATAAAAAATGTATACTTCAATTTTTTTTACTATTCTTATTTAATTACATATTTTCTTATTAATTCAATTATATTTTTTTAATGAGAAAATTAATTATATAAAAAAGGTTTATGTATATTTCACTTTAAATAATTTATTTTCCCCAAATCAAAATATTTTTTGGGAAGTAATACAATTAAGTGAAAGTTCAATTATTATTTTTATATAATTCGACCACTGGCTTATTACAAATATGACAATTTGAAATGAATTTTTCTAAGGGTTTTATTTTTGTATTTTGAAAAGGGGTGGCAGACGATCGGGCAAAAAAATTTCTTTCGTTTTTAAAAAAAAAAAAACTTTTGTTTCTTTGGGTAAAAGGCAGGATAGAACCTAAAATGAAGCAAAACCTCAAACGGGACTGCTATTTAAAGAAATTGTTTTGCCTATAAAGTGTTGCATAAATGAGAAAAACTTTTCTCACATTTACAAATTCCGCTATAAACTCGTTTCCGATATAGTTCACTCAAAGATGAAACGCTGATTTGGAGAAAAAGATTGCTAAGTGTGGAAAGTTATCGCTCCCCCTACTGAAAAAAAACAACTCCTTAAAATTTCTTTAAAGCTATTTTGTTGCAGTTTGTTGTGAAAGGGGAAGTTAATATTTTGTAATCATTATAATGAATGATAATATCATACTAATCGTTCATTATTATATTAGAACAATTGGGCAAATCTATTCTTTTTTTACTTTTAACAAATCAGTACATTATAATGACACCAAAACAAATCTTTCCTTTTCTCACACTCTCTCTCTCTTCCAAACAGACAAATTTAATATCAAAGCAATTACAATTATTTTTATACTATTCTAATTACATTAAATTGTCATATTAAACTACATTAGCTTTCTAAAATATTAATATGCTCAACTATAAAAGTTATAATAAATTACTACATAATACTTATTATGCTAAAATATAATATTCTGCTTAAAGAAATTGTAATGAACAGGAAGTACTATATAAAACGATTATTTGTCTATAACAAAACAGTACACTGTAAAAACAAGGGAGTGTTATTACCCTTGTTTTTGGTTTATGAAATGCTAAATAAGGTGTAAATATACACGACTTGCGGTGTCAGCACCAAAATAGGTTATTTAAATTTAATTGAAACCTCAATATTAGCAATTCTGGTTGGAACTAGTAAATTAGGGTTGTGTTTGTGTCTTTGTGCTAGTATTTATGATTAAAAGATATTGAAATGATAAGTATAATAATAGTATTTTCCAATAAGTCATTTAGCTCATTGATATCGGAATTGTTTCAGTGATTAACTTTTCGATTATGAAATCATCATTTCACTTTTATAAATGATATTTTATTTACGTTTTGTTTGAAAAAACTATAAAATAGTTAAACTGAGGTTAATTGCACAATTTTATAGCTCTATAGATAGTTGAGTAACAAATTAAACTATGCCTGGCCACCCTATTGATATCGTTCATTCACGTTAAATATTCCTAAGCATTAATTTGTTTGTTTTTGTATAATATATGCACATTTTCATTTTATCATTTGTAGTATGGATAAAGGTATCCTCGTTGAGTACAACTCAAGTAGCAAATCAACTCAAGTTACAAAATTAGTTATTTTTAACATTAAAATTTTTGTTGTTCAGGTTTTGTAAGAAATCCTTTTACACCAAAAAGTGTTTTTTAAAAATAACCATTTTATCCTTTTGATTCTGAAATTAGTTACCAGAACACCCTGTTAGGTTGTTAGGTGTTTAAGTACACCAAATCACTGGTGGTGTTTTATTACACCAAAAATGGTGGCAGCAGAGTAGCCACCAAATGTGGTGTTTCTACACACCAGGCAATTATCGGTGTTTCATTACACCGATTTACTGGTAGTGTTTCCTTACACCACTTTTGGTGGCTACTTTGTTGCCACCATATTTGGTGTGAAGATACACTAAAATTATTTACAGTGTACTTAATATTTTAGAAGCTGTTATATTGGAGTCAAATGGATAAAAGCTTTTTGAATTTTTATTAAAACGCTGATTATAATTTTGTGATTTATATGAAAAAGGCTCATTTTTAGTAATAGCTATTTTTATTAATAACTTTAATATTTAATATGAGCTCAATATTGCATTAAAATTATATTTGTAATCTCGGACATTCAGACGTTGTGTCCTTATTCAATTAAAAAAAACGAACACTTTTTTAGTCCTATACTTTGAAAATACGTTTTTTTTTTCCGGAAAGTTAATTTTAAAAACCTTTTGAAAAACTTCTACGAAAATTTAAAAAATAAATTAATTAAATGAGTAATTTTTACACATACATATTTTTGAAATTTTGATGTGATACATTGAAATATCTAATTACATATACATAAAAAATAAATATTTAAAATTTTTTACTATTCTTATTTAATTACATATTTTCTCCTTAGCATTTTTTCAATAAACGCTTTTGACCCATAAATGACCCATAATTACTTATAAGTAGTTAAAATAATAACGCAATTATAAGCATCATAATTAAAATAATAGCACAATTATATTACTTTAAATGCTTAATTTTTTTATTTAAAAAGCACCAGTATTTACTGTATTTTCTAATTGTTATTTAATAAAAAAAATATCTAATTTTTTTTCCAGGGATTAGAAAGTTACATTCAAAAAGTAGCTCTATTACAGTTGTAGTTACTTTATTAAAAAGTAACTATGTAACAGTTACTTATTACGAAAAGTAACTAATTGCAGTAACTTTATTAAAATTTTAGTTAGAAGATAAATTTCAATTTTGCCCTTTACCGTTTTTTTAAGTATGATTAATGAAACATGAGCACTAACAAAACTCTGCAATTCGAGTCAACATAATTTTTATATCATTTCGAAATCGGAATCCGACAGCCTAAAGCTATGTTCGTATGCGTTGATAAGATCAGTGCGCATTTAAGGGGTCATAGGAGTCTTAAAAATGTGCAAAGAAGGTACTACAAAGCATAGTTTGATCTTTCATGTCATTTTTTAACTACTGAATATATAAGTATAATTTTTATATGTAATTCTACATGATTTACTTAACATAAAACAAATTTTAAAATTTATGAAACTTTATGTTTACTATCATTTATTTTAGTTTTGGCTAAAGCTATTTGAACACATTGGGATTAATCTTGCGCGCCAAATGTTGAGGTCAAAATTGAAGAAATGACCAAGAAAATGACTTTATATTGTACAAATAAGTACAAACAAAGACTTAGGGTCAAGTGGGGTAAGTGTGATTGGGGGTAAGTGTGATAAATAGCTCTTGTAACTTTGGAAATCATTCTAAAAATCTGAAAGTTTGCAATATATAGCATTCGACCACTTATAATTAAACTAAAAAGAAATATTGACCTTATTTTTTGTTTAAAGAAAGTTTTGAGCTTTTGAATTTAAGTGCAACTGTCTTCTTTTTATGTGGGTTTTCCTACAGGGTGTTTCAAAATTGACCGGAATAGGAATTGATGCAATTCCGAAATATTGAGCCGGCCCCTCCGAAAAATAGTAAAAAGCCAATTGATCACGCGTTTTGGTCGTGGTTGCATACTTGAACTAGGGCAGCACGAGAATGTGTTGACGAAGGGATGCATTTGTTTTGAGTTTGGTTTGATTGAATCGACATATTGCCTAGTAATTTTACAATTTGCAGATTCTGTTACATCACAGTTTCTAAAACTACTAAAAATGATTAGTAACTACGAAAATGGAATTTTTGTGTATGGATTTCGATTTAAATAATTTGGTGTGCTTCAAATTCGAGCTGGATGTTTGAAAATTGGAAGGAGCAAAACGTTTTGCGATAGAAATGTACAGTTTGTCGAAATGTGCATGTGTTGGGACCAAATAGTTCTATAGTAGGGTAGAGACTGAACCTACCAATCGCACCATCTACCAACACGGGGACAATTTAGGGTGTTATGTGGGGATCGATAGCCGAGTGGTTTGGATCGCAGGCTATAACGCTAGCAGTCCGCTCGCTGTAATGAGTGCGGGTTCAATTCCCGCCTTTGCCCTGGATGTACTTCCTTTCACTGTCAGTAAAAAATCCTTCTGTGGCTGTCTTACTTGATGAAATCTTATAAGCGGGTCTCTGATCATGCACACACACCGGAATATACAGGGTGGTTATAAAATAACGCTCGCTATTCGGAGTGGTCTGTAGCTTGAATGAATAGTCCAAATGCTTCAAAATTTGAGACACTTACTAATCAAGAAGGGGGAAAAAAGAATGGAATCATAAAAAAGATAGAATCTTAAAAAATAATCACAAAAAAGAATAATCATAAAAAACAAACTCGTCTCTTGACCAGGGTTCTAAGTTACGAGGCGTCGTCAATTATGGCCAATTACGGCCAACGCATCCAATTACGCCTCGTAATATTTAGAACCCTGGTCAAGAGACGAGTTTGTTTTTTATGATTCCATTCTTTCCCCCCTTTTTGATTAACAAGTGTCTCAAAGTCTTCTGCATTTGGATTATTCATTAAGGGGTCTAAGGAGTCTTAAAAATGTGCAAAGAAGGAACCACAAAGTATGGTTTGATCTGTCATGTAATTTTGTAACTACTCAATATACAAGTGTATAATTTTTTTATATGTAATTCTACAAGATTTATTTATTATAAAACAAATTTTAAAATTTATGAAACTTTAGCCAAGACTAAAATAAATTATATTAAACATAAAGCTATTTTAACACATTGCGATTAGGCTTGCGCGGCAAATTTTGAGGTCAAAATTGAAAAAATGACCAAGGAAATTACTTTATATTGTACAAATATGTACAAACTAGGACTTATACCTAAATTCTCAGATCAATTTTAATTAGAAATTATTTTAAGAACTTTTTTCTAAAAAAATTAATAAAAATTTTAAAATTTTGATTTTAAATTTATTTTTAAATAATTTCTAATTAAAATTGAGCTGAGAATTTAGGTATAAGTCCAAGTTTGTACATATTTGTACAATATAAAGTCATTTTCTTGGTCATTTTTTCAATTTTGACCTCAAAATTTGCCGCGCAGGCCTAATCACAATGTGTTAAAATAGCTTTATGTTTAATATCATTTATTTTAGTTTTGGCTAAAGTTTCATAAATTTTAAAATTTGTTTTATAATAAATAAATCTTGTAGAATTACATATAAAAAAATTATACTTGTATATTGAGTAGTTAAAAAATTACATGACAGATCAAACTATACTTTGTAGTTCCTTCTTTGCACATTTTTAAGACTCCTTAGACCCCTTAAAGCTACAGAGACCACCCCGAATAGCGAGCGTTATTTTATAACCACCCTACCCAGCATAAATAAGCAAAATACAATAATTGTTATGTATAGACTGATGGTCAACATCAAGTTTTTTTTAACAATAATGCAAAAACAACCTATCAAAATGAACAGCCTCCTAAAAAAAATTTTTTTGAAAACTAGTTGAACCTGTAATTTTTATCAGATGTAAATTCAACCAAACCAAACTAAAAGTTCTACATTCTTGTGTAGCACAAGTGCAAGATTTCATGCACGACCGAAAGGGCGGCCAATTAGCTAGCCGTTTTTCATTGGCGGGGGCCGGGTAAATATTTAGGAATTGCGTCCTATACAATTCCGGTAAATTTTGGAACACCCTGTATGTGGGGTAAGTGTGATAAAACAGCAATGGATTTTGAAATGCAAATTTTGTACACTTAAAATTGGAATTCAAACATATAATTTTTTTTTTTTTTGCATATGTATGTTTCTTATAATAATTCACTACCAATTTTAGGATTTGGAATTTACTTGAAGCAGAGAATGAATTTTCTTAATGAAAAATGCAGAAACCCTATCACACTTACCCCACTTGACCCTATATCTAAATTTGTGGTCATTTTTTTTCAATTTTGACCTCAAAATTTGGCGCGCAAGATTAATCCCAATGTGTTCAAATAGCTTTAGCCAAAACTAAAATAAATGATAGTAAACATAAAGTTTCATAAATTTTAAAATTTGTTTTATATTAAATAAATCGTGTAGAATTACATATTAAAAAAAATATACTTATATATTGAGTAGTTAAAAAATGACATGAAAGATCAAACTATGCTTTGTAGTAGCTTCTTTGCACATTTTTAAGACTCCTATGACCCCTTAAAGATGGCATCGTTACCGGAAAACAATTCACCAAGCGTCTGTTTATGCTTCATATTGAAGCGATCCAAAGCTTCACATGGCACACCTGTTTTGCTTTGTTTTTTTTTTACTTGGAAGAATTTCTATCTCATTTTTTTTTAATGATCGTCGCACGTCGTTTTAGAACCTCAGTTAAGTGACGAGAAGACACCTGGGTAGGCACCCAACGCAACCGTTGATTGCGACGTTGCACGCAGCGTTAGGATGGATGGATGTTTGGGTTATGTGGCGCAAGGGCAACTAAGGCCATACTGCATCCGCAGCGTTAGGACTTTGAAGGGCATTAAACGTGCACTCCCTCTACAGGGGGTATTATTCGTCGGACATTTTTCTCTGCACGGGCCGTTTATAGGTCAGCAGTTATTGCGACGACGCCCGGACCCGAACCTGGGACCTTTCGCATGCTAGGCAAATGCCTAACCGACTGGGCTCCCCGGTGTCCTTTCTCGTTTGTACTTCCATGTCTTGACACTTTTATTTGCTCCACCATGTACAGGGCCTGCTCTAGGAAAACCCGGACTATAGGCACTAACCTATATTGGGGGCCTCTTGACGGAAAATGTTTTGTATGATTTCCAAAATGATGGTGCAATATTGACCTGTATATCAAATTTTGCTACGGTTTTATTGGCTGCCTTATAAATATCGATCAAAAATATCCCCATAGGCCACTTCCTCATTCATAACCAAGAAAAAAACAAAGTAAAGTATCAGAATTTATTTTAGTTTTCTGATATTTTGGGGATTTACGGCATTTATTACAATAGAACCAGGAATTTAGGGGCCCCTAAAATTTGGGGGCTCTTAGGCCAGGGCCTAACAGGCCTTATGGAAGAGCAGCATGTTTCAACCAATCCATGTCTGTTTCAGGCCGACTCTTCTTCGTCGTCGCCCATGCAGCTGGTGCGTCACGAGGAGTCCGGACTGGAGAGCGCGGTGCTAGCGCTTCGATTCCGGCTGCGACCGGAGGTGCTGCAGCAGGGGCGGGTGGTGCTCAAGTGCATCGCCACCCTCCACGGACACGGCACCGCCGCCACCGTCAGGGAGATCACGGCCGCAGGTAAACGCGGAACCCTAGAGGCCGTTAGCTGGCAAGTTTATCTTTTGTTTGAATTGGAGAGCTTTACCCTTCCGTTACTAAAGCACCAAAAAACGCCCGAACAACTAAGGATTCGATAATGTTATTCCTATCAAATATTACGTGGAAGCAAAAATCCTTCGTAGTGAAAGGGTTAATGGACGAACGTGCTTAGTTACAATTTTGGGGGAAAAATAGATTTTTGGGTGAATGGGGAACATGTTATTCCATCCTATAAAAATAACAAGATCCCTCTTTTTCATAAACTTTAAGTAAAGTAAATTTTTTGCGCTTTAAAAGCATCGTTTGCAGCGCATCTCAGTGCAAATAAAAACTTTAGAACTCAATTTCTCCTTTTCACCTTTTTGTCACTTAGCACGTTCTTCCACTAAAGCTCTTCAATTATCGTTGCACTAGAGCTATACGAGGGATAATGGTTACAGACGTCGTCATTTAGAACCGCAGTCACGTGACTAGCCGAAACCTGAGTAAGCACAAAATGCAACCTTTAATGGTGACAACGTACGCAACGTCGTGACTTAAAAGGCTATTTAACTTGCACTCTCTCTCAACACGGGGCATTATTCATCGGATACTTTTGGCTGCACGGACCGTTGATAGGGAGATCACTGCCGCAGGTAAAAGCAGGGTTCATACCCTCCTGAAAATCCTGAACAATTCCTGAATTTTATATTTATTCAAATTCCCTTATGACTCCTGAAATTTATATTAAAAAAAGCGGATTTAAAGTTTTATCTTATGAAAAATTATCTAATTATTACAGAAAAGAGTTTTCAACGAATTTGTCGACTTCAATTAGATAAAACCTTGAGGTTTTGCCTCTCTGGAAGTTTTAAGGTGTTTTTTAATTGTCGCTTTTACAGAAAAAAACCTGGCAGATGGTGTACGAGAAAAATATCGAAAGATTTAACAAAACCTGTTCACTTTATATTAACACAGTGTTCGATGACGCACTTGAAAGAGCTATTTTATTTTAATCTTGTGCAGTGAAAACAAGCTTACATTCAAGCTAATTTGCGTATCAGTGTGTGAGCAAAACAGCGAGGATAATTTCTAATAGCTATTTTGTAGTTATTGTGCGACTTTAATTCAAACAATCCAATTAATTAATCAAAAATGTAATAATATTTTTAACCGTTTTTTTCTTCTTTCTTTTAGGTGCAACCCTAATGGACCCCAGCTATATTGTGCATTTTTCGGTACTTTTAACTGTCCTGCATATTTGGATGATAAAGATGAATATCAGCTAAATTATTGAGCTATTCGACGGCAAAAGGAGAAGGCGGTGCAAAGGATGTTCACTTGAACCTCAATTTTGAAATAAATGTCTTTCTTTTTTCATGTGTCGTTCTTTCACAACTTTGTTGAAATTGCTTTCAATATTTGCACTTGGCTCTTCATACTCGACGTACCATAGAAACTAAAAAAAACATTAACCATATAATATAATATAATATAATATAATATAATATAATATAATATAATATAATATAATATAATATAATATAATATAATATAATATAATATAAAATAATATAATATAATATAAAATAATATAATATAATATAATATAATATAATATAATATAATATAACCTTTAACTATAACTACATATACTAAGACGATGTAGAAATGTATGGTACACATATGGATACCTCATAATTCAACTGAGAAGACAAAATAATTTAAGATTAATCAATTACTCAACGTATAACGATTATGACTAAAAATATGAATTTAAATCAGATAAATACAAAAAATATCGATTAATACTATCAATTTAATTACTTTCATTACTTACAAAATGTAAAGAAGTCACGCAAAGACGCCGATTTTGCACACAAAAAGAGCATTTGAATCTCCATTGTATCAGCAAGAAATTTGTGAGCTGCTTGGGATTTCGTAGTTTTAGGAAGCTTGAACATTTTCATTTATAATAGAGCTGTTGGTGGTTCAGGAAAATTTTAAAATGATTTTGTAAAGGAAAATTGTTGAAGTTTCATAAATATGGAATTGTTGACCTCTGGATGAAGGAAGTTAAAATTTCAAACATTCGGTTTAAAGAACTAAAAGCGAAACTAATGTTGTTTTTCCATGAAGGTAAAGTGAGATGATTGGCAAAAAATAAACTGAGTCTTGAAGTCGCCAAATGATTGATCAAATGACGCAAAGTTCACCGTGCAATTAAACTGAAGCAGAAATCTTAAATTTCTATGAAAAACATATTTGTTATTCTATAAAAGTGAACAATAGGCTATTTAAACTCAAATAAGGAATTAAACTAAATTTATGTTTTATACTAAACTTACTTTAACATTTAAAATGTTTACGCTGCAAAATTATTAAATTCATAAAATTAATTAAAAATAAATTAATTTTTTTAATAAAATATCAAATTTACTTGAACATTTAAAATGTTTACGCAGCAAAATTAACAATTTTTGGATACAAGCTTCATTATGGATACTAAATGGTCTTTATCTACAATTATATTAATTTTTAAAAACTTTCTTATTTGAAATATGGTTAAAATAAAACAAAATTATTATAAATCTAGATTGGGTAATGAAAAGTATAACATCAAAAAATATTAAACTTGTCTGTGTATAACTCGTTTAGCATTATGTCCCCTTAATTTCTTATGCTCATAACTCAATGAATTCTCAATGAAAATAAGATTATATTCGTCATTTCTCATTAATATTGTTGTACTTTTGAAATTAAAATTTAGTGTTGCAATTACATATTTTATCTTGATTCTTATTTTAATAAAGATACATTTCATTATGCAATTTTTGTTAACGGAAACTAAAAGAAAACGTTTTGCATTAAAAAATGAAACCCTTAACAAAATCCTCTCATCAATAACAGCCATATGGCACTATTTCTCCACGACTGTACTATGAATTTACTAAAAGTTCAGTGATTCTTCCCAGCTCATTCAGTTTCTTCGCACGTGGTAAGGAAATCTGTAAAACGGGTTTCGCCTTTAATGTTGTTCTGTAGCAGTGAAACAAATTGAAAGGTGTTTGTTTGATTTTATTTATTTATTTATTTATTTATTTATTTATTTATTTATTTATTTATTTATTTATTTGTTTGTTTGTTTGTTTGTTTGTTTGTTTGTTTGTTTGTTTATTTGTTTATTTATTTATTTATTTATTTATTTATTTATTTATTTATTTATTTATTTATTTATTTATTTATTTATTTATTTATTTATTTATTTATTTATTTATTTATTTATTTATTTATTTATTTATTTATTTATTTATTTATTTATTTATTTATTTATTTATTTATTTATTTATTTATTTATTTATTTATTTATTTATTTTTGTTTATTTATTTCCAATAGTGCGGAAAGTAGATTTTTTTATTGCTGGTGTAATTGTGTAAAATTTAGATGCGTCTGAGTCAACACTTTCAGTTGCCTCTATGGTATTCGTCGATTTTATAGGTTCTTTTTTTTAAAAAAGTGAAATGCAATTTAAAATTATTTTCATAAGTACTTGATGTATGTTACTTTAAGATTTTGTATTTAAAATAGGTTTTAGTCTTCGAGATCCTAGTCAACATTGAAAAATCCATCCCTGCTTTCAGCGGAACCCTACAAACAACTATTATTTCAGATCAACCAATTTTTTCCCACTCACACTACTAACAATAACATAGGACAACTCCTCACTAATAAAAATTTGAAATTGAAAAATCGATACGCCTCAAACTGTAAGGTTATTCCAGAATAAATCAACCAAGTTTAATTTATCCAGAAGTATTAAATTTAAAAATTTAAGAAACTTTAAAATTAAACAAGCTATAGAAGTTTTATGAAAATTGACGACTCGTTAAAACGCAAAATATTTAACTCTTTCAATGATGGCATAATAAATGGTACAATTTCCAAAAAAAATCTAAAATTAAAAGTAGAGTTGTCCATTTTTTCGAGGAATGCATGAATATGACACCGTACACTTTTTTTGTTATAAAATACAGACTTTACCTTTTTAACAGTGTTTTTTTCCCCTGGGTAGCCTTCTTTTCATACGTAACTTTGATTTAACAATATAAACAATGACAGATGGCGCCACCATTTAAGACATTAAAATGTCGACGAAAACAAAACTCTACTACAGTCAATTTCATTACAACTTCAGAAACTATAACAGCATCAAATTTACAATTGAAGAGCTTGGTGGAAAAACGTAATAAATGGATTTTAGGAAAAAAAATTAAGATTTTTTTGTCATTGAATTATTGTTCCATCCTTTAAAGAAAACGGTTTTCTTCATATTAAACCAATTAAAAATATTCGGGAAGCTAATATAAAGTAAAATTTTCTGTAATGCAAAATAAGAAAGACTTGTTTTATAAAAATAAATTGAAAATTAATTTTGTGAAGAATGAATTTTTAAGCACATTGTAAACATATTTTTTCGATAAGTTTTTCAATTTATTTTTTAATTTGGAAAAAAGATAAGGTCAGTGAATTTTTTGCACTGAGAAATATTATTAATAATAATGCAAATGTTTGCACCATTGTTTAATCTTTTGAGCATTATAAAGTAAAACGTTTATTTATACTAGTCTGCCTTTCTAGAGTTCGAATGGGCTACATTTGCTGGAAGCTAAGGGAACTTATAGGCCACAGAAAACCAATGAATTGTCTGCATGGACTTAGGCATTACTACGCAACTCAAATGCCTCATAAACTGTTCTTAACGTCACGCGATCAGTCTATTTAGGATAGTCTGCTTTTCCTAAAAAAAAAGTACAAAATAATAATAATAATAAATAAGAATAATAATAATAGATAATAATAATAATAATAATAATAATAATAATAATAATAATAATAATAATAATAATAATAATAATAATAATAATAATAATAATAATAATAATAATAATAGATAATAATAGTAATAAATAATAATAATAATAATAATGCTTGAAAATAAATTAAAATTTTGCATTTTAAAAACAATCAGTTTTTAAAAATCAAAAATATATATTTACTATACAAAAATCAGAAGAAGTGCGCCTCTCTTCATCTAATCAAGTTCACTTGAGGATTTTTTTTTGCAAAGTATATTGCTTAATTTTGTGCAATCGAAAGCCATAAAAGTTTTATTATGTAGTTTTGAATCCCGATTCCTTTAGCAGTTTATAGGGTTTTTTTTAGTAAACAGTATAAAAAATCAAGTGGGCGGCAATGACGTAGCGATCTAAGTGTGGGGATTTCCTCGTTATCCATTTAGTACGTCCAAGCACGACTTGTGTTTATTTTGTTGTTGTTGTTGTTTTTTTTTTTTTTGACAAGCCAACTGCTGGTTTTTATATAAGATCCGTCTTTAATTTCTTATTCTTGTCCATAATTTCTTTTTTGTATTCTTAGTAAGACTCTTTGACTTGACGACCTACTTACAAAGCCACCAAGATTACGAAATTATTCTTATCGAGCTTTCGGTTTTATTCTTATTGGAATTATTCTTCAAGTTTTCAGTGGGGTTTTTTGTATCTTTGTTCCAATTTTTATTTTAAACAAAAAAGTTTTACATTCCCTGTAACGTTCCATATAATTATACTTTGGTACAAGCGGCTCAGTGTTTGAGAGGTTTAACGTGTCCGCCTCGTAAGCCCAAGTTTCAGGCTTCGAGCCCAGGCTGAGTCGTTGGATTTTCGGGATGGGAAAATCTTGGACATGCATGTCATATGATTATGTAGCATGCAAAAGATCCCTTGAGTACCCATTTATAGCTTGGGTTCTCCTGACAAAATTAAATCTCGGCATACTTTAACATCCACAGAGAGCTCACAAACATTGTAATCAGAGCGTCAAAATTAGTAACGAGAGTCGCCTAAATGTTGCCACAGAAAAATAGCTCTCAGTTCTGGGGATATGCCGAATCTGCAAAGCCTAGGTTGCCAAAAAATCAGCCTCGTTGGATATGCAATGAATGAAAGAATGAAGAGTCTTTAGATTCGCACGGGGGCCTGAAAAAAATTGTCCTGTTCAACGTTATCCGTAATGACATTATTTAAACGTCAATTATGAACAGAAAAACGCGATCTTTCCATTGGAATCCCAAGTAGCTTCTTTCGGATTAGCATAATGCATTATTTGACCATTTTCTTCGACATAATCTCTTCTGACCTGACACATCCAAATGTGTTGCGTGTTTCATCACTTGTTCTTGTCCGCTGGACGCACGCAAGGCGGAAAGGAACGTATAAGTGCGAATCGTGTATTTCTGAAAAGAACTACACACTACCCTTACCTTTTGATCCGAAAAAGCAGCTGAGGATTGCAAAAAGGAAGGTTAAATGTACAGGGTGGTTATAAAATAACGCTCGCTATTCGGAGTGGTCTGTAGCTTTAATAAATAATCCGAATGCATCAAAAATTAAGACACTTACTAATCAAGAAGGGGGAAAAGGAATGGAATCATAAAAAATACATAATTCTTAAAAATAATCACAAAAAAGAATAATCATAAAAAACAAACTCGTCTTTTGACCAGAATCTAAATTACGAGGCGTCGTCAATTATGGCCAATTACGGCCAACACAGCTAATTACGCCTCGTAATTTAGAACCCTGGTCAAGAGACGAGTTTCTTTTTGACGAAAAAGAATGGAATCATAAAACAGAAACTCGTCTCTTGACCAAGGTTCTAATTACGAGGCGTAGCCAATTATGTCTTATTACGGCGAACACATCCAATTACGCCTCGTAATTAAGAACCCTGGTCAAGAGACGAGTTTCTGTTTTATGATTCCATTATTTTTTCCCTCTTCTTGTTTAGTAAGTGTCTCAAAGCTTTTTGCATTTGGATTATTTATTAAAGCTACAGACCACTCCGAATAGGGAGCGTTATTTTATAACTACCCTGTATTTGGATTGAAGCCTACAGTTTAGTTTGAATTATGGTCGCACTCGAGCTACATGAGGGCTATTGGCGACGGGCTTCGTAATTTTGAACCACAGTCAAGTGACGAGCCGACACATGAGTAGTCACCCAACGCAACCGTTAAGGGCGCAGAAATGAGACTATGGAGCATATTTAACGTGCATTTCCTCTTTCAAGAGGTGTTATACTTCGGACATTTTGTAGGCTGCATGGGCCGTTTTAGGAAAGCAGTTATTTCGGCGTTGCCCGGATCCAAACCAGGGATCTTCCAAATGCAAGGCGAACGTATTAACCGACTGGGCTCCCCAGCCCCTTTGGAGCCTGCAAATTCCCTATTATGCTGTGTGTGCTTCGATGAGGCGAAGGTAGTGAAAAAGTAAAGAGTAAAAATTTGTCTCCATATTTTTTCCAGACCCAACATCGTCTTTTCTTACCATCGATTGAACTTAGATCAGAGCTGTAGAGTGGCTCACTCAACTTTAAAGCTACTGAAGTTTTTGTATTTATTTATTGGTCTTATATATAGTGTATCCTCTAAATAATTAATTGTTTAAAAAATACTTTATAGCTAAAAACTATGTCCTGTGTTTTCCTTGCGTTTTGTACTGCCCAGAAGCACTATAAATCTACGGGTCTGGGTAGCCCCCAGTCTTTTAAGGCGTTCGCCTTGCATGCGAAAGGTCCCTTGTTCCGGTCCGGGCATCGCCAAAATAACTGCCGACCGATAAACGGCCAATGCAGTCAAACAAAAATATCCGACAAACAATACCCCGTGTAGAGTGAGTGCACGTTAAATGTGCTCCAAAGTACCAACGCAACGTACGAAGTCTCTCTTTAGGTTGTGTTGGGTGCCCACTCAGATGCGTCGGCTCTTCACTTGACTGTGGTTCTAAATTACGACGCCCGTCACCAATTGCCCTGGATTAGCTCTAGTGCGACGATAATTCAAACTATGACCTTACACTCTTAAAACGAACGAGCGATTTTAACTCAATCTGAGTAATTTTCACTCCTCCAGTCTGGAAAATGCCCTTATCCTCTTGGAGTGGATCCTTTGTGTGTTAAACCTCCGACAGGATCATTCCAAACGAGTGATTTTAACTCAGTCTGATTTAATATTCACTCCTTTCCAGTGCCGAAAATGCACTTCTCCTACTGGAGAGGATTTCACTCCTTTTTTTTAAGAGTGTACTTTTCTATAAATCAATACAATGAAATTTGAATTTCTATAAATCAATACAATTAATTTCATTTCAACTAGTCCTTTTCAGAAAAAAAACACTCCAGTTCTAACGTCTTGTCATCTGACCCGTTCGGGGGTTCAATTCCAGACATGCATGTCATTCAACCGTTTAGTTTGACAATTGTCATTCGAGTCGGACTGAACGCCGCTCGCC
The DNA here is from genome assembly GCA_023701765.1 of Hylyphantes graminicola. Lineage (NCBI taxonomy): Eukaryota > Metazoa > Arthropoda > Arachnida > Araneae > Linyphiidae > Hylyphantes > Hylyphantes graminicola. Next base: position 3,319,315 of record CM043115.1, on the reverse strand, counting down.
GTTATTCACTCGAGCGGCCACCTGAGATGAAAAGGTCGGGCAACTCGATGAATAACGCTGGTTACGTGATAAACTCATTAAAAAGAAATGCAACACCGACAACTCATTTCTCATTTGTATTGAAGGAATGAAAGCTATGGCCAAGTGGCACATTAAAATGTGTGATATAATTCTGATTACATTTGTGGTTACGTAATAACGCATTAGAAAAAATTAATGTTATGTCACGTGTAAATTTTAAACTAAAATCACACAAGTAGGGAGCACACGTTATTATATTATCAAATTCGAGTGGTGTTACACCCTCCTAGTTTTATTTGAATAAGTTACTAAAAAGCAATTTATCTAATAAGAAAATCGAGATAACATCTGGTCATTTTGAAATTGAGCAAGTAATTTATGAATTAAAGAATAAGAAATTCGTGTGTAAAATTCTAAATCAGGATTAAGGCAATGCATATCTTATGACGTAATATATTATTCACTTAGTAAGGAAAAGTACAGATCGATTATCTAAGAAAAGTTCCGTTTCGGAAAGGTTGTAAAATGAGAATTACTGATCAAGACCAAGTTTTTTTCAACATTAACAGCTTCGTGTATGTAAGCTTCATGCGCAAATAAATAAATAATTGATAAATAATTGGTAACGTGCAGACGATTGTGTATAAGCATTTGTGGGCGTGGCATCAGGTAGTTTTGTAGAAAATGAAAAATTATTAGTTATGAAATTTGGAAAAGTAAAGTTTGTTCTTTGAAATAAAGTAGTTAAGAAACGAAATAAGTTGTTTTAAAATCTTTTCAAGAATGTGGCTATTGCATGTAACAATGGTTAAGAGCACAGCATGTTTTATAAAATAAATAGAACAAAGTTTTTACGAGTGAATTCTAATAGCTGAAACAAAATTAGCTTAAGAACAAGAATTTGAATGAATTAATGGTGTTGCCAGATTCTAAAAACCAAATAAAAGTAATTAAAGATCACATAGAGATCATCCGAAAATAATATTTCGAAAAAAAGTTTTTAAAAAATTTAACTGTTTTTGTGGAAAAAATGTATATTTGTAACATACCCTCATTTTCCCCCCTACCACCCCCCCCCCGTATTTTTTATTTTATTTTTGCTGCTCAATTTTTGTCAAGTACCTTTCGGATAAGCGGGACTCTACTGTAATTGCAGGTGTTGGCTCGTCACCTGACTGTGGTTCTAAAATACGACGCCCGTCGCCAATAGCCCTCGTGTAGCTCTAGTGCGACGATAATTCAAACCTAACCTACTGTAAATGCTTTTATTCCGTAAGGAATGTATTAATGGTATTTCCATTGGGTTGTTAATGGCTTAATTTAGAAAATAAAGAGTGAAAATACATTACTTCAACAAATTTTGGTAAATTAAATTTAATTTTAAAATTTTATCGCTTCAAAAGTTTTTTTAAGGATGTTTACGGTTAATAATTTTTGATGATCCTCATTTTGTGACTATATAGTCCATTTTATTCAAAAAGAAGCTCTATTTCACAAAAAATATGTAAATTTAAGAAATAAAGAGTGAAAATGCGCTATTCAAACAAATTTAGGTTAATAAATGATAGTTTAAAAAAAAAAGTTTTGGGATTAAAGCGCTTCATTTCGATTTAGACATAGATCATCATACATGGAATTTTGTCGTAAAAAGTAATCTTAAAAGTAATTGTAATTTGTTACGTTTGGAAATTAGTAATTTTACAGGTAATTTGTTACTTTTTACGAAAAGTAATTGAAACGAGTTACATTTAAACAAGTAACGGCCCAGCCCTGGTATGGTATGATACATATATATATTCCAGCTTGTGTGCTTTTTCAGAGAACCGCTTATAAGCTTTCGTCAAGTGAGACAGACACAGAAAGAATTTTTACAGTCACAAAGAAATGAATAACTCATAGACAAATAACAACATTTATTGACTGTCACAAACATCCATGCCTGGCCGGGATTCGAACCCGACCCCAGTAGCTCCAAAGGCTAGTACACTAACCATTCAGCCACCGGGACGGCCCAGCCCTGGTGGCCGCCGATAATAATTGGGGAGCACCGCTGATCTAGTCGTTGACCCTGACCTGACCATTGAGGAGGATTCGCTCTGTTTGGCAGCGCGTCATGCGTTGGAGGGATTGTCAATAGAATTTATTGTTGTCAGCTGTTGGAGCAAATGGGAAATTTCTCGCTCTGCATACAAAGTAGTGTCCACTTGCTTTTTCCTCGGATTGCCAGTGTCTTGGAAACACCTGTTTGTAGTGATGGAAATGCTAAATCCCACTACTAAAGAATGTTATACATAGAGAATTATTATTATCAATTTATTATTCGGTTCGATTTAAATCACCCCTAATAAAGGTATAATACGAGGGTGCAATGTAAAATGGTAAATTTTCAAGGAAACAACTCCGCTTCATTGGTCTCGATTTTTATTTTGATACGCAATCAATTGATATAAACTTGTCATGGTATGATTGTGATAAAAAAATAAATGGAGTTTAATTAAATAAAGGAGTTCAATTAGATAATGGATTTGAAATTAAAAATGCAATTCGCTAGAGAAAGTGATTGCGTCATCAAATGGGAGGGTTTTTAAGTTGCTTTTAAAGGTTAAAGTTGAATTTAAATTATAACGGAAATAAAATATTAGGGTTTAGTCGGTGCTACAAAAAAAAATATTGATCTTTTGAATTAATTAATCGATTAATTATTATTTTATTTTGCAGAAATTTTATTGGTAAATATAAAATTCATCCAACAATTAAAAAAAATTATATTTTAAATGATAATGCAATGATTTAAAGATATTTACAATTTTACACTAAGGTATAAGGATGTACACTTAATTAAACTCACTATAAGGGTAAAATGTATAAAAATTGACGAAACCATTCACTAATTTTTTTTATTTTGGTTGCTGCAACCACACTTTGGAGAATACTTTCAACAATAAATCACAATAAACCAATTTATGGTTCATTGTTAAACCAAAATCAGTAGTTCCCAAAACTTTGTTTGCATCTGGAATTGACCTAATTTAAGTAAATTTTCGAGCAACATTTTTTTTACAGAGAAAATAACAGTCACAATCACAAACCACGAATTTCTAATTGCTATTCTGTGTGTGTGTGTCCTATAGTGTGTGACGCGTGGTGTAACGGGCATTAAAAAGTTGAGTTAAAAAAAAAACCACGTCACACACGGTGATGGGAACAAGCTTCCATAAAGGGAAGTTTTTTAAGACTGCAATTACTTCCTTACCTCAAACGTAAAGACAATTAACACCAACACAATTGATTTTTTTTTTATGATACAGCAGCGTAGGTGTACTTTATGGTCCAGTTTGAATTACTAAACACTGGGCATGCTTTTAAAATAGTAGGTAAAATAAAATCTCGAATCGGAGAATGATAGTGGCGCCAAGCGTTTTTCATTTCTATCTTTTAAATGCCTATTTTTCCTCGTGAGTTTCTTAAAATTGTTTGTGATCCGCGAAGAAATGGGCTATTGTGAAAAGAACCGTGATTTATTACTTCATTGTCACGTGAAAACAATAAAAATGCGTTAATTTACCGTTCCGTTTACCTCTAATTTTCCGTTTATGAGTCATATTTTTGCAACTCATTTTTCTTTTCTATTACAAACCATAGATTAATTACATTGGGGAAAAGGACACTTTGAATTTAATTTGTTTTTGAGATTATTTACGTTCTTCTTCTGCTTATTATTATTTATTTTATTTTTTTTATATTTTTTAATAATGAAGCACTAATTTATGGTTTTACATTTTTTCACAGATATTTTTAGAAATGTTGAATTCTCTAATAAGCCTCAAATCCTGGAGTACACTGTCGTTTTCATATGTTTTATAAAAAAAATCATCTAATTTGCGGAAATATTAGTACCATAAATATACCAAAAATAAAAATAATTAATTTGCTCAAAAAAAATCAATAAAAAATTAGCTTGTTTCAAAATTTTGTCAAAGGAAACAAAACAACCAATGAAATCGCAGTTCGCAGCACACGACGTTATAAAAACCCATGAGCTTGTTTCAACTCTGCGTCAAAGAAAACAAACAATGAAATCGCAGTATAGAGAGCGTGACATCATAAGAAATATTCCCATTCATATATATGTAATTACACCTTAAATAATTTTATCCTTCAAAAGAGGCTTATAGTGATAATTATAGACAGAAAAAAATGCTTTTTAATTTTAAAGGGCTAAACACAAGGTTTGATATTTCTCAACCACTTCATCGGTTGCTGATCGTGTCCAATGTCATAGGTGGGATTGGTGTTTAAGCGGCATCGTCTGCAGGAAACCGAAAGGAAAACTAACTTACTAGCTTACTCACAAGATGGCGCTGTAGATGCTGCCCACTCAGTGACGTACGATGACGTCAATAAACAACAGAAATTTACCGTTTCCTTACCACTTGAAAACGCGGTTGTATATTATTACTTTCTGGTCTGCTTTCTTCTATATTTACATGTCCAAAGGCTAATTTTGTGTAAATAATTTCCATAACAATTAATGCAAAATTAGAAATCAATGTAATGTTATAGAACGAAAGAATGTGCTTTCCGGAAATTAAAACGCTCTCGACTTTTTGGCGGATTAATAAGGTAAGTAAGATTATCCTTTGTGAGCGGAAAGAGCGCTTACCGGCTGTCATTTTAGATGCGCATTTTTATTGCAGTTTTTGCAGGAAGTGTTATTGGAACGGATGGATAAAGTTTAATTTTATATACATCAGGGAGCTTAATTATTGATTTTTTTTTTAAAAAAATTCATAACAACCTTTGACATTACAGTTTGCGATGTGAATTATGAGTGTGAGTATTGCATGTTTGTGTAATTGAATATCATTGAAGACTAATTTAATAATAATCTTTTTAGATATATATTATTGATATGAAGTTTGTTGTTTGTATGTAACTTCTAGCTATAGTGACTCAAACGTAAGAGGATGTACTTTATCTTGTTCTTTCTAACGACATGTAAATTCATTTATTTGTAGAAGATGCTTAAATTACATTAAGCAACATATTTTAAAGGTAATAAGTTAAAATAAGTATCAGAAAAAAAATTATGTTTCAATGATTACCATGCGACAAATGTTCACTTTTTGAAATATTAATAGCCATTAATTTTAATTTTCTTCTTGGTTGTCCATATTTAAAAGCAAAATTGTAATTTTATATTATTTAATGCTTAAAATTACATTTTGTCTGACTTTAACACTGGAGCTTAGCAATAACAACATTTACATTAAAATATATCCTAGTTTCATTTTCCCTACTTGAAAATATGTTTATCTTTATTGGTTTCAGTTTATTTGCAATGTAGCGAACAGTGCTCAAAAATTAGTTTTGATGCTACAAATGGGTGCTTAAATATTATTATAAATTTCCTGGAACATGAGGGGTTCGCTCCAAGAATCCAAATGTTCGAACTGCAGAGTAAGAGTGCATTTATTTATTGTGTCCAACTTATAAGAAAATAATAACAATGTGCAACACCAAGGGTTGATATATATTTTTTTAGTTTAATTTCACTTTTTATATATGCCTAATATTTCTGTACACATAGGTAAGTATTAAAAAAAATTCTTTTGAATCGTTAAAAATATTTTTATTCCGAGAAATTTTGGTTTGTAAAAGAAAATTGTAAGACGACTTTATGCCCAACACCATTAAAGTGTTTTCTTTGCATGTTTCATAGTGGTAATAATAGTTTCTTTTATATTTTAATCACATAAAATTCACAATTATACCTAATATTAATGACATTATTTTGCATTTTTCATAGCTCCCTTTTGGATCTTCATTTCAAATAAAAATGTTTTTAAAATGCAAAATGGTTTCTGGTTTGCCATTAAATCCACTATTTTAAAAGCTTTGCTTTCCATGAGCTAGCTTCAGGACCTGCTACTTGAATTGAAATAAAAAAAATATTTTTATCTCTAATTGCTGTTCGTGTTTATCAGCAAATCTATCTTCTACTTTAGGGAAAGTTCCTTAATTATCCCTGAAAAATGTTCTGAAAACTGTCTGAAGAAGTTATGCCAACTACAAACCGTAAATCCTCAGGTTTGAATTATTTTTTTATCTATTGTAATTTAAAAATTAATCTTACAGAGAAAAAATTAAATTATTAGTTGTTGAATTATTGCTGAGAGAAATAAGGCTAGATAACTAACATTAATAATGGTTTCATATAATTTAATTAGTTTTTACAAATATTACAACTAAAAGTCTAAAATAAAACCTTATAAGATTTAGTAAAAAAGCAACTATTTATAATTTTGTATTTACAATCAGCATTGTTACAATCCCCCTCTTAAAGTAGTACGTATATGTATATGTATTGTAATAAGCATCATCTGCAATATATCTTGTTATGCTAATTAAACATTTTGACAAGTTTATTTCTCATTAGAGCCTATTATAGGTAATCCACTTTTCTTTTGTTAAACATTGTGTGAAATACCTTTATCAAGTTCCAAAACATGTTGAAAAATATGTGTTCCGTTGTAAAAATATCTTGTAGTATTTTTATTCATTAAAAATTTTATAACTTTTTATTTGTTTCAGGTGAGGAAAGCTTTTAACTATTTTGAATTCTAAGCAGAATGTTTAGAAAGAGAAAAGGGTCTTTTCTACTCCTTTCCTGTGAAATAAGTAAGACTTCCGAAAGCTATCTTTTGAACTTGTTTATCCATCAAATGTAACTTATGTATATCCATCATTTTGCATTATGTAACCATCAAAATAAGTACCCCTTTTCAATATGCCTTCCAATACTTAACTTTAAAATGAGGTACACATACTTCTTTTTGAACACCCTGATGGATGGGAGTTCTGCCCCAGAGAGCGACAAAATTTGTATCGTGCTATAAAATCTCATTACTAAATAAATATATAGTATAAGGTATAAGTCTTTGCTGCTTAACCTCTTCGCAGGGGCTGTGACAGCGAGTGTCGCATACACCTCCGAGTTCTTGTGAGGGGCTTGTGACACTTTCGACTCAGGGAAAGGGGAATTTTGAGCTCTCAGGTGGTCTTCAGGAGGTAGGGCAGGTAATTATAGGTGTGAAGAGGAGTCGTGAGATTAATGGTACAAACCTTTCAAAATCCTTATGTTGGCGATGTCTTTTCTGCTGACGAAGTTATTGGCAAAGCTTGCGAGATCTATTGCTGTGATCATTAGTTAAAAATTTTAAATCTGGGAGGGTCGAATATAATTCAACCCATTGTATTATTCGCATATGATACTTTCATAAATTACAGTGTAGGTTTGGGATATTAATTTTTCACATAAAAAATAGTTTTCAAAATATATATCTCTATTTTTAAATGCTAATTTTTAATTAATACTATTTTATTTTCTATTCAATATATGTTGTTTTTTTGCATTGTGTATATGTTGCAGTGACTGCATGTATGTTAATTAATTTTCCTAATGCATCAATAAATTGTGTTTCTCATTTTTGATGTTTCGTAAGGGGACGCGATACCCAATAAATTAAATCCAGTATTTTTTTTGCTAGTATACAAACTAAACTATTTGTACAAAGAAATAACATTCAATAAACATATATGAAAAAATGATTAAAATTTTAAGTTTTTTTTAATTGAAAAATTAATTTTCTTTTTACGTTTTTCAAAATTCTACTCCTCCTACAGCTTGAAGAATTTTTAATGGATTTTTTTTCAAAATGTTCACACAATTTTCCTACAATTAATAAAAGTTGCTTTGGATATTGAGCTATCAATTAAATAAAAACAGTTATGTAGCTTTATGTATAAAAATGGCGAAAAAAAAAAAGAATTTTAGAAAATTTCCAACTTAATTTTAAAAAAAACAACGTAAGGATCTACCCACACTAGACCTATAACTCCATAGCAACTTTTGTTAAAAGCTTTAGGTTTTTAACCATTCACAAGCCAAAAAAATTAAAAAGTGAAAAAATCAACGTAAAATTTCCAAAACTATTTTACCAAACCACTATGTACTTTTCTATAAACCTCCACCATTATAAAGGATTCCTTCGCTTTTGCAATATTCTTATTTCTTAGCATTCACAGCATTCTAGCATGTTTAATTATTTTCAGGGCATCCCTAAATTTTGGGTATTGCGTCCCCTTAAAAAGAACAAATCTATGCACCACAATCAAACTTCTCAATCAACTAACTACGATTTTTTTAAAAAAAAGCTCCTCGTTAAATAACTTGTCACAGCAAACCTGATTGACTCAAACAGAACTGACCACCATACATTTAGAAATATTCTTCACGCCCCTCTTACTCGCTCTTTTGTGCACCTTTCAGAGTAAAATAAACTTAGGGGCAGCAGATTTTACAGTACAGGAAATATTTTCTAAAGTAAAACTTATTTGTTATCTAGTTCGACTTTGCTATCAGCAACAAAGGTTAAGAAAAATTCATCTGAAGTTTCAATGAATGGGACACTCCCCCCGCTCATTGTAGCTGACTGCATACTACAGCATTCCATCACAAAAAGACACCGGACAAGAATAAAGAAAGCAGGTGCATGGGCTTTAGTGATAGATGAAATCCTATCGTGGACAGTGAAACACTTTTTCCATTTGGGAAGTGTTTATGTGAAAAACATAATAGTTTGTTGTATATTTATGAAAAGAAGCAGTAAACACGTAAACATAGCCAACACAGAACTTTTAAGGCAAAGAAATGCATTTTCTAGGAAAATAAAGTATTGCAACCCTTTTCGTATACTCGTTTGAAAAAGGGTTGTCTACGAGTCGCGTCAAAACTGCAACGCCTCCATTGTGTGATGCACAATACAACGAATCCTACCCCTCACGACGAAATTTCATACCCCCCTTGCAAAGCATGTGCTCAAAGAGCCCCTAGTCAGCGGCGAATTTCTAAAATAGAGCCCCGGCGAAAAGGTTAAGAAGTTACTCAAATCTGTAGCTGGCGATTCCCATACGTTTACTCTGTATAAGGTAAAATAGTATGAGATTCTGTTTAATATTAAGCAGAAATACCAAGCTTATTGGATTGATATTTGTTCCATTTTGGTAAGAACTTGAAGCAATTTCCATTTCACAACAACAAGTTACTGTCTTGTTATTATGCCATTGCTGTACATAAAGTGTAAAATATGTATAACAAATGTTAAGGAAAGTTTTTTAGCTTCCCACGTTTGTGTACAATGCTTTTTTTTGTTTATTGCGAAACCTACATTATTGTACTTAAAAATGGTGAATGATGGATCTCTCATGCTATAGTGCAAAACAGAGCTACAGCATTCATTTCTAAAGGCGAATAACTTGACATTACATATATTGTTAATTAACTGTATAATATTTTCATTTATTTGGTGTTTGTTTTATTCTTAAACTGTAAATTAAGGCATCACAGCAGTTTTTATCATGTAATTTTCAAGCCGTCACATTAAAGTTTCGTAAAAGAATATTATAAAGATACTTATATATGTATACTCTTTGTTTTTCTTTCACCATATTTAAGTTATTCCCAAACGTATTTTCAATTTCCATCAATCTCTTTCAGACCTGCTTTTTCTTTCCTACTTATTGCTAAGTACCCAAGAATGCGGATGCTACGAAAGAGAGGCCATTCTACTGAGAGCCACTCCAGCAACGGTGAACTTCCTGCGTATTCCTTACAGATCCCTCTTCGATCATGCACAGATCCCTCCTTTGAACTATAGATATCGTTACAAACCTTTCAAGCAAAAACTTCCTAGAGAACCCATAGTGGATGAATATTTACGCATTGAGCCATCCGATGCAATCAGTGACCTCAAATATTCTCAGCCAGCAATCGATTATCCTGCCGAAAACTCAAATCCTGAACCTGTGCCTTTAAAATCTTCTTTTGAAAAAGGCCATCAACCCAATTTGCATCAGAATTCTAGCCATTCAGTACTTAAAAATCATTCTCCTTCACCCAAAGTTTATCAAAATACATCCTTGTCGAAAAGCGTGCGTTTCTTGGAAACCGACTCAAATACTCGGTTATCTGAAGACATTTCAGAATCCATAAATAATAACCAACCTGTAAGAGTAAATGATTCTCATCTTGAGGATTTTCACGAATTTCCTTCCGAGGTTATGGAATCAGAAACTCGTTCAATTCCTTCTTCATCTGATAACATCCCAAATCCTTCCATTTCTTTTGACGACGAAACTGGCTACAAGTACAGAGTTCCCTCGAAGAAGAGTTCCGAACGAGCCATCGAAGAAGTGCCTAGTCATTTTTCAGATATATCAAAGTTTGTTTACTCCGACACGAATGCATCGACTTTGCCGCCCGACGCTGCAACCCCTCCATTTGTTTTGCAATCACACGTTTTCACCGAGGTGACCAATCACACAAACTCCCTGAACAATAATGAAACAACTGTCGTACCTTCGACGTATAATGTGGAGAATATTTCCAGCAGTTCTATCTCCTTTCCTAGCGAGAATAGGAAGCTTTCGACTGGGACTGTTGCTGGAATTGTGATTGGTGTCCTTGTATGTGCAACTGTTTTGTCTAGTAAGCATAAAATTCTTTATACTGACTTAATATTGTTGAAGAATAATAATAATTCTATGGGCCAGATGTAAAACTGTGCTCAAACTTAACTCTGAAAACCTGAAACTTTTCAGGGCAAAAATATTAAAATAAGTTTAATAATAAATAAAATATAAAAATAATAAAATTTTACTTGAAGAAATCCATTTTTAGTTAACTTGTTCACCCCTATCTTGTTTAATAATATCTTCGTGGTTTGTATGTTGTTATTGTTAGGTATTTAAGAAATCATTTTTTGATGGTGCTTATAAAAATAATCCCCTGCCTTAATTTGATGCTCAAAATTTTTGAAAAGTAAGAATCAAATATTTTCTTAATTGAAAAGCTTAGTGGAAGAATGTGCTAAGTGACATTATTGGAAAATTTAGATTTTTGTATCAATTAACATATGTTATTCCATCCTCTAAAGATAACTTAAATTTTATTAAACGGGTTTTATAGTTAAGTATATTTTACCTTCTTCTAAGTGCTGTTTTTAACGTATCTAAGTGCAAACGAAAATCTTGAAAGTTGTTTTTCTCGTTTTCATCTTTTTGTCACTTAGCACGTTTTTCCACTAGAAGCTCTTCAATTGCTTACATTTTATTCATAAGTTTGTGTACTTTTGTTACTGTAGGTGCTGTGATATACCTCCTATACCAAAAATACAATGGTAAATGTACAAGTGTTGTTGAAGGCAAGTTCAACTCGGATAACTGTGGATATCTGGACGATAGCTTGCGCAGCAGCATTTATTTAAATAACCATATCGAACTTCCAAAGGTTAGTAAAAACTTTGCTATTTGTCAAAATAAGAGCATGATTTTATTCACAGTATATATCAATGGCTATTTAATTAATTTTATTTACAAAATTAATTTCCTTCAAATTCTGTAATCATTTTTTTTCAACGAGACGGTTGCATTGTTGGATTAAGCCTTTTGCCGACTCGGAATATTCGCCAGAACTGAGTTTTTTTTTGTGGCATCATCTATGCGGCTTTCGCTCGAATGTTAAAGTATGCTTAGTACTAAAGGGATAATAAATGGGTACTCTAGGGATCTCATACAGGCCACATAACCATATAACACGAAAGCATGCCAACCATTTTCCCATCTTGAAAATTTGCTGACTCAACCAGGGCTCAAACCCATGACCTTGGGCTTATAAGACGGGCATGTAATACCCTCACAGCTGCTGAACCAGCAATCCTTTGAGACTTGATACACTATGTGGTGAAATAGCATCAGTCGGTATGCTTTACATTTATGGCTTTTATATGCTGTTTCATTTTAAAGCTCAATTTACTGGAAATTAAATGGCAGGAAATCCAACCTCAAAGTTTAATAACACAATTTGATTATAGCACTTTTTTATTTCTGTGAAAAGTAATTTGTTGCTAAATCTAGAAAGTTATATTAAAAAATGACTAGAAAGATATTTCTTTTTGTAAAAAGCTCAATTAGTCAATATTTTTTTTAAATAAAATAAACATGAAAAGTGTTATGTTTAATAAATTGTTTTGATGAACTTTTTATAATAAATATTGGTATTTTTGCAGTAAACTATCTGGTAAGTATAGTTAACTTGTTGAAATGAAAATAACACAAAAATAGTTGTTAGTAGCAACCTGTAGGTTAATTCTTGCATTGCCTAAACTCAGGTTGAACCGTTTAATAGTCATTTGAAACAAAATATTTGTGTTTCTTGCAGGAAAGTTCTGAAGAAATGAGTTCTTTGGACAATGACTCTTTTTTAAATAGTTTAGAGACAATGACAATTCAAAACTATTGGACTGACAGTTCGAAAAATACAAAAGTGTAATGAAATCCAAAATTGTAACTTTACGGCTATATTTCTACATCTCCTTCATGAAACTTATTTACTAGGTTGTGTTTACATGTATTTTGTCCCAATGCTTTTAATAGATGTGCTTATATTCAAAATATATTTACAATTATTTTTAAGAGGACACAGTACTGTCATATTGGGTAACTTTGGCCCACACTTTTCAAGCTACTAACTTCCCAATACAAACTTGTCAATACAAACCTTTTTATCGTGGTTTCCAAAGATCTTGAAAAAAAAAATCATCTTGAAATCACAAATTTTTAGCAATCTAACTAAATTTGTCAAACCAAAAACATTTGGATTTGGATTGGCTTTTTTTTCTAGCACCTTTTTAAATAATTTTTAAAAATGCTCCTAGGTAATGTGCATTTGCTCCTAGTTTTTTTAAGTTAGTAGCACAGAGTGCTCTCAAATTTTCTTACACTGGTTGTTAGTAAGCAATGTTACCTTTCAAGTTGCCCCATTCGACTGTACCCAATAACACTTTTTTTTTTTACTTTTCTTTGTTTAATGAATGCTTAAACAAGTTCTGTAAGTTTGTAATAATTAATAGTCTATTTCTAACATTTTTGTTAGCATAAAACTTTCGTAAAATGTGTTGATGAAAAATCTTTTTGCTTGAAAAAGTTTTTTGCAAGACCTTTGAAACATGTCCTTTCTTGATCTTTGTGCAAAATTTATTGTTTCCGACAAAAGAACCACGGATACTTGTTAGCTGCTTGGTTTTAGTATTTTTGAAAATCACAAATATTAATGTTTTGTTTTTAATAGGAAACTTTGTTCTTGAGAACTATAAAATGAATCTGTCACGTGAGTTACACTAATGTCCACATATGTGGACTTCTACAGTGACAAGGTTAAATAAAAAAAATTAATTGGAACCGTCTTTATATTCCAAGCACAGAAATGTGAACTATTTATGTATCATTGCAAGGAACAAATTTTAGTTTCTAAATTTTTGTATCAAAATATCTTATTTTATCAAAGATATAGGTATCTTGCGATCTAATACAATTAAACTAAAAAATTAAGTATAGAATATGTTATTTTGGTATAAATGTAGAATAACCAAGAGAGCGATTCAAAACTTTATTTATTTGGATATCATTACCAAAATTTGCACTAAACAAACAAAATATTTGCATTTTTAATTATTTTTAGTTATTGTGTCCTCTTAAATATACCAATTAGTATTTTTTACAATATTTTGTGGTGTGCTGAAGTATGTCCTAACTATCAAAGTAATATTTGTTATGTGTTTTTTAACTACATATTCAATTATTTATTTTGCACGATTTAAAATCATTTACCTTCCTTGCATTAGTGAAACAACTTAAAATATTGTGTCTTTCATCATGTATTATTTATTAAATAGATTTGTTCATTTATTTACGACAGATAAACTATAAAAAAATAACAATTTTTGTGTTGATATAATTTATTTTTCAAAAATATAAATAAAGTGCACATTAAAAAAACATAGAAATAAATAATACATCAATGACAATTAATAAATATTTAATACATCAATGACAATTATCCACTTTTTTATTCAATGTTGGCTGATGCCATTTTGACCATATTTTCAATGGTATTCGGTTAAAAAATACATCTCCTTGATAAAAACAGTTTTAGTTCAAACAAATTTCTGTCGAAACTTTTTCATAAATTAAAATCTTCAGTCCTTTTGTTGCAAGCTTTCGTGTGTTTAAAGAGGGACTGTCAGTCCCATAGAGATAATGCATTAGTTTTGAAATCACAACTTTTGCAAAAGAATTGCTTTGACATGTTATCCCATTTCCACTAAGTATGGGAATCATCATAAAATCAAGTTAGTTAATAATAATGGATAAAGTTTTAAAGTAGTGTCGCCATCTGCAGTATATTTTGGTGCATTTTAAAACTTCAAATATATATAATTAAATAACCAGATAACATTTTCGTTTCAAATTGGTTTCATTTTGACGTTATGTTGATTCCCATATAGTCTAAGAGCTAGCAACGTTTTTGAGAGAGAATTTCAGGTGGGCCAGTTTTAAGATATGCTATCTCTCTCACTCTCCCGGACATCATACGGGCTATCTGGCTGGCGGTAGTGGTTGCGTTCATCAGTGCGCATCCTACTAATACAAGTAAAAAATAGATTTTTCAAATCATTTTAGGACGTTTTATTTTTTATTGTTATTTTTAGCAAACTTTTTGCAACATAAATCTATTATTGCCAGACATTTTTATTGTTGTTTAAGCTGTGCCAAACGCTAATTTTGATTTTGAAAGCTCAAGTGTTGCCCAAATTACCAGCTCAGGTGTGAATTCACCGATCATTGTAATTACGTCATCGTCATTCATTGCGCAATACCATGTGGCGATACTTGTAATGATCTGATAATGTGGGCAACACTTGAGCTTTTAAAATCAAAATTAGCGTCTGGCACAGCTTAAACAACAATAAAAATGTCTGGCAATAATTGATTTATGTTGCAAAAAGTTCACTAAAAATAATAAATCATTTTAGGACGTTTTATTTTTTTGAAAAATCAATTTTTTACTTGTATTAGTAGGATGCGCACTGAGGAACGCAACCACTACCGCCAGCCAGATAGCCCTTATGATGTCCGGGAGAGTGAGAGAGATAGCATATCCTAAAACTGGCCCACCTGAAATGCTTGTTTTTCCGACGTTGCTAGCTCTCGTACTAATACCTAGAGAAAAAGGGCTAGCATGGCAAAACAATACTTCTCAGGAAGTTGTGATTCCAAAACTATTGCAGTATTTCTAAGGGACTCCTTAAATATATATAAAGTAAAAGATACTGTTTGCTTGTAGTTACAAAAGTCTTAGTATCTTTGTTTAAACAATGCATATGTCCCTAACAAAAACGAAATGTATCTTAAGTCTGCCTTGACAATAGTAATAAGATAGTCAAATAGTTTCCTATGAGAGTAAATTACAAAAAATTATCTTTGTCAAAAATCCTTCAGGATTACCACTCATTTTGAAAACTCCTCTAAATTTGAAAATGGATTTTGTGGCCCTTAAAAGTCATCGATGCCAAAAAAAGTAAGAATTTTTACAAAATACCATACTAAGCCAAGTTAGCTTATTTTTTCCTTAAAAATATTTGTTACTTTAAGGGTAAAAACTTTTGTAAAACATTACTATAGTATAGTTTTGTTGCAATAAAAGCTCCCTGAATTTTGCAGAAAATTAGAAGACCTTTAGACCTAGGTAGAACCTAGGACCTTTCATATAAAATTCTTAAAAGGGTGTTTCATTGCGAAAAAAGATGTTTTCCTAGAAAATACATATGCAAAGAACTTCAATTCAAACAGTTATTCTTCATTTGCATGCAATAAAAATGTATTGAGGGTAGTCAAGTTCACTTTGAAATGTCTGCTCACTCCAGTATAGGGCGAGTTTCTTGGGTATCTCTGAAGGTCCGCTGTGACACGTAATTGCGATTAAAAGCGAATACGAAGCACACTGCAAACTGAAAAAGACAAATCATTTTTCACCAAGACACCTAGACATTAAATTATTATTTCTACATAGACATTAAAACCTTGTCCTATCGCACACTTTCTGAAAGAACCTGGATAAAAAAGCTGACCCTCATCTCAAGCTACATTAAGGACTGCCCAAGGAGTTGTAAGAATAAAACAGTACTAGAATTTATCTTTTTTTAAAGAAGCCATTGCATCAAAGTCTATGGCTAGTAGAGTTTTGAGAAAAAAAAAAGACTTTATCAGACCAGAGAAGCTCTCCCAAACAAGAGCATAGACGAAAATGTTGACATCACTGTTCGGAGGGCCGAAGATGAAGAAACTAGTTCCGATGCATTCGGAACCCTAAAATAATGTGGTCAGCCTTGAAATAGTTGTTCGGAGATGGGTTGTCTTCATCTTCGGAGCAACTTCACTCAGAACTATGACGTCAAACTTTCCGTCCCCCAGTAAGTTTGGGAGAGCTTCTTTGGCCTTTAGTAGTTGAGTAGGCCATGATTGCCCTCGAGCGGACTTCAACATGAAATCCGCGCGAGTTTTTCATAGTTTGTCACCTCTTGAAAGTGTGCGAGAGCGAACGGGTTTACCATATCTAATGCAACTATGCAGGGAAACCAGGGCCGTCGCTATAGGGGGGCGAAGGGGGCGTCTCGCCCCCCCAAGTTTTATTTTTAAATGGTCATTCGGCAAATTTGAGATGTTAGTCATTTTTATTTTGATATCGAAGTATGAAATTTTTAGTGAAACGTGTGCACCGATCAAAATCCGAACACAACGCAAATGCCAATTCACAAAACTCCTAACTAACTATTAAGTCATTCGGCAAATTTAACAACTGTTTTTCATTTATACTCTAATGCCGAACTATGAATTTCTGTTAAGTGAAATGTGTTTTGTGCACATCTTTCTAAATCCGAACACAACGCAAATTCCGACTCACGAAACTCCTGACGAACTATTAAGTCATTCGGCAAATTTAACAACTGTTTTTTATTTATACTTTAATGCCGAACTATGAATTTTTGTTTAGTGAAATGTGTACACAGATCAAAATCCGGACACCAAGAAAATGCTGACTAAAATAACTACTGACGAACCAATAAGTCATTCGGCAAATTTTACAAATGTTTGTCATTTATATTTTAATGCCGAACTATGAATTTTTGTTTAGTGAAATGGCGTAAACCGATCAAAATCTGGACACTACGCAAATGCCGACTTATCTCTTGACGAACCATTTAGACATTCGGTATATTTTTAAAATGTTTGTTATTTATTTTTTAACCCCGAACTATGAACTTTTGTTTAGTGAAATATGTATACAGATAAAAATACTATGCACTGCATAGGGGCCCGTAAAAAGCTTAAAGGGCTTTTTTTTCGAATTTTTTTTCAATTTAATATAAAAAAAAAGTATTCGCAAAAAAATCTGAAAAGTAACTGACTCATGTGGGTCCAGAAATTTTATTCCACGATAAAAGACAATGCAGAACGTGTACTTAGTTTTGTAAAATTCGTTATCATTTTGGGCCATTCCACGGGTAACTGACTGACATTCGGAAGACGAAATTTAAATGTTTTACAACTTAGCGGGACAATTATATAGTTTAACATATTAAGTTTGGTATAATTTAAAAGAGAATTTTTAGCTGAATTCAAATATTGTTTGCAATTTTATGTAGCTCTTGTAGAAATTGTTAGAAAAATTATTGAAGTTGTGGTAACTGACTGACATATCTGCAACCTTCATTGACACTTCAAGTTATTTAATACAATTTTTTTCTGAATATAAAAGAGGTGGCTTTTAAAAGTCAGGCCTATATCAAAGTGCAAGAAATGAACTATCCCGCACATCAATTTTTATATCAAAATATTGAACCCTGTAAAAATACCAGCTCTTAGAACGCCTTGGTAACTGACTGACATTTTAAGAGTGGGTGTAATAAATACATCTCATTACAAGAAATTTTGCTACTTTTGATTTGGGTAAATGTGTAGAATGTTAATTCATAATGTAGGGAACAATTTAATTATAATTTTCTAGCAGAATAAGCAGAAATAAGAAATGTTTTCTTCTTAAAACTCAAAAATTATATAATTTAATCCTCCTAAAATTGAAACTGAAAAATTGTTTTTTCTACATAAATAAATTTCACAAGAGGAGCCCTTATCAGTTCCAGGTTATGCCCCAAAGACAGCAAATCTGAAGGCGTAAATTTGGTCGATGAGAAAAAATATTGCTAAATTTATAATTATTACAGATCCAGGCCCCACTTCAGAGGCGACTGAACCAGATTTGTTTAGTAGCATTTTAATTTTAAAAAATCAGATACATCCATATTTTTTAAAGTTGAGAATTTCATCGTTCGACAAGAGAAGATTCATGAGGGAAACGACGTAGATTACCGGCGCAAATAGTTTATTCAGTATCTTCTTTTTTAATGAATAAAGAATTTTTTTTAATAATCTACATTGTTTTTTAAGAGTTCTTAAGTATCATTCGCAAATTTGAAGATTTTTTCTAAATATTCATCTTTTGGAGTTGATAAAAAACAACAACACGTCAGCACAAAACAGATGATTCAAACTAACTGTAAAAGGGGGAAAATGGAAACATCTCTGTTCCCCAGTCTCACAGCACACGTAACGGTAATAAATGGTTCAAGGGAAGTTATCTGAGGCAATAAAATGAACACCGTCTTCCACGAAGACTTACAAGGGGGTATTTTTGTTCGACGCCCCACTCCCCTTCATTGTTGCAATGAGGGGGTCGGGGAAAGGGTCGAAGTGTTTTGCGTGGGAAAGGATGGTTGGGGATTTTTCTTGTCGCCTCCTCTCCAACAACAAAACCCGATTCCCTATTGTCCAGCTTCTGCAAAAATTATCTATGACTTTTATCAAAGCAGGAGATGAAACCGTTAAGATTTTATGACCAAAGAAAACGGCAGGGTCCACGATACCGGAGCAGGGTCCTTGTTTGAAACTCGAGACAATTATTTTTAAGACCTCCCACACTTTTCTTTTCTTAGAAGAGCTAGTATTTTTCTCAGTACTTGCCAGATGTTTGAGCAGAGCAGTTTCCCAGACTGACCAATGTACGAAAACTAGATAAGGCACTAAATTTATTGCTGGTGCGTTACTAAGTCCAATCTTTAGCCTTAGAATCTTTGGTATTAGCAGTATGGTATTTTACTCTGTGCTGACTGCTGAAGGGTTTAACGTTGATATTATTTCCCTCTCTGCATGGATCTTGACGAGTTTTATGTCATTCGTGAGTCTGAGTGGCTAAATGCCCGCTTAAAGGTAAAAATTTAATTAACAAAAATTCATTTTCAATAGTTTTCAATTTTTAAATTAATTGTGTCTTAAATATATAAAATGTGTTTTAATGTGCTATTTTCATAAACATTGTCATAGAAAAGTAGTGTCCAGTGAGCGATTTTTTAAATTTTTGATCATTCACGAATCGCGTATTTCCGTCCGAATTTAAGATTTATTGGTATGATAAATTATTTGCATTCCTATTTTATGATTATGATGGCGTAAAAATGTATAGTAAAACAAATTAAGTTTGTTAACATCAAATTAGTGTTACATAATTTAAAAGTTTGGACTATTGCTTTTAATTAGTTTGTAATTTTCCTTTTTCTAAAGAAATCGGCAATATATTCTTAGTTTGATTAGCAATATTCCATCCCTTCATAATTTTAATATTGTACAAAAGGAGAGAAAAAGGTGTAGGTGGGGAAAAATAGCTGTTCGATTTAAAAAAAAAAGCTACCTATCATTTTTTTTTACCTTTAAAAATGATTATACTATGAGTATTTTCTTTTTCTATTCTTTGTCTTAAATAATACAGTAATTTAAGTTGTGAATTAAAATTTAGGATGAAAATACCGTTTTTTTAAAGTTCTGGCTCCTATAATAATAAGCGATACTCGGGTATATTATATAACAGTCGTAGTATTGTTTTAGAACTTTTTGCAACAAATAATTATTTAGAAAATGAAAAACTTATCTTTAATCAACTTTTTTTTCTAGAATTTGCTAAAAAAAATGGGTTTTAAGATTATTAAGTTAGGAATATATTTTTATCAGCGTGTTGGGAAATTTTCGCTCTTGTCTATTAGCTAAAGTGCAAACTTGTTTTCACTGCATAAGATTAAACTGTAAAATTTTAACTAAAAAATTTAATTTCTTTAATTTTTTAAAATTTGTATTTCTGTAGGATGATAAAAAATTACTCTTCCATGATTTAAATTTTAAAATTAAAATATTAAAAAATATAAATGTGTGATGCTGGAAAACCAGACAGTCAGGTGACGAATTTATACGTCTGTAACAGGAATAACGTAACGTAAAGTATTTGGCAAACAGAATTATGGCTTTTTAAACCAAAACACAACTTCAATTTTTAACTTGCAGTTTCAATTACCCAAGTTAAAAATAATTATCTCGTTTTTTGTGTTTGGAATTTTTTTATCTTGAGTTATTTCAGTTGTTATTATTTTGTTTTAGTTAGGTTAACTCACAAATAAAAAAATATATCGTAATATATTTCAATAAAATGTCTAGTTTGTCCCATTTTATTTGGTAAAACTAAAAGAAAACACTGTTTTCTTCTGGGGAGGATAAGAATTTATTTTTTGAAATGATCGTCTTTTTAAATAGGCAGCCTTAGATTTCCCCAAAACGTGAAAATTTTGTTAACTAATAATAAACCGAAATAAGGATTTTAAAGTGCTTATTAATAATTACCATAAGTTTAAGTTCATTGTTAATGAAGAAATCCGACTTCTTATAATAAAATTAATTTTATTATTAATAATAATATGTTAATTGCTAATTTTAATTAAATAATATTCCTGAATTAGTATCACCACCAATTAAATTGATAATTAATTATTATTATGTTTCCTTTAAACCAATTCGGCAACTTCGAGAGCTATATTAATATTTTATTCGGCAAAAGTGGCATACGCCCCCCCAGTCGATTTTTGTTAGCGACGGCCCTGAGGGAAACACCACAAATTATCCAGACTTCCATTATCAAATAAATCCGTGCATTTTTGTTTTGCCTTTTTGTAAAGTTTGCTATAAAGTTATAAAATATATACGTATTATTTTGTCGCATACAACAAACTTCAACTCTTAACAGGTTTAACAGAATTATTTTTTAATTAATTTTTTGTTAGGTCTTTTTCTATCGACAATGAAAATTATTACAATATTCATTGCGTGCCTTGGAAATATGCAAATGTTTAAAATACTTTGTAAAGAAACTCAAATAAAATATTAGAAATTAATAAATTTATAAAATACACACATGCGTTGTATTTGGTCTTGTACAACAAAGTTCAAACCTTAAGGCCAGTGGCCACCCTCTTTCTTAGTCTAGCTCTCTGAAAAACCTCGATTTCGGTTCAAGTTAGGGGGCGGGCTTGAGCCGAAAACTCTGTCCTATCAGCTGAATAGAGGGGTTTAAACCCCCTCTTCCACCCTCCACAAACGATGTCCCATTCTATCTTGGTGGGGGGTCGATCTCTCTCTCTCTCCCCCCCCCCCCCATTCCATCAGTCCGCTTAACAGGATACTGGCTATCCATGGCCCAAGCCTTCTAGCTATATGCAGGCTTTGCAATAGTAGACTGGTCTGCAGATAACAAGACCCCTTGAGGTTTTTTTTGTGTTGTTTCTTTGCGGCCCAACAAGTGTTTGGAGAGGATGGTAGTAGCGCTCTGTTTTCAGATTCTGTTGAGAATGATCTCTCATTGAATTTCCTCAAATGAGTAGATAAGCTAATTTTACCACGCTAGAAATGTGATGTGCAAATGTTAAATTACTGATGAATGAAATATGCGAGAAACAAATTATTCGCTGGAGGGAAGGATATAAGAATAAAAATAAAGTATTTGATTTCGAAACTTTTTTTAATCCAAAAAACCTTGTTAAATATTGAAACTACCGCACATTTTTGGTCGTAGGTGCATAATTTTTTTCCTATTAGATATTACCAGTTTGACGAAGATTCGTAAATTTTCAAATTATGTCAAACTGAGAATATAAGCACATTAAAAACAAAGGTGCATCAATGTATATGTATGAAGAAAAAAATAAGCATTACGCATTTGAAAATTTACGATTTTATTTATGATTTATATACTGGGTCTATAATTGAACTCATAAATCTCACGTCTTTCTGTAGAAGAAATAGCTAATAGGTAGAACAACTTTTAATTTGGTACAAATACAATTTATTAAAACCAAGAGAGAAACTCGTAAAAAAAAATTATTCTCAAAAATACAACTCCCCGACAAGGGGAACACACCCTGTCATTTCAAGCCATGGTTAAAAAAAGTCATGTAAAACTTTTGAAAAAAAAAACACCTTTATATACTTGATGTTAAAGTTAGTTTTGGTGCACTTGACGCTGCTCATATTGTATCTGCAAGATTGCATTGGGTACCACTTAGATGTAAAACTTGTCACTTAGGCGCAGATTTAAAATATGATGCTCGCCTCCAATAGCCCTCGTGTAGCTCTAGTGGGAAGCTACTTTAACAAAAACCAAACTTAAGTTAAAATTTCGAATATTTATTTCCAATTCTTAAAATTAAAATCAATAATGCTATTCGAAATATTAAAAATTGCAATATTTAAACCCAAACATGGCCGAAATTTCCTCTAAGGGGGCACGGATGGCTTAGTGGTTTGGATCACAGACCATTACGCTAGAAGTCAGCGTGATGTAACGGGTGCGGGTTCGATTCCTGGCTTCGCATTGGGTGCACTCACTTTTTTTTGTGTCAGTAAAAATTCAGTCTGTCTTACTTGACGAAGGTATATAAGCTGGTCTCTGATCAAGCTCTCAACTCTGAATATATATGTCGCAGTTCAACATTTCCTCTAAAGCTTTGCCGAAGGGTTTGAGCCTCTCACTGAGAAGGTTCTTATTTTTGACCTTGTCCTAGCCACACCAAAGACGTATTCGTGCAGGTGTAAAAAAAATCATCTAAAAATCACCGGGGCGCCCGAGTACTCTGCGATATACGTACTCGTTTAATCTGTGGAGTCGAAAGTCATGTGTCGACCTCGTCACTTGACTACGGTTCTAAATTTCTAGGCGTAATTGGATGTGTTAAAACTCCTAAAGGAGTCTACAACTAGGCAGCCTGAAACGATTACACTACATTTCCTCTTATGGAAATACTTCAATGGCTCTACAATAGCCTTATATTTTAGTAGTCAATGGTCTTTGCTTCGATATTAGAATTAATTTTGCAACTTCTTCTACTGTAAGCCTTGTGTACTAACAGTTTAAAGACAATGTGAAATTCGGCGGGATGTTACTCCGTAAAAGTGGTGGTAGCCCGACTGCCTCCAGCTTTGTTGAGAAACTGTACACCACAAAAATAAAGCTTAAGCGCACTTCAATTTTATTTGTGTAACGTTACTCCATAAATCTGGACGCTACTAGAGTCACCACTTTTGCAGGTCATCCAGGTCACGTCACTAAAACTACTTTAGGACATTTTACTTTTTGTCAATCCCCTCACTGAATGGCTTTTTATTTCGAAGGCAATTTGGGATTTGCAGACACCAAAATCCACTATAGAAAAGAAGTCCTCAAAGGGACATCCCTTGACAAGCCACAATGACAATGAAAAATGGGGTGCCACTGTCATATCTGCTGCTTTTTTTTTTCGGGAGTTGGGAAATTTATTGGAAACTTACTCCGTAAAAGTGGTGGTAGCCTGATTGCGCCTCTAGATTTGCGGAGTAACGTTACACCAAAAAAATAAAGCTTGAACACCTTATTTCATTGGTCAACGGTGCTCCATAAATCTGGGGACTACTAGACTGTCAGCATATTTACAAAGAGATCGACTTTCCTCAACAAAATTTTTGTTGGCGCTATATTGACCAAAAAATTTTGTTGATTTGTTCTTCCAACAAAATATTTTTTCTGTGCATTTATAATTTAAAAAAAAAAAAGCTTTTAAAAAATAGTAAAATAGTTTTATCAAAACTAAAATCCTGAAATCTTTTTTAGATTGAACTATTTTAAAATAATCTTTATAATGCAAATTATAAAAAGGCACAGTACAGTAGCTAAGGTTACTTTAAAATCAAATTATGACAGAATTTCATAACAACCAACTACACATTATCAGCTCAGTGAAACGACACCTTTTAATCACAGAGTTGAAAAAAAAAAGCATTTGTTAACAGCAAGCATGAAAAACACCAGCAAATTAACAAACAAGGAACTTCGCTCGGCAAAACCACATCCCTTCTTTCAAAGAATCCTTCTTTTGAAAAACGACCCCTAATGGACAACAACCCCCGAGGCTTGGCCCCCAAGAGCGCTCCACACCACGATGTTCTGACCTCTGACCCCCAAAGAGTGTCTGAGAGGCGGGGCCTGTGTGGAGGCGGAGTTTCAGCCAATTTTCTTACACTTTCCTTTATAATTCCGCTAAAAACCTTACTTAAAAAAACTAAATTTAACTTTAAGGACATTCTATGAGTAGAAAAATGTTGAAATTTTGTTCCTGCAAGGAAATTTTTTGTTTTTTCCCCTTTTAATTAACTTAAATATTTCGTTGAAACTAAAATTTGAATTTTAAAAAAGAGTAAATAACTTTTTTTAAAAATTGCCATGAGGAAACACAATTTACTTGAAGTTTTGTGAGTTAAAAAAAACCGCATTAAAATATTCCTATAATTTCATTGCTTTTCGTAGGAAAAAAAATCATTTTTTCCCCATAGACTTAGCATTAGCCAGCCCGATCGAGGTAGGACAGGGAATGGGGGTGTCCGATCCCCTTAACAGCTTCAACAGAATGTTTCAATTAATTTTTTCAAAGTCTTTTTCTATCGACAATGAAAATTACTATAATATTTTCTTGCTTTGAAAATATGTTAATGTTTAAAAACTTTAAAAAAAAAATTGAAAGAAATTTACTTTTGGTTGCAGTATTTAAAATACAGAATTAAAAAGTCCCATTATTTGAATTGCTTAGCTTATTTCGGCTAATTTTAATGAATTTTTACTTACAATGAGTGCTTCCATTCCAAGTAAAATATAGGTCGATGTTCCAATGCCCAAGGAAGGTAGTACAAAACTCGCTGTCAAAGAACCGGAGAAACATCTACGAGAAAATGAGGTAAAGAATTTAAATTTTTGTTTTCAACAGAGCTGCTTTATTGACTTCTTGGCAAAGCGGCCATAAGCCTCTCAGTTCTGTGTAATATCCCAAAACTGAGAGCCATTTTTCTGTGGCACCATCTGGATAACTAGATAATGATTTCGACTCTCAGATAACAATGAATTTCAGATAATAACAAATCAACTCTCTGGGGATGTTAAAGTTTGCCGGGAGAACCCAGGCCAAATGAGTTTTCAAAGGGTCCTATACATGCTACATAAACATATGACATGCGTGCCCAAGATTTTCCCATCCAAAAAATCTGGTGACTCAGCCGCGGCTCGAACCCGACAACTTGGGCTCATGAGACGGACATGTAATTCCTCTCAGCCTCTGAGAATTTAAATGTAGTACATCGCCATGTATGAATCTCGTGTGATATTAATTCAGTTAAACCAAAAAACTTTTTTCAAAATCATTAAAATGAAAGTTATAAGGAGAAGCCGTCAAAACTCACCCTAACAGTGATCCACAGGCAAGTATAGTGGGGACGATGAGAGGATATCTATTCTTTCTAGAATTGAAACAATGAAATTAATTTTAAGATAATAACTTTAAATGATAATTAAACTCATTATAATTATTCGAACTTTAATTTAATATTTAAAAAAAATACACTATTTAAAACCCAACAATTATAAATCTGTTAAAAATTCATACATTTAAAGTTATCAGATTTTCAATGCAAGTAATATCGGACATATCAGCAATGAATGGAAACCATATAGCAAACATTAATGTTGTATTACTATAGTATTTCCCACTTACTTTTTTGGTATGATTTAAGCTCAATAAGAGTGCTTAATGCTGTGTTTCTTATCTATAACATATCCTACTAAAACTCTATTGGTACCATTAAATTTTTTTATGAATACGATATTGGCAGATTATTATATATCTTCGGCTACAAAACACTCGATATAAAACTATAAGTTGTGTATATATTAATTAAAAACAATTTAAAACTTATATTTAACGAGGTAATAATTACCTCAAATCTATTCTAGCCGCAAAATTTACGCATGCCAGTTTTCCACCTGTGCCCAGTCCATTCAGAAGAAGCGCAATCGACACATAGAGAAGAGTTCTAAAATAAAAATACATATACTTAAATTAATTTTATAAAGTTATGAAAATAGGAAACCTATAACGTTAAAAGCCTGATCGCTTTTTTAAAAGTCTAATTATTGCTGCGTCTTCATTATATACATTGTGAGGCAGTTAAAAGTGGCCCCAACTGTGAGATAAGAATACGACAGAAATGTTGCCAAGTCAAAAACCAATACAAAAACAGGTTTGCTAACTGAAGTTATTGATCGCTTCAATATTAAGCCCAAACAAACGCTTGGCGACTTATTTGCCGGCAACTACGCTATGGTTTGAGAAGCTAGTTGAAAGGAAATGTAAACAAGTTTTGTAGAGCTGATCATAAAAAAATTCTCACTAGTGATTATTTCAATCGTTATTTATACTAGAGAAACGGATCTTTTTGTTTTTGACAATACAGAACATTCATAATTGATTGCAAGACACAAAATTTGCATTATGGGACGTCTTCATACAATATGAACTAAGATCTAAACTCGCCACTGGTCTAAGAGTAGCTCTAATGTGAAGCTAATCCGATCCAACCAATGCAAAAACAGGTTTCAGGCGGCTTCAAGAGTTTTTCTCGCCAAGCATTTCAACGTATTCCTCTCTCTATACCGGGGCTACTTTTATTTGCCTCACCCTGTATTTGATAAGCCCAACGTTTGTGCATGCAAAATTATAAATATTATTTTTGAAAATTATTTTCATTTGCTGTAAAAGCATCGTTTTTCTTGTCAGCCTATAAAAAACGTTTTAATGAATTCAGAGACTTAAAACGCCAATAAATAGTTATAGGCCGCGCAGCCATGGGGAGTTTTGTAAATTTAACAGTGGGGGAGACGCAGTAAATTTCTAAAAATTGACTTATTTTTAGGGGGTTAAATATTCAAAATATGGAGTGCAATTGACATATTTTCTTTAATTTATTCCATTAAATGGAACGTCAAAAGTATTATGGTTTTTTTTTCGGGTAGAATTCGAATTTTTGATGTTCAGAATGTTAACCGATCCCGGTTTATTTGGATAATACTATAGGCGCATTACGTAAAACAAACCAATCGTCCGTCTTGAAATATGTATAAATAAAGCGTTTTCAAACGTAATAAATACGTTTTTTAAATATATTATATTTAAGTCAGTTTTTTATTTACCTGCACTTTATATTATAAAAATACCTGTTTCAACTACACAAATTTACTTACGGATCCATGTTAGTAAAAGGAGCCGGTCCTATCAGAATGAGGGAAGCAAATACGAAAAGACATGAGATGCAGATTAGAAGAACACTGTTCACCTGCAAAATAACAAGTACACTCTAAAAAAAAAATCTGTAAGGTTACTAAGAATTCTCTAGGAAACTCAGCTTCCATAAGTTTTTTTAGTAATGTTACATAAGAAATATGTGTATATATTACTAATTAAAGCTTTGTATCCAATACAATCATTTAAATTGCAAGCATACTATAAAAACTTCAGTAAACGTTACAAGATATATTCCAGTAATCAATACATCCACTTATGTAGTATCTTTACTAGGAAAACCTTAGTAACTAGCAGTTTCAAAAATGTTAAACAAGAGGGCGCCACTAATTTTCTTTTAGTCAAGTATTATTTGGACTTTTCCGGAGCAGGTCCCAGGACAGAACTCACAACCTCAAGATTAGCTCGGTCATCTTTCAACGAGAAGTAGCACGTTTGTCCACGCGGTCATCGGGACATGGAGATTCTTTGCGTGTAAATAAGGAGTTTAAAATCTTGATCGATAAAAAGCTTTCGGATATGAAATTTTAGAAATAATTTAACGCAATTTGTATGTATGTACTAAAATAAAAAAAAAACACGTTTTTCAGTTTCTCATCGTTACGATATCGAGTCGTTATAATTTTTCAATGAAACGTACATTGATTGAATTTTCAGTTTTCACCTATGACCGATATCGAATCAGACTTTTATCTCTTAGTCTCGTACACTTTCAATTTACGGACGCGATCACCGGTTAGTTTTTGCTAAATCCGATGGCCGATCGAACAATTTTCGAGAAACAAAACAATGCAACAAGGAAAACTACGCATCTCTCAAAAAGATAGCCAGGTGGCGCTGTAAGCGTTGCATCAATTTACTTAGTATTGCTTAGTATTCCTACAGTAGTTTCTTTAGGTTACAGATGATTTTCTAGTAAATGGTGAAAACCTGTAAAGTTACTAAGTAATCATTAGTAAATTCAAGCCAAATTTTTTACAGTGTAGGTTAGTAACACAATCTGTCACTCAGATACGTAGCTTCCACATAGCTTTTGTGTTCAACATAAAAAAAAAAGAGCCAAACACAATATTAATTATAGATATTAAAAATTTACACGCTAAATTTGGATTGTTTATTTTTTTCCCCAAAATTCAATAAATATTTCCGATCGTTTGATAAATTTATATTTCAAAAAATAAACACGAAACATTCCACACTTTTAAATCGAACCAAAGCGTTTCCTATCAACTAACAAACAATCTCTTCATGAACTATATTTGACGTCATTGCAAACATATTAATTTGTCCAAAGAATAAATTTCTTTTAATGCATTATTTAAAAGAATAAAGTTTCTCGTGCTATTTTTAAGAATGGCAATGGTGATTTAATTCTAATAAAAATTGCTTCTTATGTTTTTAAATGAGTATTACATTTTGCAATTTTTTTTTATACTATTGAAGTACTTCGAATTCTATTTTTCCTCTGAGATTTTCAATGTCTTATAATTTAGATGCGCTGAATATTTTGGCATATCACACTTGTGTGTAGCATTTGTAGTTTGGGGTATGAAGTGGGTTACATTCGGATGGACAGAAAGACGGCCTGAACGATTATTATACCTCCCACTTTTTATGTTATAAACGTAGTGTGGAAGCTAAAATGCACATGTATGAGTGTTTTCTTAAGGGGGGTTTCAGTACCCCAAAATCGGTGAAAAAATCAAAAACAAAATTATTGGCTTAAAATACTATTACAACCTTCATTAATAATGTCACAATGTATCAAGACGTTTGGAAAAATATTTTTGACATTAAAAGCCATTTTATTTAAATCCTACGTAATAGTCCAGTGAATAGAGACTCAAAAATGGGGTTTACCATACAAAAGGTCCGGTATCGCTGATTTTTATATATGTTGTGTGAGACCCCTAGGTAGTAATAAATGTGAGTTTTCGTCATCCTCGTTCCATTGCTTCTTCCGCCATCTTGAAAAAACGTTCGAAATTTCGCCCATTTTCCAGTTTTTGGCCAATAACTTTTTTCCTAAGCATTTTTAAATAGAACTTTTCGACACAAAGTTGTAGAAAATAAAATTTTCTTCAAAATCAGTAGCAAAGGTGTTTTTCTACGACAAACAGTTAAAGAGCTAAGAAACAGCAAAAAGGGTGTAAAATCGAGTGTTTCGAAAAAATATTACGTTCCAACGACTTTCTATCACCGTAACTCACATAAGATTTCATTTTAGCAATCAAGTAGTATTTTACAAATTGTAGGAAATTTAATTTCCTATAAAATACACGTATCAAAAATAAGTTTGTTATAGATTCCATTAAGAAGGGTGAAATGTACAGAAACACAAAAAAAGTCATTTTTCACCCGACAATATAATGTTTAATTTTTTAACCTACAGCTCTTTCCCAGTGTATTTTTTGGTGTTTTTGTGAATACCAAACTTGTTTAAAATAATTTTTTCTATAAAATGGTTCTGTTTTGTGTTCCATACGACAAAATGTGACGGAGCTACGTTGTTCGAAAAATTGCGTAAAATCTTGAATTTCGCTAAAAGAGTTTTTCACCACTTGAAATCCCAATAATTAAAAAAGAAATCATTGTTTTAGGGGATCATAATTATTATGAAACTTGTAGATATCATCATTTATTATATTTGTAAGGCCTTAAGTAATTTTAGGTTCAATACCAAAGAATTTAGGTACATTAAAAAAATCGAAGATGCGCCTTTTTCATTTGAATAAATGGACTTGATTTTTTAAAAGATTTCAATTTACATGAGACTGAAGTAAAATTTTCTTTTCAACAAAGAATTTTAATGAAAAATAAAAACTATTATATGTCCATTTCGTTTAATGAACATCGTACCAATAGAACTATGGAAAAAATATAGGAAATATGTTATAGAAAATTATCAATTTTTTAATGAGTTATTTTAATAAACAATTTATGCTGAAGAAATACACATACAAAAAAAAAACCAAACAGTATTCTGTGCGGCATTTATCATGCCTAACAGTTTATATCAGAACTAGCTATATGGAGAATTGAAATGGTACAAATAAAATTTGACAAGTATATAGCTGTCAAGTGAATCAATTACGTTATCAATCGGACTCGTTTGGGTGGCATATAAAGAAGACCTTCAGCTGATTCATCTTCATAGATTGAAATTGTGTCTAGATCATTATCATCTTCGTCGACGATGAGTGCCCTATTGTCGCAGGACTGCCCACAGCAGCGCTTACAAAGGTAAGAGCAATGCAATCCAGATTGTCTGTAACTGCATGCAGCCAAACAACTTTTGATGCCTTTACATTTAATTGTTTTCAATAAAACCGCAGGCGCAGCGTCCTTTTTCGTCATAATAGGCATTAAACCTCTACTCCCTTTCATCCATCTGTAATTGAACGGATTTTTTTTAATTCCTCTCCAGGCCATGACTTGATGGTAAGTCCTCAATGAATGAAATTGCGCTGCGTCGGAGGTTGGTGGTAGCTTAGCTAAATTGAGCCTTGTGGTGCTGGAAAGAAATTTTGAAAAGCGTAGAGTTGTGAGAGACTGATCTGTCTCCACCATATAAGGAAACTAAAATTTGTTCTCCTGCCTTTGAAATTTCTGCCGCAGTAGCATCAGGGTTATTGAAAACATCTGCCACTTCTAGCAAATATGGATTCCTTTGGAAAAGATTGCAGAATTTGCCTTTTCCATATCCAAAAATGTTGGAAGTCGTGTCACATCCACTAATGGCATGAAGCAGTAGAAGATATGTAGTCGAACTGTGAAGAAATGACGAGGAAGAGTAGACAATGTCGGGTGAATTACTTTTCCCTGGTTTTTTAAAGAAGGCATTTTTGGCAACAGGAGGAGCACCAGTTATTACCACCAGTAGATCAATATCTTCACCCACAATCAAAACAGCCTCATATTGGGATGCTATTGACTTGGCAGTCTTGGTGGTTAGAATGTCGGCATCTTCGTCTGCTTGTTTTGTAATAATGTCTGAAGCCTCCAGTTCGTCTCTAAGTTGAGTTACGAACGGTCTTTTGTTTTGTTCATTTAATAAAACTTCTCCTGTGGGGTTGTATTTACAGTTGTTCGGTCAAATATCACATCAGCTGAGATATTCATCTTGCACCTACTTAATCGTTCACCGCTCTTAGTACTCAGCATTTACTAGCTTGAAAAGTTTACTCTGTAAAGTTTGGAATGTAACTAGAAGTATATAATGAAAATAGATGACAACGATTTCTAGCAGTCACACAATTTAAGACAAAAAAAAGTATCTTACCTTTTCATGAACTCGATATATAACAGTCAAAAACTTGAAAAGTTATATATTTCTGACAAACCATGTACAAAACTCAACATATTTGAGTTCGGTTGTCTGTAGGCAATCACATTTACTTTATCTTTCCATGGAAATAATCTTGACAAATTCCATTCCTGATCACTATTTTCTCGAAAAAGGATTTTCGTTACCATAGTTATTGTTATGTTTGCTATGGTAAATCTAAATGAAAGTATACAGCTATCCATTCGACAACTCTGTGTCTTTAGCAAAACATGAAATGGCTTCTGCTTATGTTTTTCCAAAAATGTACCTAAATTCTTTGGTATTGAACCTAAAATTACTTTTAAGGCATTACAAATATAATAAATGATGATATCCACAAGTTTCTCAATAATTATGATCCCCTAAAACAATGATTTCATTTTTGATTATTGGGATTTTAAGTGGTGAAAAATTCTTTTGGACGAAATTCAAGATATTACGCAATTTTTCGAACAACGTAGCTCCGTCACATTTTGTCGTATGGAACACAAAACAGAACCATTTTATAGAAAAAATTATTTTAAACAAGTTTTGTATTCACAAAAACACTAAAAAATGCACTGGAAAAGAGCTGTAGGTTTAAAAATAAAACATTGTATTGTCGGGTGAAAATATGACATTTTTTGTGTTTCTGTACATTTCACTCTTCTTAATGGAATCTATAATATACTTATTTTTGATACGTGTATTTTATAGGAAATTAAATTTCCTACAATTTGTAAAATACTACTTTATTGCTAAAATGAAGTCTTATGTGAGTTACGGTGATAGAAAGTCGTTGGAACGTAATATTTCTTCGAAACACTCGATTTTACACCCTTTTTGCTGTTTCTTAGCTCTTTAACTGTTTGTCGTAGAAAAACACTTTTGCTACTGATTTTGAAGAAAATTTTATTTTCTACAACTTTGTGTCGAAAAGTTCTATTTAAAAATGCTTAGAAAAAAAGTTATGGGCCAAAAACTGGAAAATGGGCGAAATTTCGAACGTTTTTTCAAGATGGCGGAAAAAGCAATAGAACGAGGATGACGAAAACTCACATTTATTACTACCCAGGGATCTCACACAACATATAAAAAAATCAGCGATACCGGACCTTTTGTATGGTAAAACTCCTTTATTCACTGGACTATAAGGAAATGGGTTAACAATAAAAACTTTAAGCGCGTTTTTCTCAGAACTTGATTTTTTGAACTTCGATGTACCTTTTCTCAAAAACTATGCTATGTTTTCTCGTAAACTTTTTTTATATGATGTAATACATAGTATAGATTAGTCTAAGGTTATAAATTTTAATAAAACTAAAGAGAAAAAAAATTATGGGGCAAAAAAGTAAAAAAATTCATGATTTTTTGGGTACTTTAAAACTTATTTTAAAAAAATCTAACAGTTATTTAAAGAAAACTTTTAACCTCAGATTAATATATAAGGCTGGTATAACACACGCAGAAAATGTTAAGATGATCTGATGAGTAGTTATTGTGAAAAGGTACATTGCAATTGGCCAATTTAACATTACCTATATACAACATACCGAACCCCCTTAAGATAGTGATTAAATGCCGTAGCTCTGTGACCATTTTTGGTCCCCATCGGTCGATTTTTTTGTAGCCCTTCTCGCATTTCAAATGAACAAAATTGTGAACAAAAATTTAAACCCGAAAAAGTAACACATTTTGAAAAACCAATACTATTTTCAATTGAAAAATTTTTACTTGTATTTGTTTTGCTGATGGATAATTATGTATTATTACATAATCAAAACTTCAATTACATTTAAATTACTTAAATTGGCAGTTATCTCAATTGAGAGATAAAAGAAAAGAGACTATAAAGGAAGAGATAAAGGAAGTTAAAAATCATATTTTGCTAAAATAAAATTAGATTGTTTTAATGGGGATAAAACTGTTTAATTTTCACATAATATTCTATTTATATATGGGTATCGCTTTTTTAACATCTTTCGAATGATGAATTGTTTATCAATTAGAGGTTTTAATCTTGCTCGGTATATATATTTTCTCGAAAACAAACCTATACACTTCATCCTTTTTTTTTCTATAAAAACAATTATAAAAAAACCATTTCATTGTGTTTTTAAATCTATAGAATTCAATTAACAATTTTTCTAATCTTTTTTTTGTTTAAAATATTTTTTTAATGTGTGTGCTCAGCCGTTTACCGTTACAGAATTCGTACACATTTGGCTGCCATCGCTACTCCTAACACACACTCATATACGCACAATTCTGTTTTCGCAAGCCCTCGTATAGCTCTAGTGCGACGATAATTCAAAGATACCCATACCATACCTTTTTTTTGCAAGGGGATTGGGCACGTTTATTGCTGAACATACAAGGACGGACATAAACACCTATTCGACTGCATGAATTTTTTACTTATGATGTCAAAGCATTTTATAAATCCAAATACATTGTTCTCTTATAATACGGAAACACTTAAATCTATTTCCTCTGGTACTGGTAGCTCAACTAGTTTTTGTAAGATTTTTTTTTCTTGAAGTGAATATTGAGAGTTCACGTATAAAAAAGCGAAATAATAATAAGTACTTACTCCCTTTCTCGTAACCCATTGAAATATTGGAGCCGAAATGCCACAGACAAAAGGTGTTACGGAATATAGTGCTCCGATGAAAATTTTATTCAAATGGAACTGAAATATTAATAAAAATATATAATTATATTCACAATTGTGATATTTTAAGACATTTTTGTTAACAGAAAAATATAAACTTATAAATTTTCGTTATGACACTGCTCAAAACAATTAGGGGAACACAAGGTTTAAACAATTTCACCCAAAATGATTCCTTTTGGTATCACCAGCTTGCGATTTTTTTTCACTAAGTTGAGCTTGCGCTTTTTATCGTTAGATGGAAGAATCATGTATTTTGAAGAATTAAATAGTGTTAGTTTTAATTAAATGAAAATATTTAGAACTTAATAAACTAAAATTTTGTCCCAAAAAATTTTATGAAATAATTTGTCCCTAAATTCTTCACGCTTGTATTCTTAGATGTCTAAAAATAGATCTTACTTTTTTTTTGCAAAAAAAGTTTTGAAAAAATTATTGTTATAATTAATTCAAAAGTTATGATTCCAATATTTTCCGCTTCAAATTTTAAATGAAAAATCAAGATTTTTTTAGTTGTTTTTTTATCATTTCATTCTAAATGCATAATGTATCTATTTCACAAATTTTAGATTTTTATGATAAAATTTAAGAAGTTGGAACTGAAAGGGTAAATAAAAGTATGCAAACTGCTCCACTAATTGTTTTGAACAGTGCAGTTTAAAATCAATAATGGTGATTATGTGGGATAACATAATTATAGATAGAGGGTATCTAAACATATATAATAATTTGAAATATAGAAAGTTACAAATATGAAACTGTGAAATGCGTTAATAATAGTATAAAATGCGTTTTGGAAATACAATATTGTCTGGCCTCCGTCTTGAAATTGAATTTTTAAAAAAGAGAGGCAGTGCTAATTAAGTTATTTTCTGTAATGGACTTAATTTTATAATAGACTAAAATTTATAACGGTTAATACAACCTGTACACTCTTAAAACAAACGAGCGATTTAAACTCAGTCTGAGTTAATTTTCACTCCTCGAGTCTTGAAAATGCACTTCCCCGAAAGAATGGATCCTTTGTGTGTTAAACCTCCGTGAGGATCACTCCAAACAAACGATTTTAACTCAGTCTTAGTTAATATTCACTCCTTTCCAGTGTCGAAAATGCACTTCTCCTACTGGAGTGGATTTCACTCTTTTGTTTTAAAAGTTTAGAATATAAGTATAGAATATTTTCCAATGCATTTAACCAATGTGAAATTGCGTTATTGGTTTATCAAATTAGTTACCCATGTTTAAATAAAAAAGTATGCGTTTGTCAAATCATTGATTTAATGATATCATAATTCGAAAAAAGCGTATTTTTGCCTTCATCATTCCCAACATTTATGATTGCAGTGCATAAGAAACTTGACTTACCTGCCGGCCAACTGCTGGTGTGCCAGCTTAGAACTGAAGAAAACTGTGAAAGCCCATTACTTTAACCTTACGGTTGACATGTATCTGAAATAAACAGCAGGCATTTAGTAATTCGCTAACTGTAAATGTCTAAGCAACGTTGACTATATGCTTACACTGTTAAAAATTTTGGTGCAAGCTTCTAAAAGGATAATCCTGGAACTTTCTAGCTGCTACCACTATTTTCAGCGTTGACTTACCACTTTTTTGGTGCATCAAAAATCAAAATTATGGTTTTACAGCAGAATTGGCAGATTCACTCTCCAAATGGTGGTGGTAGATAGAAAATTTTCGGATTTTCCGGTACAAACTAGCACCAATTTTTTAACAGTGTAGAGCGATGATTAAAAAAATGGAAAAATAAATGAAAAAATCGTATTCAAAAGAGCTTTTATGTGCATTAAAATCAAAAATACCGAATTATATTTTAGAAACTTGTCAACTGTAATATCAAATCGATGGTATATGTTTATGGGCTTTCACGTTTTACCGGCACACCAGCTGCAGGCAAATACAACCTAGATCCCATGGCCTGCTTTCTGAGCTGAATGACGTCACATCAATAGACCTATTTATGAAATTTGAAGCCTATAACTCATTCAGTTCGAACTATAGAGACAGTTTAAGTCTATTTGTTCAGGCAGACTTGAAACAGATTAAAGTTCGAAAACCACTTTTATTTGGGATTTTTGGATTTTTTTTCAGTGGACGAACCTCTTGATTGCATAGGTGTCTTCCCGTAATCAGATCTGCTTGGTGAACGTTGTCGGTAGAAAACCGGTTTCTCCCTTGCTTTTTCTCTCATGGTACAGGCAAGGGACTCGTGTTTGACGTGAATCAAGGTGCCACGAAAGGAGAAACCGGTTTCTTTACACCAATTTTGGCAATGACTCACAATCGTTGCCAAAGGGACCTGATGAAGACAAATTTCTATGCAATGTATTGGTTTTTCCCGTGTACTCTTCATATCGTAATGATTTCATTGCCGTGTATTCACTATTGGGTAATTGAAGGTAAAAAAAAAATTCATCCAAACAGAGTATTCGTTAAAACTTCCAAATTGCTCCACTTAAGTGACGTCACTCAGCTGAATAAGAAGGCCTTGTGATGTAAGTGGCATTGGTTTAACAGGCAACACAAATACAAAAAGTAAAAAAAAATGACTTTAAGTATACTTACTTGCCTTAAATAAGGTTCCAAAGCCACAATTAGGAAACCGGTGTAGTTTAGAGTAGTGAAAACCACCAAAAAATATATCAACATCCTTGGATTCCTCATCCACGACACAATCGGTATTTCAGCGTAACTCAACCTCGCATCTAAATCAACAATAATGTGTACTAAGCAAAAGTGATGAAAGTTTAACGACTATTTTAAATTGAAAATGATGAAAAATATTAAAAAGCCGAATGATACTTGAGAATTACATACAGGTGGTGCAAATAAAAGCGGCCCCAACGTAGAGATAAGAATACGACAGAAATGATGCCAAGTCAAAAACCAATACAAAAACAGGTTTGATAACTGACGCTATTGACCGCTTTAATAGTAAGCCGAAACAAACTTTTGGCGAATTATTTGTCGGCAACTACACTATGGTTTGAGAAGCTAGTTGAAATGAAATATAAACAAGATTGTAGAGTTGATCAAAAAAAAGTTCCTCCTAGTGAATATTTCGGTCGTTATTTAGCCTAGAGAATCGGACCTTTTTGTTTTTGTTAATAAAAACATTCTAAATTGTTGCAAGACACAAAATTTGCATTATGGGACGCCTTCCTACAATACGAACTAAGATCTGAACTCGCCACTAGTTTATGAGTAGCTTTAATGTGAAGCTAATCCGATGCAACCAAATCAAAAACAGGTTTCAGACGGTTTCAAGAGTTTTTCTCGCCAAGCATTTCAACGTATTCCTATCTCTAGACCGGAGCCGCTTTCATTTGCAACACCCTGTATAAAACAATTCGATAGGCATATAATGTGTGAACATCATAATTATTAAAATTGCGATTTTTTTTAAAGTCCACAGGAAGCTGATAGTGGCTGATTAATGAAATTGATTTGTGGATAATTATATATAATTGATACTCATAAATTTTGTATATTCCCCTGAGGTTTAAAGACATATAAACCCGTTACTGACATTTGGGTTTTCCAGCAATACACAATAATTTTTCAAACATTATAAATTTATAATTTTACTAAATTTGAAGTAGGAAAAGTCATTTATAATTATCTGCTTGAGAAATATAATTTCAAAAATTTAAATAAAACATATTGATAAGTTAGAGAGAGAGAGAAAACCTAAATTTAATGCAGTGAAAACAAATTTACACTTCAGCCAATTTTCTCCCACGTGCAGGGATATTACATAATTGTCCAAGGGTTAAGTTAGGTTTGAATTATCGTCGCACTAGAAATTGTCCAAGGTGGAAATCGCTTAAAAAAGTTCCATAAACAAGTAACGCAACTAATTTACATTTAGAAATAATGAAAAAAATATTTAAAATTATATATGGAAGATGAAACAATACCTGGTTCAGGAAGAAATATAGCTACTGTTACACCAACTAAAGCAAATACTGTGCCGAATATGTAAAAGGGTATGCTGAATCCTAAAAACTGAAAGTATGAAGAGGAGTTATTAAATAAAACGCATATTACACGAAAAACATTTCAAAATAAGACTAAAAAATTTGTTTACTTAAATTGAAAACAAGTTTTGATTTTAGTAAACAATACATAAAATAAAATGTCTTATTTTTTATAATATGTTATGAAAATAAATTATATATAATTTTCAATGGCAAATTCTACAGAAAGTTTTAAATTACGTTTAATATATGTTTTTAAATACATCTTTTTTTTTTTGTTACACTCTTAAAACAAAAGAGTGAATTCCACTCCAGTTGGAGAAGTGCATTTTCGGCACTGGAAATGAATGAATATTAACTCAGACTGAGTTAAAATCACTCGTTTGGAGTGATCCTGTTGGAGGTTTAACACACAAAGGATCCACTCCAAAAGGAGAAGAGCATTTTCCAGACTGGAGGAGTGAAAATTAATCAGACTGAGTTAAAATCGCTCGTTCGTTTTAAGAGTGTACATCCTTCCATGTATAGCCCAATTTTCTTTTATTAACAATCAAATATTAAGGTATGTATCATACGGAAGATTTTGTTACAGATCTTATTTCTCACTATTTAAATGTGATTTTGGCAAGATTTACTATACAGTGGTGGCCAAAAGTGTGGACACTTTTTGAAAGTTTCATAGTTTTCAACTTTGTGTGATTACAGAATATATTAATTTTATATCAAATTAAGCAATTGCATATTAAATTAAAAGTAATTTAATCTTTATGAGGACCACTGTGTGCAGATCGCTGAAACAGTCTATGAGACCTTTGGTCCCATATAACCTATATCCATGGACACAACATCATCATCATCAAAGTAATTTCATATAGAATTAAAAATAAATACAGTATTACAATAACTGAATTACGAATAAGTTATGCAACTAATAGTATGATCTGTCTTAGTTTTGCAAGTCATTGAACCACCTACTTGTATTGCAATTTCAGCATAATAGAATCTATTGATGGTGCTTGTTTGTTCAACTAAAATGAGCGTAACTTTATTTGTAATACACATACTTTAATTCTTTTTTTTAATGAAATTGTACATTAAATTACCGTCAACTTAATATTTAAATGTTTGTATTTAAGCAAAATTCAATAGATGCAAGAACACTGGTAACAGTTGAAACGCATAAAACTTTCAGAAAGTGTCCACACTTTTGGCCACCACTGTAACTTAGTTTTCAATTAAAAATCAGCATTTTGCCCGCGGAGGAGGATAGTATACTTACATAATTTATTGCTTCTCCACAAACACATCCGACTGCTAATCCGAGAATCAGGACTACTTGTACTATTCCCTTTAAAGAAAAATTGAAAATAGATTAACCTCTCTTAAGACCTGAGCAAAATCATACACGTATATTCTTATATGATCTAAGCATATTTTTCATGCAAATATGTGCCAAAATGTATGTTTTGTAAAGTAATTTTTTAAAAAATTATGTTTAATAGTTACTGAGAGACAGCCTTCAGCTCTAAAAATAGGACGCCAGGTCGCGAGAGGTTAAAACCTCTTTAAATTGAATACCAAGGAACTTACGAAATGTGTTCGCTTTCAGTAAGCACCGAAGGATTCAAAGGTACCTGATATTAATTGACCTTAGTAGAAGAAAGAAACATTTTTCGAAAAAAAAAACATCGATATTCTTGAGTCAATGATTATACATCATAAACTTAAATAATAAATTTAAAGTTTAGCATATTTTTTACGGTTTGCAAGTACTATTTTCAACAGATCCGAGTGCAAACCAAAATCTTTAAAGCTCATTTTCACTTTTTTGTCACTTAGCACGTTCTTCCACTAAGATCTTCAATTGCAAACAAAAGTCCTTACACTATTTCTCCCTGTTTTTTCCGTCACTTGAGAAAAAGTTTTGAGAAAAGTAGATGCGAGCAAAAGCGCTACTCCGATTCCTTCGATGACTTGAATTCCATAGGATAAAATAATGAATGGAATTTTTTCAGAAACCAGAGCCAATGTCCTGTTATGAAAAAAAAAAGCAAAACAAATAATTTATTATTTTAGTTTCCTACAAGAAAATCCACAGTTTTATTAACAATTTCTTTAGCGCCTCTTCTTAACGCAGGGATTTAAAGCTTCGTGCAATTGCTTTCGCCAGTTAAGTCCTCAACCAGTGATTTCTATAACGAATCGTTAAGATTCTCTGGTAGAGAAATCAATAATTAGTTTTAATAATAAGTTTTCGCTACAAAAATAGTTTTAACATAAAATGCACTTCATGATGAATTTATTTTCGTTAATGTTTTGAAACCGAATACATACTACTTTAATAAAAGCCCCACTACCATCTTCTTTCCCTCAAACGATTAATGAAAAGCAAAACAACGGTTATTTGAATGGGACTTTTATATTGTATAAGTACCGTCAGGATATAACTGTTCGAAGTAGGATAATAAAAAAATGTTTTCCGAAGAATTTACTCTACCGTTGTAGACTTTAATGCTGTAAAACAACGAGTCAATAAAAAAGTTCCACCTTTCCCCAATTTTCTCCAAATTCAACAATTAAAAGTAAAATAGAGGTCTTGAAAGTGATATACTTATCAGAGGGATTGTCAGTCCCTTAGAGCTAATGCAGTTTTGGAATCACAACTTCCGCAGAAGTACTGCTTTGCCATGTGTTAGCCCTTTTCCCCCAGGTTGGAATCAACATAATGTCGAAATGAAACAAATTCGAAACTAAAATGGTATCTAGCTATTTAATTATATTTTCGGAAGTTTTAGAATGCCAAAAATATACAGCAAATGGCGACACTATTTCAAAACTTAATCAATTAATAATTAGATTATCGGATGTTATTTTTGTTTCAATTTTGTTTTAAATTAATGTTAAGATGATTCCCATACCTGGTGAAAATGGGATAACGATGGCAAAGCAATTCGTCTACAAAAGTTGTGATTTCAAAACTAAGGCATTTTCTCTATGGGACTGACAATCCCTCGTAAGTACCGTCAGTAGATAAAATATTAACCCTTTTACATCTAAAACGGGCCAGGAGACCGTACTACTAAGGACTCGATAATGATATACCTAGGACATATTACGCGGAAACAGAAATCCTACTTAGCTAAAGTGTTAATATGTCAACCGATATTCCATACGTACCCAAACAACACTTTGCAAACTGCGATCATGAAGACGCTCATGGATACGGACTGTCTGCAGGTAATGGAAGGCACCTGCAGGAAGAGGATATGCATCAGTAAATTTGTTCCCTATAGGCATTGTTAAAACTGGGTTTTGTTGCGTTAGTGTTTCTAATACCACTCAGTAACCGAGCCCGGAGTAGAGAACTATCCGATTTTAAGGCGAAGTGGGAGGGCTTCCGTTTTTATTGAGCGCCACAAGGGAGGAAGTCCGACTTTAGCTCGTCAGCATGACAC
Source organism: Hylyphantes graminicola (assembly GCA_023701765.1). Lineage (NCBI taxonomy): Eukaryota > Metazoa > Arthropoda > Arachnida > Araneae > Linyphiidae > Hylyphantes > Hylyphantes graminicola. Next base: position 3,277,376 of record CM043115.1, on the reverse strand, counting down.
AACCGTTTTACAGGAAGGTCCCTTTCACAAATCCATTCTCACTCACATATCGGAACTTAAATCGAGTTCAAAGCCCGATAACCCCCTGATCTGGTACCCTCAGGGATATTAATTTGGTATGGGAACATGGAGGATTTTGTGACCAAGACAGATTTAACGTGCCCCAGCCACCATTGGCATGGCGGTCGTTAGCCGAATGCAAGCGTCTACCCAGCAACCATCAGAATTGCGAGCACCGCCGAAGGACAGAACCCACAGCCCTTCCTATGCGAGCACGACGCGACGCTTCACACGACCCAGGGCTAACACTTTAAAAAAAATCGCACAGTTATGAACGGGCGACAAACTAACGGACGTGTAGGCAAACATACAAAAATAATAAATGATTAGTCCCAGATGTTAGACCTTTTAAACATTAAAAAAAATTCACAAGTGTTTTTTATGTATTTTATAATGGGCTGCTAGTAAGTTCAAACGTAAAAGTGTATTAACGCCAGCTCTTAAAATAAACTTTTTCTGTGGTCTATTTAGTCACACATTCACTATAGTAGAGTCAATTACTAGGAGTCAATACTAGTGTATGGTTGTTTTATAAATGGTGTAACATTGTTTTCCCTGGAATAATTTTATTACTACTTCGTAATAAAACTAATATAAGCAACTGGATTTAATTTTTTCCTTATTAATTGTAATTATGGTTTAAAACTTTAAATATCATGAGTTACTTACAAGTTCTAATTAGCAATTTGTACCCATTAATGAAAAATTGTATGTGTACTTGTACTGCTGAAAAAGCTGTACATAATGTCATATGTAATTATATTAGGGTTTCAAAAAATTCCAACCATGAAAAAATGCACCAAAAAAAGTATAGTTTTTAATTATTATATTACAGACTTTATCAAAATCACAGTTCTTCTAATTCTGTTAAATTGGTACTAACTAGTTAGAATAACGAATATTCAATACATACCATTCGGCAAGCAATAGGGTAAAATAGAAGGGATGCTAGGAAGGTTACAGCCAGTGCTGGGCCATAGAGGTATATTTTGACGCCATGAAGTTTTGCCTGTAATGAAAATAACATTACATCAATACAGAATACATTCGGAAGAAAAAGATTCAAACAGAGTGTTTTTTTCTTCAGAATTTCTATAAAAATAAACGTTATAGTTATTTAAGCAACTAGTTCCGAAAATGATACTTTATTAAGCGAGTGGCTTTTTATTTCACGAGCGAGGTACGAGCGAGTGAAATTATGACACGAGCTTAATAAAGTATTATTCGGAACGTGCTTGCTTACAATATTTTTTATAATGACGTGCAAAAAAGTATTTCTACCAATGAGTGATTTTCATGACATCCTTTAGTTTCCATGGAGATATTCGAAAATGCAAAGTAGTGAAAGAAAAGTTGCAAAATACTTTTCTATTTTGAATCAAAATAGTATTTAGATTAATTAGTGCTACCGAACATAGGTGAAAATGAATTTGAAATGATGTTCGACCAACTTCCAGATTAAATTAACAAAGCAGCTAATCAAGTTTGGTCGAATCTTATTCCAGAAAAGTACTGTTTGGAGTGAAATTTGTGTTCTTACTTTTATCTTATTTCATTTCCTTTAATAATTTTTGTAATACTTTTAGTTTCCATGGAGATTAGAAAATGCAAAAGTAATGAACCAATAGAATTAACTGAGTTTCGTGACCATTTAGTTTCCATGGAGATATTCATGACATCATTTTGCTTTTCTACCAATCAGACACTCTTATTTACTTTACCACACTGTGCCGAAAATGAAACTTTCGCTCACTGTCTGTGACGCAAGCACGTAAAGTGTCATTTTCGCAACGATTTATGAATGAATATGATATAAAAAAGTAATGCTCTAGACTGGGAATTTTTAATAGTAGCCAGTGGCTACCAGAATGAAAAAAAATGGTAGCCACATTTCGATTTTTAGTAGCCAGTTTTAAATTTCAGTATATACGACAAAAAGAAAGTGCAATTTTCCACAAAACACAATTTGATTAATGACATATTTGATATGATAAGATTAACAGTAAAAAAAGTATCATACAAAATATGTAGTATTAGTATTATGTGGTTGGCCATTATTTTAAGGAGAAAATTATTTTATGTACAATCAGTTCAACTACTATTAGTTTCGGAGAATTCTTGACGTCGCCCACGATTGTTCATGAAATTTTCTCATATCAAAATTGTTTAAATGAATAGTTGAGATCTTAATCAGATGTAAATCAATCACCTGTAGATTGCCGAAATCGTAAAGCAAAATTTAAAAATCAAATTTGCACTTAATATTTTCATCGCCAAGCTCCACTTACGTCACACGGAGGAGGTTGGAAAATTTCACCGATGAGCAACAACTGTCATCAAGTCTTTCTTCCCTACAGAATCGGAACGGTTTATTATTTTAGAAATGCAGCTTCAGTAATCAGTAATCAGTATTAATTATTTGTTGAACAAAAAGGAAAAATTATGATCGCCTCATTTGGCGACTGGGGTTCGATTTTTAGGTAGCCACTTTCGATGTAATAGTCTCCAGTTGGCGACTGGCGACCGCTAATCTAGAGCTTTATAAAAAAGTGAACTTTTTTGCACGTTGTTATAAAAAATTACTTTATATCAGTGCCCACAAAAAAGTGAAGATACAACATAAGTTTTGCAATAAGTATAAAAACTAAGGGTTACAACGCTACACGACTTTCAATTACCACTCAATAAATAATTTTGGTGCATTAGAAAGCAATCATAATGTCACAAAATTTCATAATTTTTTGTTTGCTTAAGTCTTCTATACGTTGACAACTCATTCATGTATTCAACAGCTCCAAAGATAGAACAATACATTGTTTCCCAATTATTCTTATACGAATTTTATTTTATACCCTCATCCGAAAAATCGGTCTTTACCGTCCTGGGAGCTAAACCAAATTATTTTCCTTACAATATCTTATGATTTCATCTAAGCCCCCTTTGCATTAAGAAATATAATTCTACGATTTAATTTTCGAAATCTATTGCAATATGTTAAATGTTGTGACTCTAGATAATTACATTAATGAAGGTGTTCAAACACAGGCCGCAAAATATAAACTTTCCAGACACGCGGCTTAGGAAACAATTCTTGCGCAAGCCAAACTTCTATAAGTTTATGATGGATAAACAGTGCCAGCATTTGCCACCCAGCAAGCAGATTAATTGAATACAAAATGTTGGTATCTATCTCATGTTGTGTATTGTTCCTCTTCGGATTATCTTCGGAAGTTGGTGCAAGTGGATCCCAATGTGACGATCCAGCTCTTGAGAAGTTCGCCGCTTCCCTATACACAGCTCTGTTGATCAGTCTCGACCCCGATACCATCTTCAGTCTCGAGAAACCCGGAAAAGAGGCCTCTCACGTATTCTACGATGAGATCTACAAGGACCTGTCCAACCGCCATCTTTGCAATGCCCACTACGTGGCCAAGGCTGTGGCCGACACCGTGGCTTCGTACGACACGTTCCATGTGTCGAGGTATCTGGCAGGCAAAGGTATCGTCGTGGGTTCATATCTGCTTCAGAGTGGCGTCCTGTCCTGTGACAACGCGGTCGATTACGCTCTGGAGTATTTCAAGTTGGTGATCACCATCTTGAACGAGTTGGACCAGGAGAAGTTCGATTCGTATGTGATTGCTATCAGCAACGCTGTCGTGGACTACCTCGAAGAACTCAACTTGGAATCGCTAGAAGAGTCGACTGCTGATTTAGCTTTTATATTTCGCCAAAAATTCTTTCAGACTGATTAAATTTATACTCGATGCAAAATATTGTAAAAGTTATCCTATGTCTCAATAACAGAATTACATAAAAAAAAATTGCGTATAATCGTCCTTAAAAATAGCTCACTGTCATGGTAAAATATCTCATCATGAAATATCTGGAAATACAGGGTGAGGAAAATAAAAGTTGCTCCAACGTGGAGATAAGAATACGACAGAAATGTTACAAGTCAAAAACTAATACAAAACCAGGTTTGCTAACTGAAGCTAATGATCGCTTCAATATTAAGCCCAAACAAACGCTTGGCGACTTATTTGCCGCCAACTACGCTATGGTTTGAGAAGCTAGTTGAAATGAAATATAAACAAGGTTTGTAGAACAGATAAAAAAAGTTCTCACCAGTGATTATCTCGGTCGTTATTTATCCTTAAGAATCAGACCTTTTTGTTTTGGTAATACAACACATTCTAAATTGATTGCAAGACACAAAATTTGCATTATGGAACGTCTTCATACAATGCGAACTAAGATCTGAACTAGTCACTTATCTCTGAGCAGCTCTAATGTGATAAGTTAATCCGATCCAACCTATGTAAAAACAGGTTTAAGGCGGCTTCAATAATTTTTCTCACCAAGCATTTCAACGTATTCCTATCTCTGGGCCGCTTTTATTTGCCTCACCCTGTAGTTCTCAGATACATTGGTAAGAGATGCAACTTAAGATTAAATAGTACAGGGTGAGGCACATAATAGCGGCCCCAGTCTAGAGATAGGAATACGTTGAAATGGCGAGAAAAACTTGAAGCCGAATGAAACCTGTTTTTGCATTGGTTGGATCGGATAAGCTTCACATTAGAGCTACTCATAGACTAGTGGCGAGTTCAGATCTTGGTTTTTATTGTATGAAGACGTCTCATAATGCAAATTTTGTGTCTTGCAATCAATTTAGAATGTTTTTTATTAACAAAAACAAAAAAGGTTCAATTCTCTATAGGATAAATAACGATCAAAATAATCACTAGTGGGAACTTTTCTTGATCAGCTCTACAAACATTGTTTGTATTTCATTTCAACTAGCTTCTAAAACCGTAGCGTAGTTGCCGGCAAATAAGTAGCCAAGCGTTTGTTTGGGCTTAATATTGAAGCGATCAATAGCTTCAGTTAGCCAAACTGTTTTTGTATTGGTTTTAGACTTGGCAACATTTCTGTCGCGTTCTTATCTCTAGACCGGGGCAACTTTGGTTTCCCTCAGCCTGTATTAAAACTATTGAATGTTGCATAGTGTAATTGAAGGGGTAGTTGATCTGAGTTGAATTATCGTCGGGACTTAAGAGCATATTAAACACGTTCACGACGGGGTGACAGACACTTAACTGTTCCGTGGGGAGGTGTGACACACGGTTCACGCTTTTAACTATCCCGTGAGGTGGCGTGCATCACAGGTGGGTCGCTTGTTTTCAGAAAAGGTCGTTAAAGAATAAGTTTATTTTATTATTTCTCAACAGGTATATATAAAAATATTGAGCATTACAAACATTCAAAATTTTACAATGATAACAATTATTTATTTATATCTATGCAACTCTTCGAAAAATTCCAAAAATTATGCGGGCCCGGCATTTACTACGCTTACAATATGTCGTTATTATTTTTTTTTGCGACACATAATCTACCTTGTATTTTCACTAGTTGTGATCTCGCATTAAGCGCTTTCAAACTCGCGAAGTATTTAACCCGCCCGATGAAGCGTAATGATACAAGACTGTAATGGAAATAACGTCACATCATTTCATTAAGAAAATGAAAAATATTCAAACAGTGTTTAATTTTTTTTTCGGAATTTCTATTAAAAAACCATTAAATTACTGTATATCAGTGTCCACAAAAATTGAATATACAACAAAAGTTTCGCAATAAGTATAAAGCCCTATAAAAACTAGGGATGTTTAACACAACACAACTTTCAATTATCACTAAAAAGTACATTTTTTAACAGGTAAGTTAACAACTGACCTAAAATTTATAAAGAAAATTTCACCTAGAACAATGTATTGTTTCCCAATTATTCTTTTACGATTCCTATTTTATCCACTCATCCGGAAATCGGTCTTTGCCGTCCTGGGAGCTGAACCGAATTATTTTCTTTATAATATCTTATGATTTCATCTAAGCCCATTATTTTGCTTTAGGAAATATAATTCTACGATTTAATTTGCGAAATCTATTGCAATATGCTAAATGTTGTGACTCGAGATAATGACATTAATGAAGGTGTTCAAACACAGGCCGCAAAATATAAACTTTCCAGACACACGGCTTAGGAAACAATTCTTGCGCAAGAGAAACTTCTATAAGTTTATGATGGATAAACAGTGCCAGCATTTGCCACCTAGCAAGCAGATAAATTGAATACAAAATGTTGGTATCTATCTCATGTTGTGTATTGTTCCTCTTCGGACTATCTTCAGAAGTTGGTGCAAGTGGATCCCAATGTGACGATCCAGCTGTTGAGAAGTTCGCCGCTTCCCTGTACACAGCTCTGTTGATCAGTCTCGACCCCGACACCATCTTCAGTCTCGAGAAACCCGGAAAAGAGGCCTCTCACGTATTCTACGATGTGATCTACAAGGACCTGTCCAGCCGCCATCTTTGCAATGCCCACTACGTGGCCAAGGCTGTGGCCGACACCGTGGCTTCGTACGACACGTTCCATGTGTCGAGGTATCTGGCAGGCAGAGGGATCGTCGTGGGTTCATTACTTCTTCAGAGTGGTGTTCTGTCCTGTGACAACGCGGTCGATTACGCTCTGGAGTATTTCAAGTTGGTGATCACCATCTTGAACGAGTTGGACCAGGAGAAGTTCGAATCGTATGTGATTGCCATCAGCAACGCCGTCGTGGACTATCTCGAAGAACTCAACTTGGAATCGCTTGAAGAGTCGACTGCTGATTTAGCTATTATATTTCGCCAAAAATTCTTTCAGACTGATTAAATTTATACTCGATGCAAAATATTGTAAAAGTTATCCTATGTCTCAATAACAGAATTACATTAAAAAAAATTAGTTATTGTTTATAATGTGACTCACTAGGAGCAGTACTATTCTATACGAAAACACTGACTACCACAACAAATTTCGGAGGAGTTTTTAAGAAAAATTTTGCGTAAGATCGACAGTAAAATTAGCTCCCTGGTGATGGAATTTTTTTTTAATTTATCTGCTTTTTATAACTTCCATCAGAAAAATCGTTGAAGTTTAAATCAAAGTCAAGCTGAAAACAGAATGATATCCCAAAAAAACTTCAGGTCTTCAACATTCTTCATAAAAAAAGCTGAAATTTTGGGGAAACTTAACCCTTTCAGTCCCAGTTATGTCATCATGTTTCTGATCATAACTTAAAAAAAGTAGGGCTGACATCTATTAACAAAAAATATTTTCTTAGAAAAAAGTTTGAAGAATCGAATGAAAGGCTTTTTGATATTACAAATGGCTATAGACGCGAACAGGAAAAATTTCAAAAATGATGAAGCTAAATTGTCATGAGGACTGAAAGGGTTAAAATTGTGGGGTTATATCCCCTAGATTAACCGCCCTTGTGGAATTTCAGGCCATACATAGCTTTAATCTATATGAAGCCATATGTAACGTTAGAGTGGACCTACGTTTTACAGCGAAGTTTTTGGACAGTTGCTGATAAACTGAGATGTGACATTTATCACATCCAAGGGCTTTGTTTTAATAAATTTTTTTGTTTCTTTTTAATTTTGTGTATATAATTAAGAGACAAGCAAGAGAGTGTTTCCGTCTAACTTTATATAAAGTGTATGATCAGTGGTCATTTATAGTTGGTCTTTTTTCAGGAACGCGCTGTCTAATCTAAACACGAAGGGCGCCGAATATTATAGTTATCATCAGATACATTGGTAAGAGATGTAACTTTAGATTAAATATTAAATCTATGTTGCATTGTGTAATTGAAGGTTGTAGTTGATTTGAGTTGAATTATCGTCCGGTAGGTAGTTAGGTTTGAATTATCGTCGCTCTAGAGCTACACGAGGGCTATTGGCAAAGGGCGTCGAATCTTAGAACCACAGTCAAGTGCCGAATTATCGTCCTGAGTTTGGAGTATATTTGAATCGTTTATTTCTGAAATCACCTAAGTGACAAGTCACTTGACTGGTTTTTGAAATAAACAATTAAATTTAACACTTTTTTTGGTGTTGTGACTGGATTACTCGTACTAGGGCAACACAAATAGCAGTATTGAGGTAGGAATGTGATCTTTTTTAGTTTGGTTTGGTCACAAACAAAAGTGTATTAAGGGGTCATAGGAGTCTTAAAAATGTGCAAAGAAGGTACTACAAAGCATAGTTTGATCTGTCATGTAATTTTTTAACTACTCAATATATAAGTATAATTTTTTTAAATGTTATTCTATAAGATTTATTTAATATAAAACAAATTTTAAAATTTATGAAACTTTAGCCAAAACTAAAATAAATGATATTAAACATAAAGCTATTTGAGCACATTGGGATTAGGCTTGCGCGGCTAATTTTGAGGTCAAAATTGACAAAAAATGACCAAGAAAATGACTTTATATTGTACAAATATGTGCAAACAAAGACTTATACCTAAATTCTCAGTTCAATTTTAATTAGAAATTATTTTAAGAACGTTTTTCTAAAAAAATTAATAACAATTTTAAAATTTTGATTTTAAATATTTTGTTAAAAAATTTCTAATTAAAATTGAGCTGAGAATTTAGGTATAAGTCTTTGTTTGCACATATTTGTACAATATAAAGTCATTTTCTTGGTCATTTTTTTCAATTTTGACCTCACAATTTGCCGCGCAAGCCTAATCCCAATGTGTTCAAATAGCTTTATGTTTAATATCATTTATTTTAGTTTTGGCTAAAGTTTCATAAATTTTAAAATTTGTTTTATATTAAATAAATCTTATAGAATAACATTTAAAAAAATTATACTTATATATTGAGTAGTTAAAAAATTACATGACAGATCAAACTATGCTTTGTAGTACCTTCTTTGCACATTTTTAAGACTCCTATGACCCCTTAAACTGATTTGTTTATTTCAAAATCCACACAAGTGACTTGTCGTTTAGGTGATTTCCGAAATAAACGATTCATTTAACGAGAACTAGAATACTGTAGTTTCAAAACGCACATTCTTCAAAACATAACTAAGGACTCGTTCATTGGCGATTTCTTCCAAGAGAATTTGCTACACTCCTTGCCAACCTAAGTGGGGCAATTAGAAATATGCTAAGGAGAAGATCCGTCCGCTGATGTAAAGAGTTCTATAAATTATTTGTGAATCCATCCAGAAAACATGTTTAAAACATTAACTTCATTTATGATCTGACAGAATTGAATATTATTTGAGAAAATTTCGCAATTTTATCAGATTAAAAAGTTTATTTTGGTTAAATTGTATTCAAATCATTTTGTATGTAAATATTGCCTTACAAGAGTTTCCAACTAACGCACCAATCACGCTTTTTCCCCCTTCCTTTTTACTATTTGTTTTTTCCCAAGTTAGGTTGGCACAGAGTGTACTGAATCCAATTGAACGGAACGAACCCTAGATCTTAGTTTTACTTTGGATAATGTGATTTGTGCAAATGCACCCTTCAAATGGTTAAATCTTAAAAAATACAGGGTGGTTATAAAATAACGCTCGCTATTCGGAGAGGTGCAGCTTGAATGAATAATCCAAATGTATCAAAAATTTAGACACTTAGTAATCAAGAAGGGGGAAAAGAATGGAAACATAAAAAAAAGATAGAATTCTAAATAATAATCATAAAAAAGAATAATCATTAAAAAACAAACTCTTCTCTTGACCAGGGTTCTAAATTACGAGGCGTTGTCAATTAAGCCTCACAGGTAATTAAGCCTCGTAATTTAGAACCCTGGTCAAGAGACGAGTTTCTTTTTTTTTTCGAAAAAGAATGGAATCATAAAGAAGAAACTCGTCTCTTGACCAAGGTTCTAAATTACGAGGCATAGCCAATTATCGCTAATTACGGCCAACACATCCAATTACGCCTCGTAATTTAGAACCGTGGTTAAGTGACGAGTTTGTTTTTTATGATTCCATTCTTTTCCCCCTTCTTGGTTAGTAAGTGTCTCATTCTTGCATTTTTTTTTGTTTTGGTTTGAATTATCGTCGCACTAGAGCTACACGAGGGCTATTGGCGACGGGCGTCGTATTTTAGAACCACAGTCAGGTGACGAGCCAACACCTGAATAGGCAACCAACGCAACCGTTAAGGGCGACATCGTACGCAGCGTTAGGACTTTGAAGGATATTTAACGTGCACTCCCTTACACTGGTTATTATTCGTCGGACATTTTTGGCTGCACGTCCCGTTTATAGGTCGGCAGCTATTTTGGCATTTCCCGGACCCGAACCTGGGACCTTCCGCGTGCTAAACGAGTGCTTAACCGACTGGGCTCCCCAGCCCCTCTTGCATTTGGGACTGTCTCACTGTCTTGCATATGGATTATTCATTAAAGCTATAGACCACCAATAGCGAGCGTTATTTTATAAATACCCTGTACAAACAACCAAATATGTGATAGAAATTTTCTGACGGCTGTATAACATTTTAGGAATAGTGCACTTTGTTAAACCAGTAAGCACGTGACTGAAACACGAGTCAATGATGAAACTTTCATATAAAACAAGCTAATGTTGCCCTCCCATTCTTTCTCGGGTCTAATTTGTCTCGTCCAAAAAAAAAATTGGTCTTTGCCTTCCTGGAGACCTGAATAAAATTATATATATATATATATAATATATATATATATATATATATATATATATATATATATATATATATATATATATATATAAATATATATATATATATATATAGTACAAATAAAACAAACAAGTAATTAAAAGGCATATAAAATAAATGAAAAAGGAGGCAATGAAAAAACTATTATAGAACAAGTTTATCAGGGTAGGGCGCTAAAGCTGCCTTCACTCAAGATAAACAAAAATAAATAGGTAAAAACAAATAAAGATTAAAATAAAATGAAAAATGGTGGTTTGGAAATGGAAATAAATGACGGATTGAATACGTTATCAAGAGGACAAATTCAATAATCGTCATTAAAAGGAGAACGCTGTTTTTCTGTATTGGGATATGGACAGAGTCCGAATATAAAAATAGAATCCCAATTTGCCCAATTTGAGAAAAATTATACCTTTCTCAACTTCAAGGCTTTTCGATACATTGATGATTTGATTGTTTTCAATAACCCAGATTTTAACAACATTTGGCATGATATCTACCCTAGCGAACTCATCTTAAAAAAAACCAATAGCTCTAATTCAATTATTCATTTCCTCGACATAGAAATCACTTGCAATAACTCTACTTTCACTACCTCCATTTATGATAAACGTAATGACTTCAATTTTAAAGTTATTAAATTCATTCCCTGGTCCTCGAATCTCTCAATTAAAGTTTATCGTAACACCATTCTTAATCAGTTTCACAGAATAAAATCCATCTGCAACAATAAAAATCATGAACTCACTCATTTAAAGGATTTTTACACTTCCTTACTTAACAATAATTACCCCTTGTATTTCATTAGAAAATATTTACCACTACCTATTACGTCACCTCCATAAACCCCATGTCATTACCCTTCTTATCTTTAACCGCCAATAGTTTCTCTTACTTCGCTTTTTGTTTATGGCATCACTCAGTATTTATTTTTTTTTTTCAAGTCGGTTGGCGCCTCTTCATAGGGTCTGTTTTTCTTCATTTTTCATTATTTTTCATTGATTTTTTATTATTTTTTTGTCTGTTTTGTATGTTTTCTATGTTTCCCTTCGTATTGGTTTCGTTAACGCTGTTTCGGGGGCAAATTGGGATTCTATTTTTATATTCGGACTCTGTCCATATCCCAATACAGAAAAACAGCGTTCTCCTTTTAATGACGATTATTGAATTTGTCCTCTTGATAACGTATTCAATCCGTCATTTATTTCCATTTCCAAACCACCATTTTTCATTTTATTTTAATCTTTATTTGTTTTTACCTATTTATTTATATATATATATATATATATAATATATATATATATATATATATATATTATATATATATATATATATATATATATATATATATATATAATATATATATATATATATATATATATATATATGTATATATATATGTATATATATATATATATATATATATATATATATATTATATATATATATATATATATATATATATATATTGCTTTCACGATATTTTATTTTATTTAAATGCAGTATTGAATTTCATTTTGTAAGATTGTGTTAATTTTAAAATATTTACATAAAAATATAGCACAGGGCAAAGCCATAAGTTTCAACATTAAAATACATTTTGAATTTTTAAAAAATATAGTTCTTAGAATCTACGATTTAAGTTTTGAAATATATTTCGAGATGCAAAACATTATGACCAGAGCTAATGACTTTAAAGAAGGTGTTTAAACACAGGCCGTAAAATTTAAACTTTCCAAACGTGCGAAGGAACAATTGCTCTTAAGAAACAATAGCGCAAACCAAATTTCCATAAACTTATGACGGATCAAAAATGACAGCATTTCCCACCGTGTAAGCAGACTCCAATTGAATATACAGAATGTTGGTATCTATCTCATTTTGTGTCCTGTTCCTCCTCGGATTATCTTCAGAAGTTGGTGCAAGTGGATCCCAATGTGACGATCCAGCTGTTGAGAAATTTTCCGCTTCCCTGTACACAGCTCTGTTGATCAGTCTCGACCCCGATACCATCTTCAGTCTCGAGAAACCCGGAAAAGAAGCCTCTCACGTCTTCTACGATGTGATCTACAAGGACCTGTCCAGCCGCCATCTTTGCAATGCCCACTACGTGGCCAAGGCTGTGGGCGACACCGTGGCTTCGTACGACACGTTCCATGTGTCGAGGTATCTGGCAGGCAGAGGGATCGTCGTGGGTTCATTACTTCTTCAGAGTGGCGTCCTGTCCTGTGACAACGCGGTCGATTACGCTCTGGAATATTTCAAGTTGGTGATCACCATCTTGAACGAGTTGGACCAGGAGAAGTTCGATTCGTAAATAAGTCGCAAATAAGTCGCCAAGCAAATAAGTCGTCCGGCAAATAAGTCGCCAAGCGTTTGTTTGGGCTTAATATTGAATCGATCAATAGCCTCAGTTAGCCAAACTGTTTTTGTATTGGTTTTATAGACTTGGCAACAGTTCTGTCGCGTTCTTATCTCTAGACCGGGACCACTTTTGTTTCCCTCAGCCTGTATTAAAACTATTGAATGTTGCATAGTGTAATTGAAGGGGTAGTTGATCTGAGTTGAATTATCGTCGGGACTTAAGAGCATATTAAATACGTTCACGACGCACAGTGGGGTATTTGCCCAATCTAGCTGGACAAAAGTCGATTTTAGAAACCTAAACCTATGAAGAAAAAAATAGTCATTTCTGATAGACGAATAATTAGTGCATGTCAAACAATACTTTTTTTTAATTGCAGACGATTTTTTACATTCGTAATGTTGGTTTAAAGTTCGTTGTTCAGTAGTGTTCGTTTTTCTTTTTCTGACGTTCGTAAACAGACGGAGCTGAAATTATTTTTTATCCTGATTAAAACAGCGAAAATTTATTTTTGAGTTATTGAATCTAATACAGCAAGTAAGAATGTATACTTTCCACCAGTTTTAATTATTTTTAATGTTTTATTTTAAGCATATTACCGTTTTGAAAATGTTCTATTTTTCATCGTCAATTTTCTTCGATTTGATTTACATTTTAGACAATTAGTTATATAACGCCGCAAAATGCCGCTTTGACTTTAAGCTTAAAAGAAAGCCTAGAATCTGAACTTTAAGAATCTGGTAAAATTTCTTGCAGGTTTTTGCAATTTTGCGATATAAAAGTAATTTTCTAGCATCGTTAGGCATGTGATCTAACAAAGTACGCAAGCTTCAACCTGCTCTCAAGACGTTAATTTTTGTTTTAGGATCATCAAAAGTTATAATCATGACTAGGAAAGAATTTGTTTGCTATTATGCAGTAACAGCATTTGATAACATAAATGAAAAATTGAAGTTCACAGAAAATTACCTTTTAAACTTAGATAATTTTTCCGATGAGCTCACGCGCGAAATAAAGAGGGTTCAAATATAAATTAAATTCAAATTTCGTTGTCATAAATCTCAAAGAAAAGAAGATATTTTTGCTAGAAAACAAAAATTGGCTTGAAAGTTTATTTTTAGTTCCAAAAATTGTGAAAGGACAAGGTAGATATCTGACGACATTTCACTGACTCGTGATCGGAGTAAAGGGAGAAAAACTAAAGAATTACGAAAAAATACCGATTTGTAAGTGTTAACTTTCGCTACACAAACCAAGTTTAAAAGAAAGTGGGAAAGAGATGCTTCTCTATAGAGTACTAAAAACATTGCTAATATCCAAATAGTGTTGCAATGCTGCTCAACAAGTACAATAAACGAAAACCTTTGAAGATGATTCACATTCCGATGCACATATCTTTCGAAAGTTCTATCGTTCCCATTTAACTATCTTGTTGTGTAAATAATTCAATCATATGACAGAATCCAATACAATTTTCACCACGATATTGTCGTCCAATAAGAATGGGTTAGTTTGAATTATCATCGAACTATAGAGGTAGTTGCGTTCTTAAAACAAACAAGCGATTTTAACTCAGGCTGATTTAATTTTCATGTCTCCAGTGTAGAAAATGCACTTCCCCTATAGAAGTGGATCCTTTGTATGTTAAACCTGCGACACATCACACCAAACGAGGGATTTTAACTCAGTCTGAGTTAATATTCACTTTTTTTCCAGTGTCGAAAATGCACTTATCCTACAGGAGTTCACTCTCCTATAGGAGCGGACACCTGAGTGGACACCCAACGCAAATCGAAAAGCTTGATCATACGTAGCTTCGGGATTTTGTAGGATATTTGACGTAAACGCCCTCCACACAGGATATAATTCGTCGGGCATTTTTCAGGGCTTCACGAACCGTTTGTAGGTCGGCAATTGTGTAGGCAATGCAAGGACACGAACCTGGGACCTTCCGCATGCAAGGCGACAGGGTATGAGAAAGTCCTCTAACTCCTGGAAGGCCCTGGATATAATCGGACAACCCCTCATATTAGAATGGGAGGCATCAATTGGCATAAAATAATAGTTTACATAGAAAACAATCACCGTTATTAAGGGTGCACCCGTGGAACGCCGGGTTTATAAAGTTGGTTGTTGTAAAATGTTGTATTGTACTTATAATACCCGAACATAACTTAAGATTTCATACATTACTACCTGAAGTGAAGAAAATGTTTTTGTCCAGCTAGATCGGTCAAATACCCCACTGTGCGACGGGGTGACCCACACTTAACTGTTCCGTGGGGAGGTGTGACCCACGGGTCACGCTTTTAACTATCCCGTGAGGTAGCGTGCATCACAGGTGGTCACTTGTTTTCAGAAAAGGTCGTTAAAGAATAAGTTTATTTTATTATTTCTCAACAGGTATATATAAAAATATTGACCATGATAAACATTCAATATTTTACAATGATGACATTTATTTATATCTATGCAAGTTTTCAAAACATTCCAAAAATTATGCGGGCCCGGCCTTTACTACGCTTACAATATATCGTTACTTTTTTTTTTTCGCGACACATAATCTTCCTTTTATTTTCACTAGTTGTGATCTCGCATCAAGCGCTTTCAAACTCGCGAAGTGTTTAACCCGCCCGACGAAGCGTAACGATACAAGACTGTAATGGAAATTACGTCACATCATTTCATTAAGAAAATGAAAAATATTCAGACATTATTAATTTTTTTTTCGGAATTTCTATTAAAAAAACCGTTAAATTACTGTATATTTCCACGAAAAATTGAATATACAACAAAAGTTTCGCAATAAGTATAAAGCCCCATAAAAACTAGGGATGTTTAACACAACACAACTTTCAATTATCACTAAAAAAATCGTTTCGGTGAGCTAGAAAACAATCATAATGTCACAAAATTTCAAATATTTTGTTTGCTTCTTTTATACGTTGACAATTCATTCATATATTGCACAGCTCCCAGTTTTAGTCGGCTACAAAACGTGAATTGAAGTGGAATACATTTTTTAACAGGTAAGTTAACAACTGACCTAAAATTTATAAAGAAAATTTCACCTAGAACAATGTATATTGTTTCCCAATTATTCTTTTACGATTCCTATTTTATCCACTCATCCGGAAATCGGTCTTTGCCGTCCTGGGAGCTGAACCAAATTATTTTCTTTATAATATCTTATGATTTCATCTAAGACCATTATTTTGAATTAGGAAATATAATTCTACGATTTAATTTGCGAAATCTATTGCAATATGCTAAATGTTGTGACTCGAGATAATGACATTAATGAAGGTGTTCAAACACAGGCCGCAAAATATAAACTTTCCAGACACACGGCTTAGGAAACAATTCTTGCGCAAGAGAAACTTCTATAAGTTTATGATGGATAAGCAGTGCCAGCATTTGCCACCTAGCAAGCAGATAAATTGAATACAAAATGTTGGTATCTATCTCATGTTGCGCATTGTTCCTCTTCGGACTATCTTCGGAAGTTGGTGCAAGTGGATCTCAATGCGACGATCCAGCTGTTGAAAAGTTCGCCGCTTCCCTGTACACAGCTCTGTTGATCAGTCTCGACCCCGATACCATCTTCAGTCTCGAGAAACCCGGAAAAGAGGCCTCACACGTCTTCTACGATGTGATCTACAAGGACCTGTCCAGCCGCCATCTTTGCAATGCCCACTACGTGGCCAAGGCTGTGGCCGACACCGTGGCTTCGTACGACACGTTCCATGTGTCGAGGTATCTGGCAGGCAAAGGGATCGTCGTGGGTTCATTACTTCTTCAGAGTGGTGTCCTGTCCTGTGACAACGCGGTCGATTACGCTCTGGAATATTTCAAGTTGGTGATCACCATCTTGAACGAGTTGGACCAGGAGAAGTTCGATTCGTATGTGATTGCTATCAGCAACGCGGTCGTGGACTATCTCGAGGAACTCAACTTGGAATCGCTGGAAGAGTCGACCGCTGATTTAGCTTTTATATTTCGCCAAAAATTCTTTCAGACTGATTAAATTTATACTCGATGCAAAATATTGTAAAAGTTATCCTATGTCTGAATAACAGAATTACATTTAAAAGAAGTAGTCATTGTTTTTATAATGTGACTCACTATAGCAGGAGCAGCGCTATTTTATACGAAAACACTGACTACCACAACAAATTTCGGAGGAGTTTTTAAGAAAACCGTAATAATAACTCCCTGGGCAAAATATTTTTTCAACTGTAAATATTGCCGTCCTTCTTATACCTTCAATCAGACCAATGTTTAAATCAAAGTCAAGCTGAAAACAAAATGAGATCCCAAAAACTTCGGGTCTTCAACATTCTTCATAAAAGAAACGGAAATTTTGGATTTAATTTAAATTTTTTTTGTTTCTTTTTAATTTTGTGTAATATAATTAAGAGTCAAGCAAGAGAGTGCTTCCGTCTAAGTTTATATAAAGTGTATGATCAGTGGTCATTTATAGTTAGTCTTTTTTCTGGAATGCGGTGTCTAATATAAACACTAAGGGCCCCGAATATTATAGTTCTCAGATACATTGGTAAGATAGATGTAACTTTAGATTAATTATTAAAACTATGTTGCATTGTGTAATTGAAGGGTGTAGTTGATTTCAGTTGAGTTCGTCCGGACTCTGGAGTATATTTGAATCGTTTATTTCGGAAATCACCTAAGTGACAAGTCACTTGACTGGTTTTTGAAATAAACAATTAAATTTAAAAAAAAAAATTGTGTTGTGACTCGATTACTCGTTCTAGGGCAACACATAAAGCAGTATTGACGTAGGTAGGTGATCTTTTTTAGTTTGGTTTGGTCACAACCAAAATTGTATTTAACTAATTTGTTTATTTCAAAAACCAGACAAAAGTGACTTGTCACATTGGTGGTTTTGCGAAACAAACGATTCATTTAACGGGCACTAGAATGCTGTAGTTGCAAAACGCACATTCTTCAAAACATAACTAAGGGCTCGTTCATTGACGATTTCTTCCAAGAGAATTTACTACACTCCTTGCCAACCTTAAGTTGGGTAAATAGAAATATGCTATGGAGAAGATCCGTCCGCGGATGTAAAGAGTTCCATAAATTATTTGTGAATACATCCTGAAAACATGTTTAAAACATTAATTTCATTTAAGGTCTAACAGATTTGAATATTATTTGAGAAAATTTCGAAATTTTATCTCAAAATAAAAAGTGTATTTTGGTTAAATTGTATTCAGATAATTTTGTATGTAAATATTGCCTTGCAAGAGTTTCCAACTAACGTACCAACACGCTTTTCCCCCTGCCTTTTTGCTATTTGTTTTTACCCAACTTAGGTTGGCACACAGAGTGTACTGAATCCAAATGAACGGAACGAACCCTACATCTTAGTTTTACCTCGGATAATGATTTGTGCAAATGCGCCCTTCAATTGGTTAAATCTTAATAAATACAAACAACCTTTCGCTGGCAGGATTTTTGTTTCCACAAAATATGTGATAGGAATATCATTATCGAATCCTTGTTCGTATGGCCGCATGGGCCATTTCAGTTGAAAAATTGATAATAGTTCGGAAAAACTTTTTTCAATGAAAAAATTACACAAAAAATTTCATGGTGCCCAAAACTGCATTAAAACAAATGGAGTTAATAGTGTTTGAAATAACTGAAAAACTAAACTTTTCAATAGAAAAAATATAAGACTAAAAATATTATTATGGTGTTTCTTATAGATTTTATGGTTTGGTATTGCACCTTTCACTTTATAGATATCTAAACAATGATAATTAAGTTATATTTTTCTGTTAAGCGCAAAATCCTAATGGGCAAGCTATGACAAGGCATTGATTGCTGTTCATCTTCAGTAGTGGCATTTTTTTAAAAGTACAATATCATCTAAATTTAATGTAACTCTTTTTTGGTCAATATGGATGTCTGCTTCGGATGAGTTCGAATGATGAAAAAAAGTATTCATGATGTCCCAATTTCAAACTTTTAATTTTCTTTAATAGTCTCTAAAATGACAGCATATTCATGTTTAGAACAGCTCAATAGAAAATTTGTGCCGGCTGTAAAGCTTTTTAGGAAGAGTGCACTTTGTTAAACCAGTAAGTACGTGGCTGAAACATGAGTTAATAATGAAACTTTCACTTAAAACAAAGCTAATGTTGCCCTCCCATTCTTGCTCCAATTTACCTAGTCCAAAAAAAATTGGTATTTTCCTCCTGGAGACCTGAATAAAATTATATATATTAAGTTTCAACATTAAAATCCATTTTTGAATTTAAAAAAAATATAGCTCTACGAATCTACGATTTATGTTTTGAAATCTATTTCGATATGCGAAACAATATAACCAGAGCTAATGCCTTTAAAGAAGGTGTTTAAACACAGGCTGTAAAATATAAACTTTCCAAACATGCTTAGGAACAATTGCTCTTAGGAAACAATAGCGCAAACCAAATTCCTATAAACTTATGACGGATCAAAAATGCCAGCATTTCCCACCGTGTAAGCAGACTCCAATTGAATACAGAATGTTGGTATCTATATCATTTTCTGTCCTGTTCCTCCTCGGATTATCGGCAGAAGTTGGTGCAAGTGAATCCCAATGTGACGATCCAGCTGTTGAGAAATTCTCCGCTTCCCTGTACACAGCTCTGTTGATCAGTCTCGACCCTGATACCATCTTCAGTCTTAAGAAAACTGGAAAAGAAGCTTCTCACATATTCTATAACGTGACCTACAGCGTTCTGTCCTCGAGTCATCTCTGCAATGCCCACTACGTGGCCAAGGCTTTGGCTGACACCGTTGCTTCGTACGACACGTTCCATGTGTCGAGGTATCTGGAACTCAAAGGAATTGTGGTGGGCTCGTTTCTTCTTGAACATGGAGTCCTATCTTGCGACAACGCAGTCGAATACGCTTTGAAGTATTTCAAGTTCATGATAGCCATTGTGTCCAAGTTAGACCAGAAGGAATTCGAATCGTATGTGTATGCGACCACCGGTGGATTAGCTCTATTCGTGGGTTATCTCAAGGAACTTAACTTGGAATCCTTGGAAGAATCTACAGCTGATTTCGCGTATATATTTCACCAAAAATTCCGCCAGACTGATTAACAATAAAGTCACTGCATAAGATGTATGAATGTTCCAATATTTCATTAGCCGGAATTACACAAAAAAAAGTTGATATATTTTTTTTTATAATGACAAACTGGCTGGACTAGAAGTCGGACCAGTCTAATAAATTAAAGTTCGAAGGACATCCGTATTTACCCAATAAACACCCCGAAATTTAAAACCGCGACAAGTGAAGATTGCGACACTTCAGCTGGCATCTAACAATTTTCAAATATTTGGGATGCTAAGTTGTGGCAGGCGGACTATATACAAACTTCACGTATGTGTACTTATAGAGCGTAGAGGATAAGGAGTGGAGTCCATGAAAGAAGACCCTACACTCTTAAAACAAAAGGGTGAAATCCACTCATATAGGAGAAGTGCATTTTCGACACTGGAAAGGAGTGAAAATTAACTCAGACTGAGTTGAAATCACTCGTTTGGAGTGATCCTGTCGGAGTTTTAACTAAACAAAAGAGTGAAATCCACTCCAATAAGATAAGTGCATTTTCGACACTGAAAATAGTGAAAATTAACTCAGACTGAGTTAAAATCACTCGTTTGTTTTAAGAGTGTAAATATGAGTGAAATTGAAGTAGATGAGAAATAGGGTTTCTTACTTCGTGCGGGAGTAGGAGTGGGGGCAGTGCCGCCCCGCATCCCAGGAAGAAGTAAGTGGCGCTCAAGAGCAGCAGAGACCGCGTCTCGCCCGTCTTGTTCGGTACCTCCGTCGTCTCATCTCGACGCGGTACGGGGTCCTCCATCTCTAGAGACCGACAGTGGACCTGAAACCATACGTCAGTAAACTTAAGGATCTAGTAGCGTATCAGATCTCTAATACAATTAAAAATGGGGAAACTTTGGCCCCTGTTTTTAGCCTACTTTTCTTTTTTTTTAATTCTTCGAATTAAAAAAAATGAAAAAGTAGCAAAAATAGCAAACGATAAAGATTAATTATCAAATCTTCAAAAGAATATTAAATACAATTATTGATTTTGGTTTATAAAAGTTTGAATTAGAACTAGGTAAAGGTCCTGTTTGGTGAATTTCTTTCTGAGGTGCTGTTAGTGTGTTTCCTGTTGAGCGTAAATATTGTGTGGAAGCGGTGTAAGTGACAGATTCTGTAACAAACCAACTTGTTTGTTCTACGAATAATTAAATATTTATTTATAGCAGCAAATAAATCACGCGGACGATAAGTAATATTTATTTTATTGGAGATAGAAAATTAATCAAAATAATTGATTTGTCGCTTTAGGAATCTGAAATTATAGCTGGATGCTGTGTTTAGTGAAATTTATTTTAATTTATATAAGTTTAATGTGGAAAAACGGCTGTTGATGTCACTTACTGCTACGAACTTAGTTTTTTCAAGATAAGAATTTTAGTAAGTATTTAAGTAACAGGAAAGTAGGCTATTTTAGTTCTTTAAGAACTTCTTGTTAGGTCATGTACTCGCGAAAACTCACCAACAGACGAAAGTTATTTTCCCATTAAAATAATTAATAAGAATTATTATAAAGATATTAATTATTTATAATCAAAACAAAAGATTTTATTTATATATTTACATGTCATTAGTGCTGCCATCTGTAGTTTATGAATAATTACTAAAACTTTGTTTTAATCATAACTAATTAATATCTTTACAATTATATTTTTTAATTATTTTAATGGCAAAATAACTTTTTTCTGTATTTTTGATAAGTTTTGGTTGTACATGTCGTTTACTTTGTTTGAAAACAGGGGACCCAAGTTTAAAAAATATAACTGTCAGCTTGTGGACCTGAAAAATTCCTTATAATTTACAGAGAAATAATTATGGTCAAGTTATCTATTAAAGCTGCTAAAAATTAACAAAGTAAGCAGATTTTCTTTGTAAATTATGTGACTATAAACGAGGTTAAAAGTGACCCTAGTCCCGGATTCGAATACTGGGCATGGATATGTGTCTTTTGTGTTTGTATTTGTAATACACACATAACTAAACAGCGACATATGTGCTCGTTATATCTGTGGAGTCTAAAATCCCGAGCAAGCGTACGATGGTGCTACTGGTTTGCTTTGGGTGCTCGCTATGTCGACCTATCGTCACTTGATCAGGATTGTAAATTGCGTAATTGGCTGTCTAGAATGCGATCCTCGAAAGCATTTTTCTCCCCCCTCCTCGCATGTGGTTTTCTTCGAAACGGCGTAAGCGTGTTTTTTCCCCACCCTCCTTGGGTTTGAACTGTTCGGATTGCTAACCTCACAACAGAATCTCAAACACGCTAGGTTTAGAAAAGCAATGCTCCTCCCGTTTTCTAAAAAAACCAAGCGAAGGGATGGGGAATAAAGTCTTTTCGAGGCTCGCATAGTAAATAGACAGACTAGTTTTAAGCCTCGATCAAGTGACAGAATAAAAGCACTTATTAAACGGCGACTTTCTTTTTAAAAAATTATTTTAATACGGCAATACACTGCATATTTACTTTCACAATTGCTTTTGGTAAGGGCTTATTTGGGCATATTTGTAAGGGCATACTGTATTTGTACGGGTATATTGTATTATAAGGGCCATATTTGTAAATAATGTACTGAAACAAATCCACAACGTTTTCCAGCTGATAGATAATGCAAAAGTTACTTTTGATAAGCTTTTTGGATAACATCAGTGTTACCTAATCATGTATCAGTGTATACAGGGGTATCTGTGTACATGGGCAAATATTTAGATCGTTTTGTTCCCAATTTTAAGTTTCAAGCAAAATGTCATTTTGCGTTGTTTATTTTACAAAAGTGAGAGTTGATAAACTTCTTCAGAGCGCCCTTCCCTTCATGATACTATCATTTTATTTTTCAAAAACAAATAATGTACAATACTATATTCAAAATTCACGCGAGTTTAAAATACTTTTAAAAGCTTCAATTTCCCAAAAGTTACTTTTGATCACGCAATGTGCCGATATTCTATTTTTAAAATGCCTGACTAATGTGTATTCAGTAAATAAAAGTATGTTCTTTTTTTTACAGAAAAAACTGTTTAGCTGGTATGAGAGAAAAATACAGTATATTTACAGAGAAAATCTGCTTATTTTATACCAATAACTTTTAATTTTTACGCAAAGGCTGTTTTCAGATTGCGCTTTTCAGTTAAGTTTAGTTTGAAATATCGTCGCACTAGAGCTACACAATTGCTATTGACGACGGGCACGGGCGTAATATTTTATTGCGCTTCCCAGAAGACAAGCATGATCGAACGAAGTGTTTTAACTCTAGCATTTAATGTCAATAATACCGTATGACGTTATTTCGATACTTTTCCGATGTTATTATGGCATTGCAATATCGGAAAATAATCGGGCAGTGATTTCACGACAAAGTATTATTCTAGAGATACTGGATGCAATAATAAAGCTGAACTGGTTTAAATATAATATACATTAGTGACAGATAGGATTTCCTTGGTTGGCATATCATTCATTCTCCATAATTTTCACTATATTCAAGGAAATAGTTGTAATTTTTTTTAATTTATTAAGACATTTTTAAATACTGAAAATGATTTAAAAAAAAAGTGCATTTAAAAAACTCACTTTATTGTCATCTGGTAAAATGGACGATTCGCAAACCGGAACACAATCCTTTAACCTCCATTGTAAGCAGTGATCGTGCAATCTTCGTTTATCGACGGATATCAAAGCTTATCGACGACATGTGACAATTGGGGCCAAAAGGAACAAAAATGAATTTTATAAATTCAGAACATTGAAATCGGCAGATAAAACTTCCTATCTTATAGTCCCATGATTTGCTTAAATTTCGCATGTGGTTATTATGAGTGCCTTCTCTTTGTATAAAGGTTCGTTGTTCCGTTAGTTCTCCATTAATTTGCGTGTTATATAAAGTAGAAATAAACACAAATCTTGCACCTGGCCCATTCCCACTTTACAGTGGGCTGGGGAGCAACAGTTAGGCATTCTCCTAACATGCGAGAGGTCCCAGGTTCGGGACCGTGCAGCCAAAAATGTCCGAAGAATAATACCCCGTGTCGAGGTAGTACACGTTAAATATGCTAAAAAGTACCAACGCTGCTTACGATGTCGCCCTTAACGGTTGCGTTGGGTGCACTCAGGTGTCGGCTTGTCACTTGAATGCGGTTCTAAAATAAGACGCCCGTCGCCAATAGCCCTCGTGTAGCTCTAGTGCTACACGATAAACTAAACGAAACCCACGTTATAGTGCAGTGCAGTCGCATTAAGAAGATATCTTCGGCAATTTTAAATTTTTTTTTGTATGGTAGCAGATAATGCTCTAGACTGGGAATTTTTAATAGTAGCCAGTGGCTACCAGAATGAAAAAAAATGGTAGCCACATTTGGATTTTTAGTAGCCAGTTTCAAATATAAGTATATACGACAAAAACAAACTGCGATTTTCGACAAAACAAAATTTTATTAAAGATATTTTTTTATGTGAAAAGATTGACAGTAAAAAAAAAGGATCATACTAAATATGTAAGTATTATGTGATTAGCCATTATTAAAAGGAGAAAACTAATTTATATACTTATATACTATTAGTTTCAGAGAATTCGATTCGCCACGATTGTTCATGAAATTTTCTCATATCAGAATTGTTTAAAGGAATAGTTAAGATCTTAATGAGCTGTAAATCAATCACTTGTACAATACTGCGATTGTAAAGCAAGATTTAAAAATTAAATTTGCATTTACGATTTTCGTCGCCCAGCTCCATATACGTGACACGGAGGTCGACTTAGTGACGTCACACAAACACCGGCCAATGATGAGGTAAAAATTTCAACGATAAGCAACAATTGTCACAACTGTCATCAAGTCTTGCTTCCGGGCAGAATCGAATATGAGTGTATTATTTTTACTATTTTAGAAATGCAGCTTCGGTATTAATTATTTGTTGAACAAAAATTAAAAATTATGATCGCCACTTTTGGCGACTGGGGTTCGATTTTTAGGTAGCCACTTTTGATGTAATAGTCTCCAGTTGGTGACTGGCGACCGCTAATCTAGAGCTTTAGTAGCAGATCTTCATACAACGAAAATTTTGGTAATTTTTTTTACAAACTACAGATGGCAGCACTAACGGCAAGTAAATATCTAAACATTTTTTTTTTGTTTCAATTATAACTAATTATTATGTATATAATTATACTCAATTACTTTTACGGTAAAATAACTTTATTCTGTATTTCTTTTCGGCGAATGATTTTCAATTCGCCGATGTAGGGTAGTAAAAGTTAAAATATCTCTTGATAAATTTTTAAAAAAAATATGTGCAAAAAGTTTTTTTTATCAACACATTTCAACATAACTATAATTCATCTCTTTATGATCCGGTTACCAGATTACTAATTTATTTTTGAAGCTGCACCCATTTTTAAATATTTTTGTATAAATTTGATATAGATTCAAAACTAGTTTTCATACAACACTGAAATTAGTAAGTAAACTAAGACAGTATGGTAGTAAGTAAATTTTATTACAAAAGTACAATATCATCTGCAACATTTTTTAAAATAATTTTATAAAGAAACAGAAAATTTTTTTGAAACAACATTGGAATGAAAGTTATAAATATATGTACCTGACATCAGCTATGCCTTCATGCATATTTTACTCCAAACATCATCACTAAAATTAAAAATTTGGAAAAGTTCTTAAATTAATTGAGACTTTTAATCATGCATAGCACAGGGCAACGGCTTTTATGGTGCATAAGGATTTTAGAACTGATTATACTAGTTATAGAAATAGTTTTGTTATATTTGAGTCGCTGATTGAGTCTTGATTAAGTTGAAATTGATTCTTTTAATCCTACAAAGCACAGGGCAACTGTTTTTATGGCTCCTAGGATTTTAGAACTGATTATAGTTATAGAAATAGTTTTTGTTATATTTGAGTTGCTGACTCTTAATATTAAAACAGCTTCTACCTGCCAGCTTTACCTATTGAGACAATCCCTTTCGTCACAAGAAATGCTTGAAAACAAACACTAAAACTTTTGTTTTGAATGTAAATTTTAAAATGAACCTGTGTTTCTTACCCAGCGTTTGAGGCTCAATACGAGCCTGGTGTATGTTTTGCTCTTCATCTAATGGTTTTGTCACGATAAGAATTTTTATCCGAAAAAAATTAATCTTTTTACCTTTAGATAAAGTCTTAAAATTGAGACAAAACCATTGGAGGGAAAAAACAGAATTAGTGTGCAGCATAAAAAAAAACTGTACAAAACATATATTTGAAAGTAATCAATACTAAAACTTAGGTTTTGGTTCTGAGCACTTCGTTGATACAAAATAACATGAATATCTCAAAAAGTCGAACTGTTCGAGTATGACCGATTTCATATTTAGAAACAGTGAACCAAATAAAACTAAAATCAGTTATAAAAGAAAAGACAAAAAGCAAAATTGCATCAAAATTAGTGTAATCAATTCTTAAAATTGTTTTTATTTAATATATATTCTAAGAAATAAAAAGAAATATGTACATTTGATTATTTTTTTTTCAATTACAAATAAAAAACTGCAAAAAGATAATACTAAAATATTTTCTACAAAAATAATACATCCTACTGCTATTTTTAGCTTATAAGATGCAATCATAAATAAAAAATATACAAGGTGTCTCAAAAATAATTATCTCTCTTTGAAATTTCTATAAAAAAAAGTAACAATGTTTGATTGAACAAGTAAATACATTTTAAAATTTCTGTAAGAGAAGGATAATTAACAATTGAAGAGCTCAGTGGAAGAACGTGCTAAGTGACATTTTTGACAAAATTGCGATTTTTGCATTAATGAACATATTACTAACTCCTTAGACTATAAAAAGTTTAACTTTTTTCATAAACTTTAAGCTGAGTATAATTTTTAACAGTTTGTAAGTTCTGTTTTAACAAATCTGAGGGCAAACGTAAAACTTTATAAATAATTTCCTCGTTTTCCCCATTTTGTCACTTAGCACGCTCTTCAATTGTTCTGAGAGGAAAAGGCTGTGTAACATGGAATTTGGATTTTTTTTAAAGGCTGCTTTTTTCATTATATCTTTCTTTTTTAAAATAATTGCGCAACCCTTAACCCCTAAACACAATTGTCAAAGTAACACTACATGTAAAAAATTAGGACAATAAGTAATTAAAAAATACTCAATAGCTGACCATTTCATACTTTCTTTGTAATTAATTCTTAAATTGGAGATGTTATTTTTGAGACAACCTGTAGAAAAATATGGTTTGGTCATGGACTTTTTAAATATATTTGAAGACTAGACTACACTAAACAGATACTGCAACTTCGTCTAATATTTGACGAAGTTTTTCCAAGTAACTGCTCAAGGAATCTTGATCATAAATTCCTTCTCGACTTTTATGCAAAAGTTGGATCACAGCAGAATACTCGTGTTCTTGGAATAAGGGTCCTTCTTCCACTATTTGATTCAGAATATCCTAAGGGAAACATTCCACATTTACATACTTTAGTTGAAAAAATGTAACATTCTGCACTCACATACAGAGAAGATATGAAATTTAAAGGAAAGAAATTTTGAAATGATTATCCAACTATGAAATAGCTGCCTAATTTTTACATTTACGAACACTAGATTTTACAAATTATTAATTGATTTTCATTAAAGTACAGGGTGTTAAAATATCATAAACCATAGGCAAATAAGAATTTTAAAAAAATAATGTCTAGGTATAGTGAAGTGGCTATGCTCTATTTAATCAAGCTCTTTATATCAGATAATGGCAAGAAATAGAATTCAATTAATATTAAGTTTGCATAGTGTATCATTAGCCCAAATCTATTATGACCTACATTAAAAATAACGTAATATAATTGGTTCTTTATTAACCCATTCACTACTTAAACGGCCCATAAGGCCGGCCGACTAAGGATTCGATAATGATTTTCCTATCACATATTACAAGGAAACAAAAATCCTTCGTAGAGAAAGAGTTAAGATAGTTGATAACTACAATCTCGTAATGTATAACTTATTCCCAACTGAAAAAATACAAACCTCGTAAGTGTGATTCAAAAGATCAAAATATTGCCTAGCTCTGTCTAAAGCCACTTCTCTGGTCATAGTTATCCCAGCCAAGTTCTGTTGAATTGCAAATATATTACGGCCCCTTTAAGTAAAGGAATGCTTGGTTATTGTTAATAATTGTCAAGAACCATTCACTTTTTATGCAACACAATTCATAAAACAAGTAACAAGGAGATGTTTACAGCCTAAATAATTTGATTTTGATTGAATAAATATCATACTAGAGCTACACAAGGGCCATTATAGTCCTTCCGCAAAAAACACAAGTTCAAAAGCACTTTCTCCTCAAACCTCTTTAAACCAGAAAACAGCACGAGCATGGTTAGTTTTGTTTTTTTCCCACCCTTTTGGGTGCAGAAAACAATTTGGGTTAACTTCACAGAAGAGTCTCAAACAAGGTAGGTTCAGGATCGTAATGCTCATGCTTTTATTTGAAAGCAACAATCGATTGAAAAAAGTAATTTCAAAGCTTGTGTTGTAATCAGAAGGACTATAAAAGGCGAATAAAAAGCAACATATAAGGAATTTACAAGAATCTCTATGACATGTTAATGGAAAACTAATTCTAAAAGTCTTCCGGTAGAAATTATGCATTTTCCAAGAAATAAAACAGCAACAGTTAGTCTATTTACTGTAACATAAAGCTAAATAATTTTATTATTTGGTATATTAAGTATTGGATGAAAGCAACAAATAAACTTTTTTACCGTACTTATTCAAAGAGTCACAGTAATATTTCCATGAACATAGAAAGATTAATCAGAAAGAAAAAAAAAACTTTAGTTTTGATTATATTAATTAGAAGAAAATATCAATGAGTTAAACTGCTTTTAAGATATATTTTGTAAAATATTTGGACTTCTCTTATTGAATGAAGATGTAAAAAAAAATAATAATTTAGTGATTCAAATATCGCAAATAACCTTATAAAACTTACATTTTCTTCACTCCATTTTCATTGATTTTTTTAATGTCCCCAACACTTTTTATCATAATAGTCGATAGCAATTCTCCTAGTCCCTCGAAAACATATCTAGAAAAAAAGTAAAGAAGGATAAAACATGTTTTCAATAAGAATAATATTACATAAATTTTAATTATTACAATAATGCATACAATTAACAGAATTATGGATAATTTATTACTAAAAACTCAAAATCACCTGATTTTCTTTGGTTGTAACACAGGGCTCAAGGATTCGTCTATTTTAGAAAGATCTGTATTTAGTTTTACAATTGCTGGCTCAGGTTCCTCGTCATCTTTACGAGAAATGTAAGAGCCCTAAAAACAATTTTCATATATTTAGACTCATGCAGTAGGTAAGTTTACAATTGAGTGGCAAAATTACATCAGTAGGTTGAATTTCTTCAGTAATTTTAAAATTACCAGCACTTTCAAAATAAATTACGAATTAGTCAAATCAAGTTTAATAAATAGATAATTTTTTATAGCAACTTAAACTTCAAAGGACAAGGGCAATAAGATTGATTGAAAATATGTTAGAAATTTTAAAGCAATTTAAAACATGTAAATAATTATTAATTTCAATTAAATAAACTGTAATAAAACGAGTACAATAATATGCTTAAGGTGCATTGTCATAAAAATATTATTGTAGCAGTGAAAGTAAGTTTAGTTATTCAAGTTCACAAAACAGGGAGACATGGAGGGCTTAGGTTTTACCTTAAATAGCCGGACGAGAGGACATGGTCCAAAAATTTAATAAATCATGCTTTGGAAAAGAGGTAAGAAAATATTTTTACAATAGAGTCATCAATGAGTGGAATACTTTACCAGAATATGTTGTGTATTCGAAGAGTGGAAGATTTTAAGAAGAATCTCGATAACTATTGGAAACTGGTAAGGAATTAGATATATTTTGGACCAACCTTGCTGGTCCTCTGGAGTGTTGTTGGTCGACAATTTTTGTATTTGTATGAGTTTCTTTTCAAAGAATTTTCAAAGTATCAAAGACATTTTATAAATTTCATTACTTTCCAAAATACTTTCTAAGAAAGATTGTTAGAAAGATAGTATAAACTTTCTAGAAAGATAGTTCTTAGTTTTTTTAATATAAATTTCTATTATTTTTTATAATTTTTGATTCCTACTTGTTTAGATATATCTATATAGCTGCTCTGGAACAAATGGTAAAAGCAGTGGGCTCGAACTTCTAAATGCAAGACTAAGAGACAAGTATCAGCCACATCTTTGAAGTCTTTGGCCAGCTTTTTCAGTGTTCTGTTGAAGAAGAGAAAAAAAACTTAAATTTAAACTGAACTACTTACAGGAGTAATTAAAAGTTTGATTATAAAGAATATACAGGATAACTAAAATTCTCCAAGCTTTAGTCATCCAAGCTCCACTTATCAGAACTTTGATTATCCGTATCAGTGGCTACTATAATCACCCTACCCCTTTTCAGGAACATCATGGGGAATGGAGAGTCACCGTCCCAAATTGCAGTTGAGTACTATTGGCTGTCATCTGAACTTAATTATCCTAACTTTTTGATTATCCATGCAGGATTTCACCAAATTGTTTTGGAAAATTGAAGTTATACAGGGCGAGGCAAACAAAAGTGACCCCGGTCCAGAGATAGGAATACGTTGAAATGCTTGGCGTGAAAAACTCTTGAAGCCGCCTGAAACCTGTTTTTGCATTGGTTGGATCGGATTAACCTCACATTAGAGCTACTCATAGACTAGTGGCAAGTTCAGATATTAGTTTGTATTGTATGAAGACGTCCCATAATGCACATTTTGTGTCTTGCAATCAATTTAGAATGTTATGTATTACCAAAAACAAAAAGGTCAGATTCTCAAGGGTAAATAACGACCGAAACAATCAAATAATCACTAGTGGGAACTTTTCTTGATCAGCTCTACAAACCTTGTTTATATTTCATTTAAACTAGCTTCTAAAACCGTAGCTTAGTTGCCGGCAAATAAATCGCCAAGCGTTTGTTTGGGTTTAATATTGAAGCGGTCAATGGCTTCAGTCAGCAAACCTGTTTTTGTATTGGTTTTAGACTTGGCAACATTTCTGTCATATTCTTATCTCTAGACTGGGGCCACTTTTGTTTGCCTCGCCCTGTACTATACATAAATTATAGAAGATTTTATTTCCTCATACCAGTAAATGGTTTCATTAATTAGAGATAGGAGATATATTTGAGCATAAAAGTGTACAGAAAGTATTTTTTACATACGCTTTGGTCGACATTCCAACTGCAAATTCAATATTTCCATCACTTTCCTCCTGCATAAAAAAAACCAAAGTGATCAATCAGATTAAGAAAACTTAATTTTTAATAAACAGACGTTAAAATATTAACATTTAAAAAAAAAACATTAGACAATTAGAAACTAATGGCACACGTGTATAGTTTTTATATTTTATTTGAAAAATTTTAATCTGATACAGATGTCATACAAACTTTCATGTTTTGCGGACTTCAAAAATTTCATGTTTTGCTGTCCTAACACAGCAAATATATCATTAAAAACAGTAGGATTGTTTCACGTTGTGGATGAGAAAAACCTTCCAACGTTTTTTTTTTTGAAATTTGTTGGCTACAATTACTTTTATTTTGGTATTAGAAAATGAGTTTAGTTTAATTTTGAAATACGGTCGCACTAGAGCTACACGTCGAAAATGAGTTTCTAAAAATATTTTACATATTAAAATTTTTTAAATGCCAACTTCTTACTGTGCTGTTGGATGTTCAAACATTTGTACATGAGTAACATTTCCATTGAAATATAATTTCTAGTAGCTAGATTACAACAGTCAATAAACATAAAAAAAACCTATGGAGATATATTTACACTGAATTTATCAGGCATCAACGACAACATGCTTGTTTGAACATCTGGGAGCCTATCCGCAAAGGACACCACTTTAGATGAAAACCATTCCTAAACAAAACAACAACAAAAAAACATTTAAAAATACAATAGAAAATAAAATCAGATTTCTAAAGAAATTTTCCAATCTATAACTTACCATACTTTCATGCATCAGGGCCAAATTTTCTAGTTTATTGTAGTCAGAAATAATTTCTGAAAGTGATATGGAATCTTTGGTAGATAAATTCCTAATTAATAACTCAGATTCACACTTATTCCTGAAGCGGATCTCTTCAGGAGATTCTTCAAAATCTCCACCAGCCAAATCAATTTCCAGATTAGTCCAGTTTGGAAGTGACCTAAAAACACAGATCATTTGTTGATAATACTAAATGTGAATGCCGAACCCCCTGTTGTATGCTCTTTGTGTGATTTTTAAAGCAATTTTTACCCATTAATCAATACAATCAAATCAATGCTTACCTGAGAAGCCTGCTAATGTCATTATCACGAGACCAAGCGACAGAGAAAATGGTTTGTTCGTCCGAATCAGCTTGAGGAATGAGACCTGAAAAATAGCTGCATTAATTTAGAGCCAAAGTGAAACTTGAAATATGTGAAATTTTAGATTTGGAATGGACTAAAATTATGTTCTTATTTCATTTTTTTCTTTAACTAGCCTAATAAATTAGGCTTCAAAGAAGAATTCAAAGAAGATATCAATGAATTTGAAATTAGCTTATGAACAATACCACCAAATATTAAATCTAACCCCTTAAGGAACAGATCATGCCTAAAAGTAAACTTGTTTATTCTCAATTAGGTAAATATCTCATAAGGCTGTATGCAAAATTTTCGAACAGAACTTGAAACTATAAACACCCTGCAGCTCTAAATCATGACGGATACTGGAAAAAATCAGTCAAAAGATAGCTTTAAAGGCTTGAAAAATGTTTATTTGCACTTTTATTACAATACACTTACAATTGTACACTTTTGGGAAAGCTGTAAAATAGTATAAATCATGATATTTAAGTTATTCACCACGTAACTTTTGTTTATGTCACCAATAAAACAGCCCGGTTTGAAAAAAAAAAGATTTATGTGAAACTAGACAGATCAGTACAATTAAAAAGATTTGCAAAAGCTTTGTATTTTTCTCTCGAAAAAAATCTACAATAAAACACATTATTTTGCTGAAAAATTCCCAAATTTAGATTAAGTTTAACTTAGTGTTGTACTTTATAGAATAGTTTAAGTTCAATTTCACAAGTCAACCTTTATTTTTGCTGTTATGAGTGTTATAAGTTATAACTCTGGATCACATAAACTGTATGCATTAACCTTTTTAATTTTGTATATAAAATGCCTGTGTTTTAGAAAAAGGTGTGGAATATCTCTCAGACTCCCGAAGTAACTGGTTTAGGCAACTGTTATGCCTTTATATTGTTTTCTTTTTTTTGTGGCGATGGATGTCTTTTATAAATAAACTTGGACTTGGAATATAATGAGTTTCTGGACTTTATCTCTGACCAAATACACAGACTTCACTGCCAAAGGTCTGACATAACTTACTTTTATAGGCTGCATTGCATTGGTCTGTGTAGCACATCAATACATGGAAAATCATTTGCACAAAGTGTGAAGCATAATCTGGCAAGGCATAAATTAACTTTTCCATCTCAATAAGAGTTGAGTTCAAAGATAAAGTACTCTGAAATGAAAATTGATTCATTTTATAGCTGACATAAATAACTACAAGCATTAATTTTTTAAAAAATCTAATAAACAAATAACACATACATTCAAAATTTGTGTTTTAGCATCCACAGACTTCAATTCTTCAATATTAGTCACTGGTTGCCAGGCATCTAAACCTAAATATGTGGGAAATACAATTTTTTAAAAAAAACTTTTAAACACTCAACTTAACTCTTTCATTATTTACATATGAACACATATCACCTGACTGTCAGATTTTCAAGCAATAAACGTTCCAGCGTACACAAACTTCGATTCTCATAAATTTAACTAAATTTTAAATACGGAGAAGTCACTTAATACCTTTTATCTTCTCTGCAATAGAAATAAAGATTTACAATTTTTTTTTAAAGTGAAAAATTGACACTCAGGAAGTAAAAACAAGTATGCACTTTATCCAATCCACCTCAGCAGATCCCTCGCCCCCTATGGAACTGACCATCCCTCTTATACAAAATTGAACACCTTGTGTTTTTAATAGTTAGTTAAATTTTATAACAAAATGTGCACTCACTTATTTTAGTTTGTTCCATTAATCTGCTTACTTCCATACTGACTTGGTCCAAGTAAATTTTGACACAATCATTAACAAATGAATGAAGAGGGCAATGAGATCTATAAAAAAGTAATTATATGCTTTTACACACACAAAAAAACTATGAATAAGGTCCAACACATTAAATAATAATTTAGTGTACTTCAAAAACATCTGAACTTTAGATATAAAAATAATATTGTAAACATACTAAATGCAACATCCTGTTCTCTGAAAATATATCTTGCTAAAAAAATTTAAAAAAAAACTCAGATTTATTTTGAACATCATTTAACTGTATACATGTTTAATTACTAAAGATGATATGTGTTAAACTTGCTGTAAACTACAAAATATAAGTAACAATGAAATCATACAGGAATCTATTATCTTTATTCCGCAAATAAAGCCTTATTTATATTTCCTCATTTATTGACAAGCAAGAAAACACTTTACTGTAGTTGTCTTTCAAATAATAATAATAATAATAATATATTTTGAAGATTTTGAAATTATACAAACAAATGGTAAAAATAAATAAAAACACAAAATGCATTATAAAAAATGAATATTATACATATTTACCCAGCTTCCATTTTCAATGCTATCTCCACTTCGGAAATGAAACTTTTCAATGATTTGTAGACGACTTTAAAAGAAGACATAACACATCGCTTTTAATTTAAACACCAAAACTAACAAACCAGTTAAGTATTATTTTAAATTATAGCTTACTTGTTATATTTTTGGCAGTTGGCTGACAAACAAGGAAACTATGTTCTAGTGCAGGTAAATTATTTTCACCCTAAAATAGAAACATTGCTGCAAACAAACTTTGAAACAATAACACAGTTTAAACAGGAATTTTTTGATATTGCACATAGCGTTGCTTTCAAAGTACATTTAAGGCAGAAAATAAAACGAATCATTTTCTTGCGGTTTTGGTAAACTTTCTCTTCCAATGAACAATAAAAAAGCAGTTGCACTAGCCTTTAAAAGACTTACAAAGGAAGTGTTTTAATCAAATGATAATAACTCATTTGATACTGCTTTTCAAAATCTTTTAAATAGTATTTTTACAGATTTTGTTTATGAAAATAGAACTTTTAACCATATTATTAAAACATATTTATCCTTTCAGTAATATTACAAGAAATAAAGAATTTATAGCAAACTTAGGGTAATTAGGATGGTTATACATTAAAAAACACTAAAATAGGCATATACAATGAACCCCGTGAAAGAGAGGGCTTCCAATGAGTTGGTGCCTATGAATGCTATTGTCACATTTAACAACAACAGTACTTACCTGTTGCTCTAAAAGATATGTTTTCTTACTAAGAGCATGAGAAGAAGCATCAAACTTGAATAAGCTATGCTAAAAAATAAAAGCAGCCACATTAATACTAAATTGGAGGTTATATAGTTAAAAAATACGAAAAAATAGAACATTTCAAAAGTCCCCCTTGCCACAAACTCAGTTTTAATACCTCAAGCATTATTTAATTTGTGTTTCAAGATAATACATAGAATAGTGTGATTCTTTAAAAAAAATTTTAAAGCTATGTAAAGTAGGAGAATATAAGAGACATATTAGGGGACTAAAAATTATACAGAACTACAAAAACAATAGTAAAACTAAAGCCTTAAATAAGTTTTCTCTAACAATTATCAATACATTTTATTTTGTTTAATTTATGAGTAAACAAGAAATTTTCAGCAATTCAATGATACAGTAAACTCACGATTATCCGCAGGTGGATTATCGCTTTGCGGATTAACCCCGGGCCACTATCCCCCCTCCCGTTTTTCAGTTCAAATACAAAAAACTAAAAAAAAAAAAAAACGGGATAAATGAATTTTATTTGTTTCAAAACTTTTTTTAGAAAGCATTACAAGAACAACAAAATCCTTTATAGAACGACGCATTACGAAATGCATTAAAATGTACTGGTGATGTACCTGGTGAAAGCCAGGTGCACATCACGAACATGTTTTTGTCACAAAGCGTCACTTGTAAAATAAACTTTCCGCTATTTTAATTGAATTGCTTTATGTGATTTTGATACTGGCGAAATGCGTAAGAAACTTTAAAAAAAAAAAGACGAACTACAACTCATTAAAAAGCAAGAAAACGGATCCTCTAAAAATCAAATGTGCATGCAGTATGGCATAGGAGAAACCATAGTAATAGACATTTCGAAGAAAGTAAATTTGTACATGCTGATTATTGTAATTTACTGATAATAAAACCCAGAAGAAATTTTGTTTATAGGCATTTTCTTCATTTTTGCGGATTATCCGCGAATTCGCTTATCCGCGGAAGCCGCGCCACCCAATTCCGCGGATAATCGGGAGTTTACTGTAGTTTTAAAAACTTCTGCAAATTAAACAGGATGGAAGTACATACAATTCAAAACGAAAACATAAAAATTCATGACAAAAATACATTCGAAAATTCCTCCAAGATCTTACTTTCTTACTCCTAGGAAAGCCTTTGCGAAGAAAAAAGGAAGAAACGTTGGTAGGAGCGGTGGTCGGAGTCACTTTCACAAAAGCTGCAGCAGCCCTTTGGGCGCCAGCATTGTGGAGATCCATGTACTGGGAAATAAATTTCTCAACCTGTAAATAATAAGCTGTAGTTCAGAAGAGAGCCAGAAATCTACTGATTTTAATCTAGCAAAGAACTAGTTATCGGAATTGAATTGGAGCAATATTTTTCCGGTTGTTAAGTTTAAAACCCTAATTCAGCAGAGACTTAACACATACAGTAAAACTTCTACAAGAGACCACCTCTATTAAGCGACCACCTCTGCAAACGGGCAATTTTTCAAGGCACCGATTTTTCCCCCTATACGCTTAATGTTAAAAATACCTCTCGGACAGACCAGACCAACCTCCAGTTACGATCACATTACAGGTCTCATCCGGGGGTCACTTTTCCAAGAAGTCTTGCTTTCCCGCAGCTACTGGTCATTGTTTGCCCTTTTCGTCCTTTGAATTATCTTCCTCCATATTATCGCACAGAAGAGTTAACCAGAATGAAAAGTTTGAACAAATTCAGCCCTCTCCCCCTTTTTGCTGTTAAAAGGATAATTTCGAAAGACCCTTCCACGAATTGTGCGAGTTGTCAATAGGGAGCTTCTTTCATTTTACTGCAGTTAACAATTGCAAGGTAGGACCGTCCATTATGTACGTTGACATCCCTAGCCTAAGTAATGCTTGGACACGCCCTTTCAAAAACAAATCACTAGGGTTGATCGTTGTCACACAAGCAAGGGGCTAACTCTAAAGGCAAGGAGTTTAAATCGTCGCACTAGAGCTACTTGAGGGTTATTGGCGTCGGGCGTCGTAATTTAAAAGGAGTTTAAGAAACTCTCAGTATGGAGGAATACCTGTGAATGTTAAATTTGCGAAACATAAAAGACGTTTCAATAAATTGTATTTTTACAAAAAAAAAAAAATGAAATATGAGGTACTTTCCAAAAAATTGAGAAAAAATTACCAAAAAGATATTTCTTCTTATTTAAAAAGATTGTAAACTTAAATGTGTATTGTAAAAAAAAAGAGGACCTCGTTTTTGGATATTATTAAAATAACCAAATAAAATGATGAAAATTGTATGCTTTTTTAAAATTTTTACTTCTAAACCATTGTTTATAAAATTGATTTGAAATTTAAGCAGCTCAGTGAGGAAACTTCTCAAAGAGACCACCCTCCCTCAACGACCGATTTTCCTCAGAACGGAGGGTGGTCGCTCCCAAGAAGTTTTACTGTACTATGAATCTTAATTTTATTACACCTTTGAAGTCTTGGTAGAATAAACAGTCAAATTCATACAAATAGAAGAGAAAATTTGATGTTTAATGAAGATTATGAAATTTTTGTGAAAATGACTGAAAACGCCTAATTTAGCATCCAAATACATTTTTTCAAGACCATAATTGTTGAGAACTAATTTTTTTTAACTGAATATGGAAAAATTGACTTTAATTAAGTCAAAAGGATTTGAAATTTTTTGTTGGAAGTGTAACATCTTTACTTAAAAAATTATTACGTCCTCAAAAACCAGAAATACTTGAAGTGTTATTGGTTTATCAAGACAAACAGTTGAGGAAAATGCAGTAATTGTGAATTGCAACAATCAAAACATGTATAACTACTTATAT
Source organism: Hylyphantes graminicola (assembly GCA_023701765.1). Lineage (NCBI taxonomy): Eukaryota > Metazoa > Arthropoda > Arachnida > Araneae > Linyphiidae > Hylyphantes > Hylyphantes graminicola. The sequence goes on along the minus strand of CM043115.1, from coordinate 3,238,873 downwards.
AAAAAAATAAGGAGTTACAAAGAGAAACATCAATTGCTTATAAAAGAATAAATTGCTTACAGATGCTTGTATTTTGGAATAAATTTCAGCTATTTCATGGCGAGAAACATTTTTGAGGTTGTTCTTCATCTATAAAAGAAAAGAACAAAATGAGTTCATAGGCATGGGAGGATAATTCTATTTTTTCAAGTCATACAAAAAAGTAAAATATACAATGTATTTTAAAAATTTATGTAAACAATATTAAAATATTATTTAATTTGCGTGTATTTTTTTACAAATCTGTGTACCAAATGTTTAGATACAATACAAAGTAAGAGCTATTATTTTTTCACAAGTTATGGCACATCCAAAGCTAAAACTAAATCTCAATATTTGCAAAATCAGCTAAATTTAGGCATCTTAATAAAACGAAATATTAATATAAGTTTATTTTCATAAATATATAAGTTTTAGACACTTTTATTTATTTTAAACTTTAATGTTGTTTTAGATTGAATGTGACTAGTTTGAAAAATATTCAATTATAAAAAAATTATATCTGTTTTTCTTTTAAAACTTTTTTTTAAAGATTTAATTAACAAAAATTCGTTTCCTATGATTATTTTTTGAAAGTACAAGGACAATTTATGAGAAACCATTATTAAAATTCTGATTTAAGGTTAAAACCAGAATATAAACGACGCTATCATACTCACACAAATTCTTTCAAGGTTATCTAAAAATGCATAATGATTGATAGAGACATATCTAAATTGAAGGAGAATGATTTCTAACAAATCCAGAAGATGGCGAGGTTCGTTTTCTGCATTTTTGTTGGAGTGTGGATAAGTCGTGTTGCTCAAGATTTTACACATAATTTCCGATGAATTTCGCACAATGCAAGAGAGTTGTTCCGATGTGTTTTGCTTCAAAACTTCGACTGTTTCAGGAACGGTGTTCAGCAAAGAAATGCAGTGTAGAATTTCTTTTATGTTGTCATAGTTTGTGTTTGGGAAATCATATTTGCATCCCTCTGTTGGCAGTTTCAATTTAACAGGCTTTATCACAAAAATATCTAAGAAAAAAAAGCAATATTTTAAAAAATCGTATCAAACTTATGAGTCATAATCAAAAATATTTACAAATGGTGCTTCTTAAGTTTAGTTGCATTTAATTTTATTCTTGCAAAATTACAATAAATTTTTTTAAATAAATACTTTTAAAAAATTGTAACAGAACCAAAAAAGAAAATGTTGAAACAGTAAAAATACGTAATTAATTCTGCTAAAATTTATAGTTTAATTTTTTTAAAACAATGAAAGGACCAGAGAAGATAAGCGTAACTTTCATGCTTACTGCAAAATCTGAATTGGTGTATTTAAGGTAACAAAATTTACAGATTTTACAGCACACAACTTCAAATAAAAAAGTCACTTTTATACACAATTCCAAAGTTAGAATTATATATATATATATATATATATATATATATATATATATATATATATATATATATATATATATATATATATATATATATATATATATATTTTAGAATAACTGCTTTTATTGATGCACTCTTTCAAAAAAATATTATATTTTGTAATGTTACCATCATAGCTGGGAAGTTCTGACAAATCACTTCTCAAGAAAACATGTTCCGGTGATTTGTATAGGTACTTGTGGAGCATCTCAAGTACCAGGACATCACTCAAAGTCTTGTTGAAACAAAACAAAAAATATATAATTTTTACAAAATTATATGAGTTTATGACAAAGAGTTTTGAAAGGGAAACAGCTGCTTAAAATAGTAAAAAACAGTTCTTTAACTTGCAAAATTTTATTTTAAAAAAGTACTATTATTTGTACTTGCTTTGAAATTTTAAAATAATAGCAATATTAATAATTAATAGTAAAAATAATAATCTATAACACTAATAATAATTTATAGCATCTTATACACAATTCATTTTGATCACAATAAAAATCTTCGTTTTCATTCTAAATTAAATTATAGGAAAATGTTAATTTCAACAATTTTTAATATGATAGTTTAATTAGTATGCAATTAAACACAAGTGTGCACGGCAATACTACCTTTTTCAATGTTGTCAGTTCACTTGAAAGATCTTTTAACGCTTCAGCTGCGCAGAGTCTTCCATCTAACAGCTCAGCTGCAAAAGATATTTCAATTTTAAAATTACATAAACAAAACATAGAGTAACAGACAAAACTGCAATATACCTTTCAAGCAGACGTCTATTTTAAAGGGTATTTGTTAGATGTTTCACCAAATTTAATAGTTAACAAATTAGAATTTGGAAATAAGCTGAATTCAACAAAAAGTTCAATTTTGTCATTAAATATGTATCTTACAAGTTTAAAAGATGTATAGATAAATTTTATATCAATTACATTAAAAAAAACATTATTGTAACTTAACAGAATGTTAATAACAGATAACTGAATAGTTAATGTACACATATATATTAAAGAAACTGTGAAAAAAATCTCTAAGCAAACTTAATAGCAATCTCAAATTAAAAATTAAAAGAACTTGACATTTTTGTGGGACACATTGAACTGCAAGCATAGAATTGAAGAGCTTAGTTGAAGAATGGGCCAAGTGAAATTTATGGAAAAAAAAATCGAGATTTTTGTATCATGTTATTCCCTCCTTTAAAGATAAAAAGAATCCTCATTTTCAAAAGTTAATCAAAGTTTAGCGAATCGATAAGTTTTTCGAAGTTAATTCAAATTTGTATTAATTAATTTGCCCCCACTCGGCATAGTGGATAGTGCCTCTGAATCCCAGCCAGTGGGTTCCAGGTTTGAATTCCGGTTGATAAGCGCATGGATGTTTGTCTTGTGAATAAATTGTTCTTTGTCTATGTGCTTGTCTTTGTCCTTATTTGTGTAAAAGAAGTCCAACCTCTTTGGAGGCTCTGGCAGCCATCTTCTGTGATATAATCACAGACACGACAACAACAATAATTAATTTAGTTTTTTTTTTTTTTGTAAGTGCTGTTTCAAACGTATCTAAGTGTAAATGAAAAACGTTTAAGCTCATTTTCCCGTTTTCACCCTTTGTCACTTAGCATGTTCTTCTACTAAGCTCTTCAATTGTGAATTATGATTAGCAATTGCAGAATTGAATGAAATGAAAGAAGCTATAAAAATATATTGACTTTCTTCCCAATTGCCAAATTATGCATAGACTTACCCGATATTAAATTTATCATAATTTAATTAAAAAATAATCAAAAATGTAGTAAACTTGGTCACGTACTCGAAGATACAAGTAGTTGAGTGGCTTCTGAAAATTTCTCTTCTTTTAACAGTTCTTTTACCTTATCATTCACTTTGCTAAGGTCCTCACTAAAGAAACAAAGATGAATAGGCAATTTACTAAGCTATATAAGTTTTAATTTTTGTTGGTGAGGTAAATCCAAACCACATTCAAGTGACGAGCCGACACCTAAGTACGCACTCAACACAACCATTAAGGGCGACATCATATGCAGCGTAGGGAACTTTTGGAGCATATTTAATGTGCACTCTCTTACATGGGGCATTATTATTCATCAGGAACCTTGTGGATCAAAATAAAAACTTGCAAAATTGCCACAAACCGTAAAACCTTACTGCCCAATAATTGCAAACAGCAATAATGAGAAAAACCCTAAAACTTTCAGACTGGCAAAATTTTAATGTTTTTTTAAAATAAATTGAATTTTACAAATTTATAGAAAACTCTTATCAACAAAATTTGATAATTTTAATGGGGATCATAAAACTTTCAGAAGTCATACGGACCCTTAGACAAAAAATTATATGAAATTCAGGAGAAATATGAACCAACCCTGCACATTTAAATAGTTTATTACTACCAAACAACATATGATGCTCAAATTCAATCAACTTACATTTCTTGCATCATTTTAATAATTTCTTTGTGTTCGAGTGACTCCAACCAAAGGCGTCGGATTTCTTCTCGTTTGCATTGCAGCAACTTTTTACAAGCCAAAAGTTTTTCTTTCACATCTGAGCAGCCTCGCCTACTGGCTATCGAAAAATTAGTATGGAAAAAATTATAATTAGTAGAATACACAGAATTCCAGCCATGCTGCAGAATTTTTTTTAAAAAAAAATTGTTTCCATTATTTTGCTTTCTGAATATTATTATACAACCAATTTTATTCAATTGGTTCCTGATAGCTTATTAAAAACCAGCATTCCAATTAAATATTAATGATTGATTAACTGAATTTAAAGATTAGCTTTTTACTAAATTATGGTGCAAAAGCCATCTTTCTAATTTTATGTTAACATGCACATTTAACCTAGTTGTTTGGAATGGTTGTTGCAATTCAGCAACTCAAAATTTTACTAAGAAAAATATGAAGTTGTCAGCTGACTTGCATTAAAAAATATATATTCTTAAAGTTTTGCAGAGATTGGAGTAATGTGTTACTTGTAACACTGTTACTTTTTTTTGGTAACACCAAGTAACACCGTTGCATTTTTTAGAAAGTAACTGTAATTGAGTTCCCTTTAGAAAATTTCGTTACTTCCCACGACACTCTTCACAGATCTTTTCGGTAGATCGGCATACATTTTAAATTTAAAAATTTAACTTATAACAACACTAAATTTTCTTTTACAGCTTATTTTTCTAATTTTTACGAGTTTTTTTTCCATCTAGTTTCTCTAGGGAAAAGCAGCAAGAAGGTTAAATTGGTATTTTCTAATAACTTGACATTTTTAAAAGTAACTGTAATTTTTACTTTTCATATCAAGTAACCGTAACAGTTATTTTTTGATTCAGTAACTGTTTCTGTAACAGTTTTTTTGTATTATGTAGCTGTTACGGTAACAGTTATTTTTTTGATAAAGTAACTGTTACTGAAACAGCTATTTTTTTATTAAGTAACTGTTACTGAAACAGTTATTTTTTTAGAAACTTTTACTGTAACAGTTACCTTTTAAAAGTAACTTTCCAATCTCTGTGTTTTTTTATTCACATTCCACTTAAATATCTAGGGATATTTTGACTTACTGTTAATTTTAGCAGAAATTTGACTGAACATTTCCATTGTTTTCGAGAGCTCATCTCTTTTTCCTGTGAACAAAATATACATTCCTTGTTAAACTAAAGTAAATGACAGTACATTAAGAGTTAAATGGATTCTATTGAATAGTTTCAGTTGCCATCAAGCAGAATAATTGACAAACCTGCTATCAAGTTATGCAAACGTCCATCTGATGCACTAAAATCCCTCTTGAGATCTGTGATTTTGCGCTTACGGTCATCAGTTTTGCTGAAAATAAATAATGAAAATGCCCACTTGTAGTATCAACAAAAGAGTAAACAATGTAAATTCAATACATACTTGATTGTTGCATCGGTCCATTTTCCATAGATTACAAAACATTAAACTCTGGGAGAAATATTGTTTTTTAAATTGCATTGTGATAGATTCTAATTATTAAAAAAAAGGTAACATATTTCAATATACATTTAACTTTAATTAAATAACTTAATCTTTAATAACAAATATTTAATGCTAATTATTTTATCATAGGTTCATTAAATTACTTTTGTCCATAAATAATTTAAAACTATAAAAAGCATTTTTATAAACACAATCGCATGCTTCTTTACATTTCATTTAAAAATTTGATTTTAATAAATCAATGAAATTATATAATCCTTTTCATTTAAAATGAAAAGTTCCTCTTAAAACTAAGTTTTCATCAAGTAAAAAATCTAAACACTTTGATAAAATATAAGCTTTGATAAATTGATTATACATACATTATATCTAAAATAGCACAAAATGTCTTTTATGAATGTTTAACAATATAAGTACTTACCTAACAGAAAGTTCTGCAATGATATGCATTAAGCGGCCACTCTAAAAAGGAATAAATTTATTGTTAGATACATATTAATGTATCACCATTGCAAATTAAGATAATGCTATATTAAATGGTTTTGCCAAATTGTTTAAATGATAATCTATAAATGTCTCTCATGGCTAAGTTTGGATATTAATTTACAAAATTATATATTTGGTTTTAAGACTTAAACAAGCATATTCTAAAATTTTACAATATTCTATACCCACCGTGTCTTTTGACACTTTTGATCCCCTCGGTGGGCGAACCGGAGGATAGTAAGTTTTATTTGACATATTTGATTCGAGTTTCTCAAACTCTAGCAAACCTTACGATATTCTAAAAACTAAATTGAACAGAAGTTATAGTTCTTTTTGAAAATTAGAATTTATTATTTCATCACTGAAAACAGAAGCATTAAATACATAATTGGATGAAACGTCAAAAAGGGCCAAATACGCCTGCAAAAATAAACAAATACTAGTTTTCTTTTCCTGTTGCCAATCTTATAAAATAGTTATTGAAGGATACTTGTTACATTCTGGTTTTGAGTCTTTGGATACATTATTTTTTAAAGTGAAACATGATTAACTAACCATTACATAAAAGTCTTTCAACTATCGATAAATTATATTTTTTGAGGTTAAATCCCAATAATCAATTATAAGTCAACTATGCCTTGTCCTTATTTTGTTTAAACAAATTTTTTTAAATGATTGTAGAAACTAGTGTTTTCCGTTGCAAAGCGTCATTAGTTGTGTTAAAACACTTGAAGGAGGCAAAAATAAGCACCCGGAAATGATTACCTTTTAACTATCAGTGTTTTGATGGTTTAAATCAGAAAAAAAAACTTCAAACATGAATGTTTTTCAGAAATTAAATATAGTTGGTAAGTTATTACTGTACCAAAAAGAGTTTTAAATGTGTGCAATTCTCCTATGAAGTAGAGATATTGTTACTTTCAAATTTGTCTCTAAAAAGTCCAGGCTTATTTTGGTTTATAAACGAATCTGCCTTATAAATGTTTTATAGTATAGAAATGGTTGATATTTTTTAACGTTCTAGCATTTAAATATAATATATTTTCCAACCTTTTCAGGTATCAGGAATATAACATCCCAGTTAACTAACAATTTTGTAAAAAAGCATGACATTATATGCTCACACAGAAATGTACTGAAGAGAAACTCTGGTGTTTCATCTACTGTTTCCGCACACCAAAATTTTAATGCTGAACCAAAGTCAGAGGATGATGATGTAATTTCTAATGGTAAGACTAAGATTTGTTACTCTATATGTGTAAAACCCCTAGTTAATAAAAAGCTGGGTTAATTTCAATAATACAGTGCTGCTTGGAGCGTTAAAAAACATGCCTATTCGCAAAACTCCTGTGTTTTTCAGTATTGGTCATCATGTACTATAAAAATAGCGAACAACACAACTTTTTAGTTGGAAATAATCAAAGTTTTGAGGCATCAAGTATAAATTGAGCAATCCTTCCTTTTCCCCAAATATGTAAAATATTTGAGGCGAAATTAATTTTTATTCTAATTTCTGCGGCTTAGTGGCTGGTATTATGGGTACATCTCACAAGCCTAAGTAGGTGAGTTATAGCCCTGCCTGAGTCACCAGATTTTCTAGATGGGGACATCTTGTGCAAACGTATCATATGATTATGTGTCATGTAAAGTATTCCTTGAGTACCTACCTATATGGCTTGGGTTCTCTCGACAAAGTCTAATATCCACAGTAAGCTCATATTCATTATGATCTGAGCATCAAAATTGGTAGCGAGAGTCCCTTAGATCAGGGGTTCCCTACCTTTTTGCATCTGTGTACCACTTGACTTTTTAAGAAATTTTGGCGTACCATCAGACCTAAATATTTTAATAAACATATAATATTTACTCTTCAAAAGTGTCCAGAGGCTTTTCAAATTAAATTCCTGAGAATATTTAATTGTTATATATTTGTTTATTTATGACATGCTCATAATAAAGAATAAATAAATAGATTAAAATAGTATTAAAGTAAGCGAGTACCCAAAATTCTAAAATTTGTACTATTACTTTAATCTTTTCCACATTTGGCATAGTGATTTCAAATATAATGACCAATGCTTTTTGGGCAATTTTTTTTATTTAAATATAATTGATTTATTTTAAACGGTGTTTTTCAACTGAAAAAAGGGGTTTACGCTAACACTTCTAGCATAAAAAGTTTTACATTAATTTACCAGAAATTTTTTTACAGATGCTATTTCAATATATATCTGTGCCATGAACCTCTAACATCTGGTGTAAATATACGAGTTTTTTTTAAAAAAATGTCCAAGTGTGTTAATCGGAAAAAATCTTTTTTTTTTTTTGTGGCTAATGTATAACATTTTTCTTAATAACTTCTTCTCTTGTAATTTGTATGTAACTCTAGAGGGTCATTGCATGCATCAGTTCAAAACGAAGAATTTAACACATAATTAATGTTCATAGGATGAAAATTCAATGTGTTAGACTTGTTAGCGTAAACCTCTTTTTTTAGTAGAAAAACACCGTTCAAAATAAATAAATTATATTTAAATTTTAAAAAATGCCTAAATAGTATTATTCATTATATTTGAAATCACTGTGCCAAATTTGGAAAAGATTAAAGTAATAGTAAAAATTTTAGAATTTGGGGTATTCGCCTACCTTAATTTACCGTTTTATTATCATAGGTCTAAAACCATAAAAATAAAAAATTCGTACAAACTCGGCAAACTATTTATCATCATGCAAAATATATTTTTATTGTCTTTAGTGTGAAACTTGTTATTTGATTGTGATTAAATTATCAAACTTTGGAGTGATGGAATTTATGTTCGCTGTTAAGTCTTCTTCAATACTTATTCTGCTTAGATTTTTTTTTTATGTAAAAGAGTTCAGAAAATCCACTCTCTCACTCACAAACAAGTATAACTGGTAACAAATAGCATAAAAAAAGCAGAACTTGAAGAAAGATCAAAGGGTACTCTGGTTTTACATCTAATTCAGAAGTTTGTTGATAGCATCATGTTTCTCACATAACTCAAACTCATGCGTACCACCTGAAATTTTCCCGCGTACCACTGGTTGGGAACCCCTGCCTTGATGGTGCCGGAGTAAAATAGCTCTCAGTTCTAGAGAATATGGCGAGTCTGCAAAGGCTTAGCCGCCAAAAAAAGCAGCCCGTTTGGGAAAAACATCTAATTTCCATGTCTTCTATTTCAGAAGTGCTCTCAAAGATCAATCAACAAATTAAAGAAAAAAGCCACGATAGGTTGTTTGCGGTAATTCAGCTAGGAGAGAGGAAGTTCAAAATAACCAATGAGGACATCATAGCACTAAATACCTTTTTCCCTCCAAATATTGGTGAAAAGATATGTTTAGAAAAAGTAAGAACAACACTTGTTTTACTGCTTTTTGTATTGTAAATTTTATTTGCAATTGAAGAATCCAGCAGAGGAACCCCTTGATTGCTCAGGAATTATCCTGTTATCAGATCTGCTTGACTGGCGAGGAAACCAGTTTCTCCCTTGCTTCTTCTCTCATGGTACAAGCATGATACTTTTCTATGTTGCTGCGAGAAAAGAGCCAAGTGAGTAACCAGTTCCCTTTCACCAGTTTAGGCGCTGACTTGCTTTCATCGCCAAAGAGGCCTGTTGTAGACAGATTCCTATCCAATAAAGGGGTTTTCCCCCTGTGCTCTGCAATTGTAAACGTTATACAGCTTGGTGCAAATAACAGTAGCCCCGGTGAAGAGATAGGAATACTTTGAAATTATTGGCGAACTGACTTGAACTTTGCAAGATAATTCTTGAAGCCCCCTGAAACCTGTTTTTGCATTGGTTGAATCAGATTAGTTTCACATAAGAGCTACTCTTTCCACTATTGGCGAGTTCAGATCTTAGTTCGTATTGTATGAAGACGTCCCATAATGCAAATTTTGTGTCTTGCAATCAATTTAGAATGTTTATATTAACAAAAACAAAAAGGTCGGATTCTAGGATAAATAACGATCGAAATAATCACGAGTGGAAACTTTTTTTATCGGCTTTACAAATCTTGTTTATATTTCATTTCAACTAGCTTCTAAACCATAGCGTATTTGCCGGCAAATAATTCGCCAAGCGATTTTTTGGGCTTTATATTGAAGTGATCAATAGCTTCAGTTAGAAAACCTGTTTTTGTATTGGTTTTTGACTTGCCAACAATTCTGTCGTATTCTGATCTCCATATTGGGGCCGCTTTTATTTGCACCCTGTACATAGCCAGAGAAGTTCTTTTCAGTTTTTATATTTTTATAGTCAATCATCATAAATCGTAGTATATTTCTGATTTTGCAATCAAAAACTATAACTGATAAAATATATATCTATTTGAGTAATTTTGAGTTGGATAGTTGAATAACAAACTAAGCTTTATTGTGAAATGTAGTACCTTTGTTCACCCTAATTATATAGATATTTTGTATGAAAAATTATTCAAGAAAAAGATGTACTGCAAAATGAAGACACGAAGACATTTAAAAGAAAACAAATACATACAATAAATATTTTAAAATAATGTTTTAGAGCACATAATTTTTTTGTCTCAATTATATATTTTCTTTAGGTTTTACTTGTTGGAAGCACTGATTTTACTTTAATAGGACGTCCAGTTTTAAGGTACTCTGTTAATATTTTCATTATTTATTAAATAATATTTTGTAACGGCTATCACTGCTTCGACTTATTGTTATATTTCTGTGCAATTGAAAAACACATATTTTATTATTATAAATTTTTTATCAATAATTTTTTGTCCTTATTAATAGTTAAGGATTTTTTATTTTATTTTTTGCCATAATAAATTAATAAAGCATTCAAATTGTGAAAACATAAGGGTTAGTTTAAACTATTTTTTTTATTTATAAAAGGGCATTTTGGTATATTTAAAAAATTAAAAAGTTATTTTATGTCTGCACAGTCATAAAATCTTTAATATGTTGTGTATTGACATTTTTCCTAGAAAAATTTCACAAAAAAAACTTTATAATATCTAATATTATTTTAAACCATTTTTACTATATTTTTAAAACCATTTAATTTGGCCCAACTACATGTTTCGGATGTGTTACGTGAAATTTTATGTACTCTGTAGTATAACGAGTTTTTTCTGTGACATTAAGTGCAAACATTCTTTTGGCATTACAGTACAGACCTACTTCGAATTGATGCTACAGTGATTGAAAAAACATACATTGTTCCAAGGCCAATTTACAGGCATGGATACCACTACAGGAGACTTCATTGTAAGTATTGTTTATGACTATTATTTTTCAATTTAAATTTTGTCTATTAAGATTTAAATTATATACTTTTCCTTGCAAAAAAATTTAAGTTTTTCCATTTGTTTTGGTAAGTTTGTTATGGCCAAATTGCCTAAATTAACCCCTAAAGTACATACATAAAAAAAGTACCTAAATTAATTACTAATATCACCCAATGAAAACTTTTAAGCATACAATGAGTGCTCGAAATGTTGAACATTTAAGCATTAAAATTAACAGCGAAATACAACTGTAGTTGGCGCCCCTAAAAATGTCCAGGCTGCAACTGGGTACACCTACAGATATCTTATTAAAAAAACACATATAGGATCTAATGTTAGCTTTGATAGGTACTTAGCTTTCTTGTACAAAACCTATTATGTTTCCCTGTTTGTTACAATTTTTATTTTTTAAATACTATTTATTTCTTTTAAGTGATATGTTAAATTTACAAGCAAACATATATTTTTTTGCTAGAAAATTATCTTTTAGTATTTTTTTAAAACTAATGTACATTTTAATATTCCAGGGTTTCGTACACCATATACATTAATAAGAATTAACAACATCGAGTTTAAAAACTCCTTGGATGAGCTGCCAGACACCCAAGGGATACAAAACCGAGTTATTTATTAAATATACCCAATCACTTATGTACTCGCTATAGATTTTGTAAACTGTTCTGTGTTTAATAAATTAATATCACAGTCTTAATTGTTGACTAAATTTTCTTCATTACATTGTTCAATAAATTTAACAGAAGCTGACAGAACTCAAGCCTATTAACTCGCGCTGTTGTTTTGAACTTACCTTAAGTCCATATAGAAAATAGGTGAGTCCTGCCGGGTTAAACACATTATTCAAAAATAGGGATGCTTGGAAGATATAATAATGTTTTACAAATTTAGCTTCTGAGGATCACAATTGTAAATCCTTATTACATCTACATAAATATCTGCTAAAGGTTGTCTCTATGTTTTTATAATAATTTTGGCAATTAAATAACTTCCAGAAAAGCTAAAAGTAGATCCAATTTAATTGAAAATATGTGCAATACTCTAATTTAAGTAAAATATGTAAGGATACATAAAAGAAAAGCTACTTATATACTTATCCAAAATACAATTTTGGTTAACAATTTAATGCCATGAAAATAAAGATTTTAAGGGGGCTTCAAGTTTTGAATGACAACCCTGTATTTTTATAGCTGTTTCATGTACTTGAAAATAACGCCTAATTTCTAATCAGAACTTAGCTTTAATAAAACTAAGTTCTGATTAGTAAAATAGTTATTTAGTATTTATATGTATTTTTTTCTGAAATTACCAGTTAAATTTTCAGTTATCCATGTTTCCTCGACACTCTGCTATATAATAATAATACATTGTTCTAAATCAACAAATAATCCCAAGTCATAATATATACCAACTTCTACTTTAACAAAATAAAAAATTTTATTTGTACATTTCTCCGCCAAATACTCTACATGTTCAAATCATATAAAGAGTACATTTTAAAAACCCCTTCATTGCATAGAAACCTGTCTGCATCAGGTCTGCTTGGTGAAGATAGTGAGTAGTCATCGTTTAACTGGTGGGAAGAAACCAGTTTTAAGTTGGTTCTTATCAAGCAGCCTTCAGGTTTATTATCTTTTTGATCAAGTTTCATGCTAGACAATAGTCTGACGTTAGAATCACAGAGAAAGAAACCGGTTCCGATCATCACTGCTCGCCAAGCTAACTTCAATACAAACAGATTCCCTTTCAATGAAGTTTTTTTTTCCCTTGTACTCTTCAAATGGAAGAAAACTGTTCATAGGGATGTTGTCTGTATGTTTGGCTCATCGTAAGGTGTGACCAGTAGGTAAGTGGTGAGCTGTCCCTTTCCTTTGACGAAAATGTCTCCCCTGCATTCGCACTTGTAGGGAGAATTTGATAGAGACAAGAAATCCGCTACTTCTTTGGTTACCTAAAAATATTTGCTGCATTAAAATAGTTAAAGAATAGTTAGAACATGTGCAAGGTGTGTTGGAAAAGTTCGATGATTGGTCTCATATTTAAAAAAACGCGCCAGATAGGATCTTGCACTCACGCAGACGCAGTGAGAAAAATGTCATATTCCTCTCTCTGCATCTACATGAGTGCAAAATCCTAATTGGTCCTTTGACCCCATGGCTAAAGGTTGATAGCAAATTGAATTATTGGCCAGAGTTGAACATTTTAAGTAAGAGCAAATTGGGAATGTTTCTACTTGTCTGTTAAACTTTTGAATCATCACATTGTTAGCCCTGTAATTACATTCCTCCATCGAACATGTTGGAAAACGAAGGTTTTGAAATAAATCAAGCTGACTGCCAAGCAGGTAAAGATCAAGGATTTGCACTGAAGAGTTACCTCTTCAGTGCAAATCCTTAATCTCAGTTCAGATCCGTTTGTGTTTTCTGAATGGCTTCTACAGCAATGCCTGACAACATTCTTTCCCATGGAAAGGAGGAGAGAAAAGTTTATGTTCCATCTAGAGCTACCCCACACCCCTATTTTTCTCAGTACCCGCCTGAGAACGGTTGTTTGGAAGTTTTCTGATGGAGCCTTTGTCAGCCGCGGATTTTGTGGGCAAAGGAGTGACAGTACCCATTGCACCGAAATGTTTTCACCTATAAATGAAGTTATGTGAACAACCTTAACTGACCATGATATTTATATTTATACATTTCAAGAACTCTAATCTACAAGCCTATGATCAATTTCCGACACGCCATTGTGATCACTGAGTGAAGGCTGATGAAATTAGGAGAATGTCAATTCTTTGGTAGTAATGTTCAATTAGAACGGAGAAGAGCATCATTTGTTTGTGGGGTTTAAGACAAGAATTGACGCAACTGTGAATCATGGCTGTTTCGGTTATCCATAAATTGTTTTAAACATTTAAGTTAACATTAGCCATAATTTAAGAAAATCTATATCAGACACCTAATCATTACCTGTATTCTTCCGACAACACCTGTGCTGTCCATTCTGCTAGCAACATTCACTGTGTCCCCCCAGATGTCGTATTGTGGCTTGACTGTACCTACTACCCCAGCCATCACAGGACCCACTGAAATTCCTGAGGAAATTATCACAGTTTGATATACAAATACAAAAAATTGTCCAACAATAGGCCAGAGACGCAGCAAGGTTGGTCCAAAATTTACTAATTATTTACCAGTCTGCAATAACTATCGATATTCTTGTCCTTCGATTATTTTATTCTCTTCGACATAGAAGAAAATCTGGTAAAGCATGCCACTCATTGAAACTCAATTGTAAAAATAAGGTGTTCATACCTCCTTCTTGAAGCAGGATTTTTTTTTAATTTCTGACCATGTTTCTCTGATTTCACTATTTAAATGTAAACTCACAAAAGCGGAACAATAAATATCAAAACAATAACTCTGTTCATGAAGCATCATCGGCGGGACAGAGTTGCTGGGTGTTAGGGGCAGTTATGGTGTTTGATCTTAGGATTTACCGCACACAGATACACTTTGTTCATGATCTGTCTCCCTCATGCAGAGCAAGAAAAGAGTGATTGTTTTGATATCGTTTTTTTGCTTATATATTTCATATGATTTGCAGCTTTAGTGAAATCATTGATTTATAGAATGTTTCTTGAATTTGCTTAGCTTTCCTTGCCTTTTCAATGTTTTTTTTATCTGTGCAAATACTTGTAGACGTGATTGAGTATTTTCCCTTTTTGGCATGATAAACATTTTTTTTACTCTATCTTATATATTCCATAACACTAAAATATAAAAATCAAATCTGTAAGGATTCTAAGTTTCAAATAGATGTTAGTACACAACAAACTTGCTTTTATCTCTTACCTACTCTGAGTTGGAAATCTTGCATGGCATCTTTGTTAAGTTCTTGCAAGCATGACATCATGGCGACTGCAAATTTAGCCAAGGTGGCGACATTCTTGACAGGATTCTCTTCGGTTTGCAAATGACCCTATTAAAGATGCAAATAAATAGCTGAATGTAAAAAAATTCAAATTTAAATCCATAGAAGAACTTCTTCTTTCACTAAGATGTTGAATGGAAGAAAAGTATTGGTAAATTCCAGGGCTTGAAAAAACGCCCGTCCTCCCGTCCTCGACGGTCAAAAATTCCCTGAGGACAACTAATTTCTCAAATCCGACGTCCTCGTGGACGGCCATTTCAACGTTAATGTTTATGATACAGTTTTGTTTTGTGTTATCTTAAGAGGGACTGTCAGTCCTATACACGTAATGCTTTATTTTTCAAATCACAGTTTCTTGAAAAGTATTTTTTAAACGTATGATCTGTTTGCACCAGATACGCAAATAGGGATGAAAGACAATTTAAAAAAGATTTGAAGGAACAATATCAATCAGTTTTTTAATTATTAATTTTTTTAAAAAGCTTTATTTTGAGAATCGTGGCGACATCTGTAGGACAACTTGGCTTAATTGATTAAAAAGATTTATTATTAATTAAAATAATTCACTCATGCATTATTTTTGTATGTTAATACAGAATTTAAATGATGCTTTTACATTTCAAGTACTTTTTATGACAAAAACGTTCATAACAAACAAGAATCTATGATTTTAAAATTTGATGACACACAAAAATAAATGTCGCCAAATCGTAGAAGGAAAAAAACGCCAATATCTAAATCGTTCAAACTGTAAACCTAAAATACATGGATTAGTGGGCGGAGCTCATTATAAATCCAGTCAAAGAATTTCGCGCGACTTTTAAACTTGACTACTTTAGTTGTAGTAAAGGTTGGATACTTTTAGATTAGATTTGGTTTAAATTATCGTCGCACTAGAGCTACACGAGGGCCATTGGCACTTGGATACTTTTAGCTATTTTGATATGTACAGCTGTGGAAAAAGTTTCCACTAGTGATTATTTCGAACGTTAGTCATCCGATAGAACCTTTTTGACTTTGTGTTTATATAACATCATGAGTTAATTGCAGGACAAAAAAATTGCATAAGGAGCCGTCTTCATATTAAAAATGCTATTAACTTAAAAATTTCCAATGGCAGCACCCAATTTTATAATTTAGAAATATTAAGAATCCTCATAAACCCTAAATCTTAGTTTTTGTTACATTTGGTTGAATATTTGACGAGTTATTCAATCGAATCACTTGGTGACCTTTGGTTTACCATTTCTAAAATGACGGCCGTAGTCTGTGGGTTTATTGAAGGGAGAAATATAAACGTTTATTTAAAAATATTTAGGGAGGGGTCCTGGGATGTATAGTCAATAAGGATGAAGGCCTGACGTTATTTTTAGAATATTTTATAATCTTTTTTTAAATTCGAAACATTTTTTTAATAGAAAAGAAGGTATTGACATGGTAGTCTTCCCAAAGTGTCCCGTCTGTCTGTCTGTCCTTACTTCGGTGACGAAATCTGTTCTATCCATCAGATCTTAAGAATCATTTTTGTCATCGAAAGATAGGACAGCAGGGACCTAACTTCATACTTTTTGTTCTTCTGTTTGTACGTCCATACGGACATCTGTCATCTTGTCATGTCGACGAACGACCCATTAAAGTAGCATTGGAATTTAATTTTTAGTCATTTAAATTACTGTTGCCACATCAGCAACATCACGAAAAACCTTATTTGAAATGTCAAAGATTATTAATTTTTTTTTTGTAAATCGATTTGGAATGGCGTTATAAAAAATATACCACAATGTGATTTTTTTTAATGTTTATTTTATTTGTTTACTAAGAAAGTGGTTCACAGTGTTACTTTTTTTTGCTTAAAGAGCTAATTGGTATTAATTTACAATTAAATTCCTTTAATTATCAGTGCAATTTTTAGTTATTTCGTGTTTATCATTGCCAAATGTTCTGGATATATCAATTTTTTTCAAATATTATAGTTATTGATAGTTATTTAATTACAAGAATCTCGTGTAATTTAAGGTGAGATTTTCAAAGCATTGCCAAAGATCACGGAAAGGGTGCTACAGGATGTGACTCGTTCAATTTTATATAATTATTCTTCAAACTGCAAATAAATTTAGCAAACTATAAAGATTATTTCTTTTATTTGCGGAAGAAAAAATTTAATTATAGTGGCAAATTTTTAGAGTTGAAGATTCAAATTGTAACTGAATGCTGGGTTAGTCTATATTTGTTCTGAAGTTATAAATCTTGTGCGGAAGTGGTTATAGGTGGCAGTTAATGTTATTATAATACCCTTGCGTTTCGACGAGAATTTCATTCTAGTACTTAAGTAACTGCAAATGTAGGCTTTTTAATTCTTTAAGAACTTCTCGAGCAACATTCAAGAACATGTGTCGTTTGGTGGCAGAGTGCTGAAAGTTTAATGTGCCAATCACGCAGTCCGATGCTATTTTAGAGGCCTTGAAAAGTTGCAAAAAACACTTCAAGATTTCCCGGCTCCAGGTGTGCAATGTAGAAAGCTTCTTTCAGAACGACTGTACAGATTAGTGGCGGGAGTAAGGCTTGTAATAAAGAGACCAGTGTCTAATTTACAAGAGCAACCGAATGAACAAATTGACAAACTGCCACTAGCAATACAAAAGGTTCCTGCACATGCTTTTGAAGACCATAAACCCGCGTTTGTTTGTATCTTGCTGACCTTATTATTGCCTTTAAAACTGCTAATACGACAGATTTATTATACATTGGGGTTTCTACTTTTGCATTAGTATGCCATTAGTTTTAACAAACATAAAGATTGCTACGCCAACAATTAAAAGTACGGAACTAGATTTAAGGGGTCATAGTTTTAAAAATGTGCAAAGAAGGTACTACAAAGCATAGTTTGATCTTTCATGCAATTTTTAACTACTCAATATAAAAGTATAATTTTTTTATATGCAATTCTATAAGATTTACTTATTATATAAAATTTTTTAAAATTTATGAAACTTCAGCCAAAACTAAAATAAATGATAACAAACATAAGACTATTGGAACACATTGGGATTAGGCCTGCGCGCGAAATTTTGAGGTCAAAATTGAAGAAATGACAAAGAAAATGATTTTATATTGTACAAATATGTACAAACAAAGACTTATACCTAATATCTAAACTCAATTTTCATAAGTAATTTTTTTCGGAGCTTTTTCCTTAAATTTTTATTATTTTTTTTTAGAAAAAAGCTCTTAACATAAATTCTAATTAAAATTGAGCTCAGAATTTAGGTACAAGTCTTTGTTTGTACATATTTGTACAATATAAAGTCATTTTCTTGCTCATTTCTTCAATTTTGACCTCAAAATTTGGCACGCAAGCCTAATCCCAATGTGTTCAAATAGTTTTATGTTTGTTATCATTTAGTTTAGTTTTGGCTGAAGTTTCATAAATTTTTAAATTTGTTATATAATAAATAAATTTTATAAAATTACATATAAAAAATATACTTATATGTTGAGTAGTTAAAAAATTACATTAAAGATCACCTTCTTTGCACATTTTTAAGACTTCTATGACCCCTTAAGAACAATACTGTTTATGTGCTAAAGTAGTATTCCGAAGTTTACAGGGATGACTTTAGAGCAGTTCATAGCGGTATCAAATCTCGGTAATTATAAATAGAAATATAATGTATTAGTACGAGCAAACCAGAAAAGAAATCGTTTCCTGAAAGATCGTAATATTTACACAATAAATATAATTTATTAAACAAATAAAAAAAATTAAATGAAAGAGAAATAACCAAACAACAAAATTTTTTTTCCTCCAGAACATCGTCCGGGCTCGCAAAAGAGTACCGGAACCAGTTTTCGTTAGTCTAAACCTGATTACAATCGAATAATCTTTATCTTGTGATTGAGAAATCTTGCAGTGCTCCACTCCCCAGAAAGAGAACCGTATCTCCTTTTTTAAATCGCCAGACGTATCATTTGGCGAAAATTTGTAACGCCACCTGGCGAGTCAGAATCAAAATAAAGTTGGCTGATAAATCCTCTTAAGAGAGTCTAGTATAAGTTTACTATTAGTTACCTAGTATTTCTTTTATTGCTGTATAATGTAATGCTACTAAAGTACTAGTTAATTGTGCATTTTATATAAATGTTTGTAATAAATAAGAGAAAATAATATTTTTATTTATTTAGAAGTTATTTACATAATTAGAGTTTGCCTGGTTAGTTTCAAAGAAGGACGGGTACATTGTTGGACAATCCGTCCTCGAGGACGGGTAAAAAATCTGAGATTTTTTTAAGCCCTGGTAAATTCCTCTATCTCTATGGACCCATTTAGCGATTCAATTATGAAAACTTTATATAGGTATCAGGCTGGCGTCTCGCCACTGTCACTCGCTTGAGGATGTCCCTCTGTCGACTTGGCCTGGCTGCTAACGAGACTTGCCGATACCAAATAGATTAGAAGGCCGGCGAACTAAATGCTTGAAGTCATATTAGTGGACCGATTCTGTGGTTTTGACCAATTATCATTCGTGACTAGATCTTGTATTTGAATAAATTTTTAAGATAAGATGAATCAAGATGCGACGTCATCTTAAGATACGACGTTATTGGTCAACAAATCGAAATTGGTCTACTAAGTGTGACGTTGTGCTTCTTAGTTCTTCGGCCTTCTAATCTAGGTGGTATTGGACTTGCCCGCTCTCCGGCCATGTTAGGATGAATGGTGAACACATAATGCATATTGCACAGCACTTGCACTACATCCGACTGATGACGTCTCCAGCCGTTATTGGGAAGCTCAGCGTCAAATGGCCGAGTGGCCAACAATAGGCGTTGAATAAAGTGAAAGTAAAGTAAGATGGCCCTATGTGTTTTGGCCACTTTGGGTATACTCTGTTGCGTGTACACTGTACAGGATATAGAGCGCCTCGACTAACAAGGCATGGCATAGTAGGGGCAAATTGGCACCTTCTGTGGT
This sequence comes from Hylyphantes graminicola, assembly GCA_023701765.1. Taxonomy (NCBI): domain Eukaryota; kingdom Metazoa; phylum Arthropoda; class Arachnida; order Araneae; family Linyphiidae; genus Hylyphantes; species Hylyphantes graminicola. Next base: position 3,218,749 of record CM043115.1, on the reverse strand, counting down.
CTCAGCAAGTGGTGGTTTGTCTGTCCAAACTGCACATGCTCTCTTTGAAGTTTTAAATCTCTTTATTAAAGGTAAAAATTATCAAATTTGGTTAATAGCCAGTGGTCGGTAGCCTCAATTTTTTTAATGGCCACCTTATTTTATTTAATGGCCACTTACCAGCGGATTTTTTTTATATATAAAAATTAAATAATTTGGTTTATTATCATTAAAATCAGTTTAATTGCATGAATTACAAATATTATCAATAAAAATAAACTTTTATTATCCAATGTGTCGTTGTGAGTCAGTTCGAATCATTTACCCTCTAATGCATGAATTTTTTTGTTTCGTCCCAAAAAAATATATTTGTATCTCTAATGCTCATACATCACGGGAAAAATACGGAAAAAAAAAAATTAAATGCATCGGAATTTAAATAATTTCATTTTTTAAATTTGTTACCAAACGGTAACACCATGCATTAAGCGCTGAATAGATGCTTAAGGGATCATAGGAGTCTTAAAAATGTGCATAGAAGGAACTACAAACTATAGTTTGATCGTTTATGTAATTTTTTAACTACTCAATATATAAGCATAATTTTTTTTATATGTAATTCAACAAGATTTATTTAATATGAAACAAATTTTAAAATTTATGAAACTTTAGCCAAAACTAAAATAAATGATATTAAACATAAAGCTATTTGAACACATTGTGATCAGGCTTGCGCGGCAAATTGTGAGGTCAAAATTGAAGACATGACCAAGAAAATTACTTTATATTGTACAAATATGTACAAATAGAGACTTATACCTAAATTCTCAGCTCAATTTTAATTAGAAATTATTTTTAAAAAAATTTAAAATCAAAATTTAAAATTTTTTAAATTTTTTTAGAAAAAAAGTTCTTAAAATAATTTCTAATCAAAATTGAGCTGAGAATTTAGGTATAAGTCTTTGTTTGTACATATTTGTACAATATAAAGTCATTTTCTTGGTCATGTCTTCAATTTTGACCTCACAATTTGCCGCGCAAACCTAATCACAATGTGTTCAAATAGCTTTATGTTTAATATAATTTATTTTATTTTTGGCTAAAGTTTCATAAATTTTAAAATTTGTTTCATATTAAATAAATCCTGTAGAATTACATATAAAAAAATTATGCTTGTATATTGAGTAGTTAAAAAATTACATGAAAGATCAAACTATGCTTTGTAGTTCCGTTTTTGCACATTTTTAAGACTCTTATGACCCCTTAAAGTTCGGGGTACGAATATTTATTTTTATTCAAATTATTACCTCTTTTGCTTTTTATATTTCTAATAAATTATACTTAAAAATAAAGTTTATTCATAATTTTATTATTCTATAAGAAGTTGCAGAGGCACACAGACACATAGTTTTAGGTATAAAATCTTTAATGAAAACGTGTATAACAAACAAAAAAGAGTATTAATATTTAGTACATTTAGATTTTGTTAAACAGGAAAAAATAGTTATTAAAATAATTATGAATAGTAGTTACTGTTGAAACAAAATTAATGTACAAATAGAAGGCAATAGCAGGTTTAGTACAAATAGCAGGTATTTATGAATAAAAATATACAAAAAATCATTTTTAAACATAATTTTTTTAAATGGCAGAATGATACGAAATAAAACAGTTATTTTTACTCTTAAAATCAAGTAGTACCAAACATTTTAAACACTGAACTCTTGTGAATCCGTTACAGAGATACACGCAAATTAGCAAACAAAAGTTGTGCTTAATGCATGATGTTACCAAACGGTAACACATGTAAAAACCAACTACAAACTACCAATTTTGAACAGAATGATTAGAAAACTACTAAATATAGTTTAAAATAACCCTCCTGAACTATAATATTTTTTTCAAAGCAATTTAATTTTATTTAGTACAAGTATTATTACTTTGAATTCTGCCAAACGCGTAAATTCACAATAGTTAGAAACTTCACTTTTTAATTTTGAATACACTCTTACTACTGTCAATTATGAGGGTTATTATTAACTAAAACGTCAAAATGGAATGTAATAGATGAAAAAAACACAAATTTGTCGAGAGGGAGGTCTATTTTAATAGCATAAAGTGGATTATGTAACTTGTTACCGAACGGTAACACTATGCATTAGAGGGTTAAAGGAAATTGAGGTGACTTAGAATCCCGGTCAGGCATGGATGTTTGTGACTGTCAATAAATATTGTTATTTGTCTATGTGTTTGTGTCGTCTCTTTCTTTGTGTGTCTCTTGTGCTTGTGTCATTTCTGGGGCTTAGTACAATAGACTTATAGTCGCAGTGCTTGGCGATCTTGCCCCCCACCAAGAAAGTCACAAGTCACAAGGTTACTTTGAAATATAGACATGGTACAAGCTGAAGGAAAAAAGCTGACAATTTTTCCTTATCGAAATTACGATAGCAAAAATATTTCAATTTGCGAACAATGGATTTTTGTAACAATAAAACAAATAGTTAACTTTTATAACCAAAATAAGATGTTAACAACAAGATAATTGTCTTAACTATATGATTCCTAATTAGATAAAATATAAGAACAAGTTAAATAATAAGTTAAAAAATAATTAAACTTACTATATATTTAATAAGCAACAATTAAATTTATTCCAATGAAACTTATTCTGAATGTTAACTTCAAATTAAACTGTTTGCTCCAAATTAAAATAAAATGTATTTTTTTATGCAATATAAATTTCCTGGATTAAATAATATTCTTCACACATGTTTAGTTGAAATCTGGAAAAATCGTGAAATTAAGTCGATACTACTATCGCGAAACTCCGGAGATCCCACTATCCAAAACTCTGACGTTCCTATTATCACGAAACTCCGACGTTCCTACTATCCCGAAACTACGGCCATAAACTACGGTACCATAACATATACGGTCCTACTATCCTGAAACTCCGCCGATCGTAACATCGCGAAACTTTGGCGATCGTAACGCAGCGAAACTCCGGTGATCGTAGCTCAGCGAATCTTCGGCGATCGTAACGTAGCGAAACTCCGGCGATCGTAACATCGAGCTACGAAGTCAATCCTACATTCTGAAACTCCGGCGATCGATACATCACGAAACTCCGGCGATCAAAATATCGCGAAACTCCGGCGATCAAAATATCGCGAAACTCCGGCGATCAAAACATCGCAAAACTCCGGCGATCAAAACATCGCGAAACTCCGGCGATCAAAGATCAAAACATCGCGAAACTCCGTCGATCCTACTATCCTGAAACTCTTCGGCGATCGTAACTCCGATCACGATCTGTTTCGCGATCGTAACATCGCGAAACTCCAGCGATAGTAACATTTTCAACATAAATTTGACTGAAAGACAAGATAGCGCAGTGGGAGAGTGGCGATTGAAGTGGCGACCTATGGCAAATTTTTTAATCGCCTATATTGACATTTAAATCGCCACGTGGCGAGTGGCGACCGCTAATTTTTACCTTTACTCTTTATCATAAATAAATACAACATATAAAAAAATATGTCTCTTATAACCTTTAATAAGACTCCGTTAAATGACTTTACCATTTATACTCATACCATTTAAAAGGGAGTCGATTGTATTATTAAGCTATGTTTACATTGTTTTAAAAATTATTCAATTGTTTGTTCGGGTGTTTTGAAGCATTCTTTACCTTTTCGTATGCTTGCAATCCACATGCGGCCATGTATGTACTGCCAATTGTCTTTATTTTCTCTACTTCTTGAAACTGCCTCTCGCTCAAAAGCTACGAAGATAATAACTATCAATTTATTAGATATTATTAATTTGAAGATATGAACATTTGTGCTATGGAGTTAAATGTCTTTTGAGTTTGTAGAGATGTTTCTTTTTATATAATAACATAAAAATATCAATATTTTTTTAAAGAAAAAACGAGATTATCCAAACTTGTCAAGTCGTTGAGCCACGTTCAAGTGTCTTGGGAAGTCAGATGTGGTATGGGATAACACAAATTTAAGGCTGGAGAACCTCTCTTAGACCAGTCTACCAGTCCTATTCAAAGAGTCGGCTGATCCAACGGAGAAGAACGAAACCTACATCACGACCGACTCAAAAGAGAAGTACAAATTCTGCTCGGAACCTCTCAAACGATAGGAGGCGTGTGCAAAGAGATTTTGTGAGTTTTCTTTGGAAAAGCTGACAATACACACTACAGGACGGATAAGAGCGACGTCCCAAAAAGCTTCTGTGGCCTTAATGATGAGAACACGGTGAATCAATATGAACGATTTCTGTTTAGTGGTTTTCTTTTTATAAGCATTTTTGAGAAGCTCTGAACGCCATTTCTTACCTAAACGTTACATTACTTTTGCATTTCCTGAAATATAAGGTTTTTCAACAGTTAGGAGCATTATTCTCAGGAACTATAAAATATATCAACATATTATGTTTTTTCTTATTTCTTCCCCGTTAATAGCTGTTTAATTTAAACTGAGAAATATTAAATATCTCTATTAAATATCTAATTTTTATATATGAGGAATATAAAAATTATGTGGCATTAAATTGATTTTTTTGTTTTTTAATACATATTGTTTAAAAAATCACTGGGTACCTCAGTGTCAGATATTCTTATACTTTATACACTGCGGATCATAATTATAAGGACATCAGGTTTTTCTGGCTTCAGCAACACTGAAACCTATTTACTACAAGAAGTTATATTTGTTTATTTTTATATCATGTATAAACACTATTTATAAGCTTTAAACTCTATAATCTTAAATACAGGTAGAAAACAGAAGTAATGGAGAATAAATGGAGGTTCAGAAATATAAGGACAGTGCAATTTATTGTCAATTATTTATACAATTAATACTTTGTTGGTGCTCCTTTTTTACTTAAACAATCAGACATTCTACTTTGGCATACTTTCAGCAAGTTTCTTCAAAAATCCTGCATCGATACTGTCCCAAACTGCATAAATTTTGTCATCTAGCTCTTCAAATTAATTGTACTGCTGACCTTGCGCGTAAACATGCCTCACCATGTAAGATCAAACATTTTCCATAATGTTCAGGTCTGGGGAATTACTAGGCCATGTCAAAAGATTGATCTTTCGTTCATCAAACCACTCTTTTGCCGCTTTAGGTGTGGCAAGAAGCTCCGTCTTGTTGAAAAGTGAAATTTTCACCCCCTAAATGGGAACAATAAGCAAGAAGTTGTACTTCTAAGATTTGTAAGTACAACTCTGTGTTCATATTGGTAGGCACAAGTACCAAATCCATTTTTCTGTTGGCTGAAACCGCCCTCCAAAACATAAGCGATCCACCTTTAAAACGCCTGCTCCATCTGACTGTTTTTTTCTTTCTCAAATCATGCCAGTAGCTATTCCAACCATCGGGGCCATCAAGATTAAAACGCTTTTCATCAGAAAATATTACATTTTTCCAATTCACACCGTCAGCAATCCACTTATTCACAGGCTGCATTCGCTTCTTTTTATGTTCAATCTTCAACGCCGGTTTTCTATTCATTTTAACGTACTTTGTAAAATCGCAGTTCTTCAAAACTCTTACAATTGTTGACTTTGAAATGTCTTTTTCAAAAGTACGCTTAATTTCAGATGCAGACATCTTTTGAATGACAGCTCAGCGTACCGATGATTCTTCGATCTCACTCATTCAGTTTTGGTTTTGGACCAGATCTTTTTAATACCGAACCATTTAATCCACGACTGATAAAATTTTCAACAGCAGTTTTAGACCTTTTAATTTTAGTGGCAATCCGGCGCAAAGACATACCTTTTCCGCGAAGAAACCACACTTTTCTCACTTCCGAAGTCGTAAGTTCTTTCCCACGCGTCATTTTGACTGATGCTTGTTTCTGAAGTTTTCAAACTTTATATATAGATTCAGATAAGGACCGCAGTTAAAAATAACCATATTTGTCTGAGATATTTAATCATATGTAAATTAAAGCAGCAAAATCTTTGATGTCCTTATAATTATGAACCTCTGAAATTTTATGAAAATTGTGATTTTACCCCTTTTAAACTTAATTTTTGATGTTTATACTTTGATAAAGGATAAAATTTTGCTTTTATGACAGATTAAACAAGTATGTATTGCTATTTATTGTATACAGTAAAGATTTAATTCAGTATCCCAAAATAATCGACTGTCCTTATAATTATGATCCGCACTGTATATATCCCTAGTTTAAATCATAGAGCTATACGTGCAAGGAACAAAATATAAAAAGGTCATAATGATGATCTCATATAGTTCCTAAGAAAATTTTTCCTAAAATTAGAAAAATTAATATGGATGAGATAGGACCATCTGACTCCCCTCAGTAGTTGAGTAGGTCAATACTGTGGTCACTTTAGTTCAGTGGCAGGTTGAAGGTTGTTGACCGAGTTCGAAGTACTCCGATTCTTACCAAATCGAAGACGTTATTGGATGTGTTAAAGCTCCTAAAGGAGACTAGAAATAGGCAGCTGGAAACGATTGCATTACATTGCTTGAGATAATTGGAATTCTACTGTACTCTGATTCTCACCAGATCGAAGTCGCATATGATCTCGTTGAGCAGCTGGATGCACCTGAGGCCCTCCTCGTTCTGGCCGTCCTCGTAGTAGAAGTCCGCGAAGCTGGGGATGGACGCGAACACCACGGCCACGGCGCACAGCTCCTCGTGGTACGCGGCCTAGACAAAAAAAAAAGACTTAATATAGGACTCTCTCTCTCTCTTGGGGAATTTCACATCTTGAAATACGTAATGTTATGCACAATGGAGAATATTTACAGCCACAATTTTATTAAAAGGTTATTAGTTTTTTTTTGTATCATTGTAAAGAACGAAAGGAGTAGATTTCATAAAACTAATTTGTTTTTTGAAAATCACATATCTCTCTTGGGAATTTCGCACCGTGAAATACGTAATGTTATTCCTATGGAGAATATTTGCAAATCAATTACCGCCACAATTTTATTAAAAGGTTACTAGTTTTTTGTATCATTGCAAAGAACGAAAGGAGTAGATTTCATAAAACTTATATGTTTTGTGAAAATCACATATCTCTCTTGGGAATTTCACATCGTGAAATACGTAATGTTATTCCTATGGAGAATATTCGCAAGTCAATTACCGCCACAATTTTAATAAAAGGTTACTAGTTTCTTGTATCATTGTAAAGAACGAAAGGAGTAGATTTCATAAAACTAATTTGTTTTGTGAAAATCGCATATTTATTATTTTTAGTAATTTTTTTAAGTTAGTAAAAAATGAAGTACGCATTAAGTTCTAACTTAAAAAAATTACAAAAAATACTAAATGTGTGATTTTCACAAAACAAATTAGTTTTATGAAATCTACTCCTTTTTGTCTTTACAATGACTCAAGAAACTAGTAGCCTTTTACTAAAATTGTGGCGGTAATTGACTTGCGAATGTTTTCCATAGGAATAACATTACGAGTTTCAAGATGTGGAATTCCCAAAAGAGTCCTTTTAAGTTGAAAAAGTTAATGTTGCTTGTTCAAAGAAGTCGCACTTTCTTTAAAGAGCAATTAAAACAAAATTTGTTTGATATTCCCGATACAAAGAACTATTTTTGATTATGCATACACTATAATTATCGAAATAAAATAACTGTACAATAACTTATTTGTATTGACTAACCATGCTAAATATACCCTCGACGCTTCTGTTACCATTATAATAATATTTTTACTTGTGATTTAATATTTTTCTTCTTTTTTGTCTGTAAATTCATATCATCTACATTGGTATGTTTTAACAAGAACATGCAATTTCGGCCATATTGGCAACCATTTTTCTCATAAAGGGGGAGCACTAGAAACTTTTAAATTGCTTTCAAATAAGCTACTGAAATGTCAGGAATTCAAAGAAAAAAAAGTTTATTTCTGGTTTTTTTTTTTCATACAAAGATATCCTGCTGATTGCATATGCTTGATTTTCGCGAATGCCATGTGCCTTGCGTACCCCCTTTCACATATATTAGTAAAATAAAGATGTTTAAAAAAAAGAACCTATTGAAAGTTATGTAAATATTGTTTAAAAACATTTATTATATTTCCTTTACCCTCTGGGCATAATTTGTACTTTTAGAAATAGTGTTATTCGGTGAACGAACCATTGAATAAAGGAACAACATTATCATTTGAATGATATTCTGGTTAAAAAAAAACTATTTTTCCTTTTTTTATTTTTTAAAAAAATATGTTAAAGTGTAAATAAAAAAATTTAAAAAGAAATTGTGCATCAACATTTTTTCCGGAAAAAAATCAAATTGTTCTTTAGTTTTCTATTGCTATTTTTGCATGTGGCGTGCGACACCCCACCTACCCCGTTCTGTGGTTCAGCGTTTTTCCACAATAAATACTAGCATTACAACTATACACAGTGCAGTAATGCTTTTTTTTTCGTGGTTTGGACCATTACGCTAGCAGTCTGCGGGCTGTAACGGGTGCGGGTTCAATTTCCACCTTCGCCCTGGGTGTGCTTCTTTCTATGGGAAAGTAAAATTTCTTTCTGGTGTCTGTATCTTACTTGACGGTGGCTTATAAAGCGGGTCTCTGATCAAGCACACAATATTTAATATATTTGTGTAAACATTTCTAAATAAAAAATGAAATAAATGTTTCCGTTAGAAAATGACTTCCTAATTTAAATTAAATAAAAAAAGTAAAATGGTGGAATTCCATCATCAAGTATTGCTTAAAAATATTGCATTAATTTAACCATTACAAAAAAATTTATAGTTTAGGATTTCAATCATGTGTGACAAGATTTTCATTTTCCAATAATTCACTTAAATAACGTGCAGCTTTACAAAATCTTCAATCAATAGTGTCGTAATTAGCCAATACACTCTTAAAACGAACGAGCGATTTTAACTCAATCTGATTGATTTTCACTCCTCCAGTCTGGAAAATGCACTTCTCCTTTTGGAGTGGACCCTTTGTGTGTTAAGCCTCCGATAGGATCACTCCAAACGAGTGATTTTAACTCAGTCTGAGATAATATTCACTCTTTTCCAGCGTCGAAAATGCACTTCTCCAACTGGAGTGGAATTCACTCTTTTGTTTTAAGCGTGTACGTTAGAACAAAATTTATATATGTAAAATTAACTTTCACTCTGGACCTATCTGTCTTTTTCTGGATGCAATGCTTTGTTTATTTGTCCGTCCAAAAAAAAACTTAGAATTAATGATATACACTGTTCACAACAATTAAGGGAACGTTTCTTTTGAACACTTACATCTATAATGATTCCATTTAGAATCATCAGCTTGCGTTTTTTTTCCTCACTAAGTTGAGCTCGTTGTTATTTATCATTAGATGAAAGAATCATGTCTTTTGAAGCATTAAATAATGTTTGTTTTAATTAAATGAGAATATGAAAAACAAGGTAAAATAAAATTAGCTACTAAAAATTTTTATGAAATAAAATGACCCTAAATTCTTCACGCTTGCATTCTTAGATGCTTAAAAATTGATTTTAATTATTTTTACAAATAAATTTTTAAAAAAATTATTTTTTTAATTTATTCCAAAGTTACGATTTCAATTTTTCACCCTTAAATGTATTAAAAAAATTAATATATTTCCCCCCCTTTTTTTACCATTTCATTTTGGATACATTACATTACGAATCTATTTCACAAATTTTATTTTCTTAGAATGAAAAATAAGAAGTAGGAACTGAAAGTGTTAACAAAAGTACGCAAAGTGCTCCCCTAAGAAGAGCTTAGTGGAAGAACGTGCTAAGTGACAAAAAGGGGAAAACGAGATAATGAGCTTCAAAGTTTTTCGTTTTCATCTAGATCTGCGATATTTGCAAACCGTAAAAAGTATACTAACTTTAAAGTTTATTAAAAAAGGGGACACGTTTTATCGTTAAAGGTTTATTGACACAAAAATTTAAATTTTTTAAAGAATGTCACTTATCACGTTCTTCCACTCACTCAGCATTGTTTTGAGCATTGTACAACAAAGATGAACAGTAACAAATAGAGGTGGTGAATTGTTTTCCTTTCTGAAATTCGGATAATCAGCAGCGTTTCATTCGGATAATTGGAGTTCTCATATTTATTATTGGAATTCTACTGCAATTCATAAAGAGTAATTAATGTCAGTTCTAGGAACTTTGGTGACATACGAAATAGAACTTCGCATCTACAGACTCCGAGAGAATGGGCTAAGCTCTTAGGTCGATATCCAATCTCTTAGAGACAGTTTAGAAAAAGGCAAGGCTTTTGAAAAGTAGTTTTTAGTACTGTCATTTTAAGTGGTTTGCTTCATATGTTTTGTAGATAATACAAGTTTAATGTTATCAGGACTTCCAAATGCGAAACTATATGTCCGTTACTGAATGTTTAAAATATTGTTGCTGTATAATTATTTCTTAGTTGCTATATAATTATTCGTTTAGTTGCTATATAGTTATTGCGGCTGAAATTTATGTTATTTAAATATTTATGGGATTTCGTTAGAATGGCATTTATTTTTTATTTAAAAAAAATAACTGGCTTTTTTTACTCTCCTAGAGTTCAGATGTTTTTCCAGCGTTGGATAGTTTGGTTATTTTCAAGACAATTGAATTGTAAAAAGAACATAGTTATTATTACTCATTTGAATAACTTAGATTGTAGCGGAGATTTGTTTTATGCAAAAGCTTCTTGTCATTGATAAAATTGTACCCTTACTTGATAAATAGTTGAATTATATAAAAAAAAATTACCTGAGAAATATGAATAAAGTTCACATGTTCCGTAAAAATAGTTCGGATGCCGATTTCAGGAGACATTACGGCATCATTTTTGTAATCATCAAACATTTTGGAATACTTTCTTTCAAGGGGCAGAAAATATGTGAACGCATTTTGACATTCATAGTTCCTGTAGTTTTGCATTTACATTTCATAGATCATGTGGTAATAACGTTAGTATATTACAAACACGAATATTGGTTTAATTGGAAGATAGAACTGGCCCTGATCATAAGTTTTGCTGGGAGGTTACTAGTTTGGCATACCTTGCGACGCAAATCCAAAATTGTTATTGCCACATTGGAAAAAATTAAAAATTTATCCTCTAAATCCCCAAAAAATACTTGTTTGAATTCTACTGTTGTCGTTTTAATAATATTATTTTTGGCACATTCTGTTTTGTTCACCTTTATTGTGGATTACTGTGCTCTGGATCTTAATTTGTACAAAAGCCAACTTTACTTTCTCAAGTTTGAATTGAACTGGATAAGAAATGTGTTGTTCTTTCTGAAACTTGTCTTCAGTCAATGCTTACCAGCGTTATCGGTGGCACTCATACAAGGTCTGCATTCGGTTTTGTGTTACAAAATGTCCGTCCACATGAAAGAATTCACAAAAGAAATCAACGCAGAGAATCGAAACTTTAATCTGAAAAGCCCTACGCAATTGTTGAGCAAGTTTTTCAAAATTCTTGACGCCGTCGAAGCCTTACAAAAGTCATTTTCCAGCGCATTATTTTGTCTGAGCATTTATTACCTGCTGTATAATTTCAGTATGATATCAAGTTTTCTAATATATCCCTTAGAAGACTTCGACAATGCAGAGCTCTTTCACTACCCGTTTTTCGTTACATTCATATTTCTATCCCTGTACGTGCTGTTTCACTTTGCCGACTGCGTACCAACGGAAATGAGAAACCTGAAGCTAAGTGTTTATAAGAAGTTTGGTAACGCAGCAGCAATTCGTATGTCTGGTGACGATCGTGCGAGCCTCTCGATAGTCCAGCAGATTGTGGATGTACCGGATTGTGTTTTGTCCGGTTGCGGACTGTTGAAATTCACAAAGGCGAATTTGCTGTCAGTTCTTGGAACTTTGGTGACCTATGGACTGATCCTTGTACAACTACACGCACAGACGAAAGGCTAAACTCGAAATTGGTTGTGTTTTGTCCAGTTGCGGATTGTTGCAATTTACAACGACGAATTTGCTGTCAGTTCTTGGAACTTTGATGACCTATGGACTGATCCTTGTACAGCTACACGCACAGACGAAAGGCTAAACTCGAAATTGGTTGTGTTTTGTCCAGTTGCGGATTGTTGCAATTTACAACGACGAATTTGCTGTCAGTTCTTGGAACTTTGATGACCTATGGACTGATCCTTGTACAGCTACACGCACAGACGAAAGGCTAAACTCGAAATTGGTTGTATTTTGTCCGGTTGCGGATTGTTGCAATTTACAACGACGAATTTGCTGTCAGTTCTTGGAACTTTGATGACCTATGGACTGATCCTTGTACAGCTACACGCACAGACGAAAGGCTAAACTCGAAATTGGTTGTGTCTTGTCCGGTTGCGGACTGTTGCAATTTACAACGACGAATTTGCTGTCAGTTCTTGGAACTTTGATGACCTATGGACTGATCCTTGTACAGCTACACGCACAGACGAAAGGCTAAACTCGAAATTGGTTGTGTCTTGTCCGGTTGCGGATTGTTGCAATTTACAACGACGAATTTGCTGTCAGTTCTTGGAACTTTGATTACCTATGGACTGATCCTTGTACAACTACACGCACAGACGAAAGGCTAAACTCGAAATTGGCTGTGTTTTGTCCAGTTGCGGATTGTTGCAATTTACAACGAAGAATTTGCTGTCAGTTCTTGGAAACTTTGGTGACCTATGGACTGATCCTTGTACAGCTCCATGCACAGACGAAATCCTGAACTCGAAATTGGTTGTGTCTTGTCCGGTTGCGGACTGTTGCAATTTACAACGACGAATTTGCTGTCAGTTCTTGGAACTTTGATGACCTATGGACTGATCCTTGTACAGCTACACGCACAGACGAAAGGCTAAACTCGAAATTGGTTGTGTCTTGTCCGGTTGCGGACTGTTGCAATTTACAACGACGAATTTGCTGTCAGTTCTTGGAACTTTGATGACCTATGGACTGATCCTTGTACAACTACACGCACAGACGAAAGGCTAAACTCGAAATTGGCTGTGTGTTGTCCAGTTGCGGATTGTTGCAATTTACAACGAAGAATTTGCTGTCAGTTCTTGGAAACTTTGGTGACCTATGGACTGATCCTTGTACAGCTCCATGCACAGACGAAATCCTGAACTCGAAATTGGTTGTGTCTTGTCCGGTTGCGGACTGTTGCAATTTACAACGACGAATTTGCTGTCAGTTCTTGGAACTTTGATGACCTATGGACTGATCCTTGTACAGCTACACGCACAGACGAAAGGCTAAACTCGAAATTGGTTGTGTTTTGTCCGGTTGCGGATTGTTGCAATTTACAACGACGAATTTGCTGTCAGTTCTTGGAACTTTGATGACCTATGGACTGATCCTTGTACAGCTACACGCACAGACGAAAGGCTAAACTCGAAATTGGTTGTGTCTTGTCCGGTTGCGGACTGTTGCAATTTACAACGACGAATTTGCTGTCAGTTCTTGGAACTTTGATGACCTATGGACTGATCCTTGTACAGCTACACGCACAGACGAAAGGCTAAACTCGAAATTGGTTGTGTTTTGTCCGGTTGCGGATTGTTGCAATTTACAACGACGAATTTGCTGTCAGTTCTTGGAACTTTGATGACCTATGGACTGATCCTTGTACAGCTCCATGCACAGACGAAATCCTAAACTCGAAATTGGTTGGTGGTTGTGTTAGGTGCCACTCAGATGTCGACTCGTTACTTAACTGTGTTTCTAGATTATGACGCCTGTCTCCCATTGCCTTCGTATAGCTCTAGCATGATAGTTAAACCTAATCTAACCTAAATAGATTGGCATCGATACGTAGAGATATTTTAGAAACAACCAAGGCTTTGAAAATCATACTTTCAAAATTTCACAGCCTTCTGCACAGTAAAAAAATCCTTTAATTTTACAGCATTTTTTTTTATTATGAAAATGCTGCCATTACCTTGTGATGTGAATGTTTTCAGAAAAATAATATTATGTACTCTAACGCTGTTGGACTTTGGACTCCACAGATTTAACGAGCACGTCTGACCCAGTGTACTCGGGTACCTCCTTGATTAAATGGATTTATTTTTCCTATTGCAAGTCTGATTTATAGGATGACTGGCTGGCAAGGCGGACGTTTGTAACGCACTAGGCCACGGAAGGGCTCATCGTGACGTGTATTTGAATAAACTTATTGAATGTTGCAATTCTGAATATCAGAAATCTACCTACCGATTTAAATGTCTGCTTCCATAGCAGGGATTGTATGGATATCTTCACGTGACTCTCTAGGCGCGTTTACATGAGCCATCGAATCCATGTAATGCCAAAATCCATATTAGGGGAAAAAGAGGTCGAGCAGCATTTCTAACCCAAATGATGGTCTGTGGCCGAATCCATGGTATGAAACATCAAACCCTCCTTCATTGGAGGGTTTGCAAAACCCCCGATGAACCATGCAATTCCAGTTCTGTCTGGGAGAAAATCCCCAAGAGGGAAAAATTGCTGAGTTTGCTCTTCAATCCATTCATTCGATGGCTCATGTAATCCATCCATCAACGTTTTACTGACAAATACAACACTGTGATGTCAAAAATTAACCGCAATGATGATGTAATTTTACAGAAATATTTAATAATGTGAATTCTCTTTTTATTTTATAGATAATTTAAGTTGAAAAATTATAATTCACCAGCACACAAACATTAAATAACAGTTTGTATGTTGCCTAAAATGTTGAAAATATATATTAAAAAAAAGCTTTCGATATATTTCGGGTATCCTCCGATGATTCAACGATAATTTGCTTCACTTTACATACGGTCATAACAAGTATACTATGTTCATCATTTAATTTAAGGTAGTTTATGTGTTTAATTTTTTTTATATAATTTTAAAAATATATGTAAATCCTAAAAGAGTCATATTTTGAACAGAAGGAAATTATTAAGAGTCTTTTAAGATAGGCGAATACCCAAAATTCTAAAATTTTTACTATTACTTTAATCTTTTCCAAATTTAGCATAGTGATTTCAAATATAATTAATAATACTATTTAGGCATTTTTTTTATTTAAATAGAATTTATTTATTTTAAACGGTGTTTTTCTACTAAAAAAGAGGTTTACGCTAACAAGTCTAACACATTAAATTTTCATCCTATAAACATTAATTATGTGTTAAATTCTTCGTTTTGAACTGATGCATGCAATGACCCTCTAGAGTTACATACAAATTACAAGAAAATAAGTTATTAAGAAAAATGTTATAAATTAACCACAAAAAGATTTTTTTTCGATTAACTTACACTTGGACATTTTTTAAAAAAAAACTTGCATATTTACACTAGATGTTAGAGGTTCATGGCACAGATATATATTGAAATAGCATCTGTAAAAAATTTCAGGTAAATTAATGCAAAACTTTTTATGCTAGAGGTGTTGGCGTAAACATCGTTTTTTATTTGAGAAACACCGTTTAAAATAAATCAATTACATTTAAATAAAAAAAATTGCTCAAAAAGCATTGTTCATTCTATTTGAAATCACTATGTCAAATTTGGAAAAAATTAAGGTAATAGTAAAAATTTTAGAATTTTGGGTAATCGCTTACCTTAAATTGGTTTTTCATAAGTGTTTGGCGTAATGCTGGGTTCTTAATCAATTCTATTTGAATCACCCTCTAAAGCATCCTTTTAATTCATAATTTATTTTGTAATGGTAATGTAATGGTAATATAATCGTTTTCGGCTTCCTATTTCTAGCCTCATTTAACTTATTTTGTACACTTTAGAAAATGTATCTCAATGATAATTGTTATCTTTTATATGTCACTTAACAGTCGTCACTAACAGTAGGGTTGAGTTAGGTTATAATACATATATATTCTGGTTTGTGTGCTTGATCAGAGACCCGCTTGTAAACTTTTGTCAAGTAAGACAGACACAGAACGAATTTTTACTGTCACAGAGAGATAAATAACAAACAGGACGAAGGCGGGAATCGAACCCGCACACGTTACAGTTTGTAGACTGCTAGCATAATGCAATCTGCAATCCAAAACCATTGAACCATCCGGGCCCCAGTTTAACTTTAGGGTGGAATGTATGTGAAAGAGAACTGGGGAAAACCGCTAAATTTCGTTGAAAACTTTTCTCATGAGGCCTCTTTGGTCGATGATAGCGAGTAATCGCCTAACTGGTGCAAAGAAACCAGTTTCTACCTACCGAGATTCACGCGATGCACGATTCCGACGCTTGGACCAAGCGAAGAAGAAAGAGAGAAACCGGTTTCCTTAGACCAATGTCCGCCAAGCAGACACAACAACGGGACCACTCCTAACAAATCAAGCGGTTCTTCCCCTGTACTCTTCATACTTTTAAGAGGAATAATCTCGGGTCTTTAAACAAAAGTTCTTCTGTGTGTTAATCTAATGAAAAATACCCATGATTTTCTAAGCCGTATAATTCTCCGGATGCATTGGATATTTCTGCAAAAGGTTTTTTTTATCTTATAAATATAGCTAACTTACAGTCTCTATAGTCCCACTTTTTGGGATTGAATTGAATATTTTTTTAAAAAAAATTATGATAAGATATTCAAACCAATTTCTTAAAGTGAGATTCTAGAGCCCTGCAAGTCAGCTACATTTATCTGATTAAAAAAAAAAACGCCTGTAAAAATATTGTATACAGACGAAGGAATATGCTTATTCTAGCCTATGGTTTTTTAAAGCAATATTACAACCATAAGATTCGAACCTGTCCATGTTTTTTTAAATGTTGCACGTGTCAGAAGATGTAACTTTATTGTATTTGTGCGTAATATTAAAGCGAAGCAAAACTTCATTAAATTTTTTTAATATTTAATTCCGCCGGCATTTAAATAAAATGCCGAACGATTATTATTTATAACAAGCAAAAAATACCCGTTCTCCGCACGGGCTAAAAAAAGTTGTTATCGATCCAATTATATGTACCATTTAATTAGTCTAATAAGCTTATGTTATTGTTTCCGTTCATTATTAAAGTACTAGCTGATGTACACGTGGCATGAGTTGGAAAAAAAGAAACAGTAATGTAAGCTCAAAATATGTAAAACTACAAATGTTTATTTTTGGCATATTAACACTAATCCAAATAAAGACACTTTATATCAACCTGCGAAGAAGAAGAAACGACCCATCGAAGAAATTAAAAAAAAAAAAAACCAGATTGTTATTTGAATACAGTTAATGAAGTAACTTATATCAAATATAAATATCATATGTACTTTAAACCCATTCATGTAAAAAAAATGCTTAATAAAATGCAGAAGGAAATGGAAAAGTAATGTACAATCAAAACATGAAGTGTTTAGTCTAAATGTCCCTTACTTCACTGCAAAACTCGATTGTACACACCATTCTTGGTCTATCTTTAGGCAACAGTATAAGTGTATCCGTTTAGCTCATTTGGAGCATTTTTGGTAAGAATTTGGCGAGAAAAGAGATATAACTACAAACACTCTCAATTATAAATTCAATATTTATAATAATAATATTTAAATTATTATTTAATTATTAAATTTAATAATTATAAATAAATGTATAATTATTATTACAAAGTCTTCAAATTACATATCTCATATAGCACAAAGAAATCTTTTGGACGGTAGTGACACCTGTTTCGTCAACAATGTAAGTAGTTAAGAAATGATAGTTCTGGAACAGTGGTGGAGGGTCTGATCCTCCACCACTGATGACGTCACCGGATATGAGTAATCGAATATGAGTCACCGGATATGAGACAGCGGATATGACCAGAAGCGGATTTGAAACGGATAAAACCGTGTCATAAAACTAAGCTTTAGTTTTTTTAAAAAAATAAGTCCTTGGTCGGCTCGTCACCTGACAGTGGTTCTATATCCCGTCACCGATAGCCCTTGTGTAGCTCTAATGCGAAGATAATTCAAACTAAACTAAATTTTAAAAACATTTATCGAACCTCAGGTGCGGTGGTGTCGTCCGCCTGCAGTTTGTCGAGGTAGAAGCGCGTGACCCGGGGCGGGAGTATGTTGTGGAGCAGGATCCGGTTGAGCAGCTCCAGCGCGCCCGCCTCCTCCTGCTCCGACTTCAGCTGCACCTTCATCAGGAAGTCCAGCCGGCAGATGTACTCCACCTGGAACACACGCACGGCCTACGTCAATACCGAACCTTTAGAGATACAGGGTGGTTATAAAATACGCTCGCTATTCGGAGTGGTCTGTAGCTTGAATAAATAATCCAAATGCATCAAAAATTGAGACACTTACTAATCAAGAAGGGGGGGGGGGAGAATGAAATCATAAAAAACAAACTTGTCTCTTGACCAGGGCTCTAAATTACGAGGCGTAATTAGCTGTGTTGGCCGTAATTGGCCATAATTGACGACGTCTCGTAATTTAGAACCCCTGTCAAGAGACGAGTTGGTTTTTTATGATTATTCTTTTTTATGATTATTTTTTAGGATTCTGTCTTTTTTATGATTCCATTCTTTTCCCCCCTTCTTGATTAGAAATGTCTCAATTTTTGATGCATTTGGATTATTCATTCAAGCTACAGACCACACCAGCGTATTTTATAACCACCCTGTACACGTATTAGAGTGGCAGATCCCATGATCTCTAACTGAGGCTGCGAGACACGCATGGAGCCAAGATTACCATGGAAAACTTTTCAGTTTTGCCACCTTTTAAGGGGTCATAGGAGTCTTAAAAATGTGCAAAGAAGGAACTACAAAGCATAGTTTGATCTTTCATGTAATTTTTTTAACTACTCAACATATAAGTATAATTTTTTTATAAGTAATTCTACAGGATTTGTTTAATATCAGACAAATTTTAAAATTTATGAAACTTTAACCAAAACTAAAATAATTGATATTAAACATAACACTATTTAAACACATTGTGATTAGGCTTGCGCGGCAAATTTTGAGGTCAAAATTGAAGACATGACCAAGAAAATGACTTTATATTGTACAAATATGTACAAACAAAGACTTACACCTGAATTCTCAGCTCAATTTTCATTAGAAATTATTTTTAAAAAATTTCAAATCAAAATTTTAAAAATTTTATAATTTTTTTAGAAAACAATTCTTAAAATAATTTCTAATAAAAAATGAGCTGAGAATTCAGGTATAAGTCTTTGTTTGTATATATTTGTACAATATAAAGTCATTTTCTTGGTCATGTCTTCAATTTTGACTTCAAAATTTGCCGCGCAAGCCTAATCACAATGTGTTCAAATAGTGTTACGTATGTTATTATTTATTTTAGTTTTGGCTAAAGTTTCATAAATTTTAAAATTTGTTTTATATTAAACAAATCTTGTAGAATTACTTATAAAAAAATTTTACTTATATGTTGAGTAGTTAAACAATTACATGAAAGATCAAACTATGCTTTGTAGTTCCTTCTTTGCACATTTTTAAGACTCCTATGACCCCTTAAATGAGAAAAATACAGCACGTTATCGAAAAAATACCATTTAATACTAAAATTACACAAATACCATAAAAATAGAAGCTGCATTTATGGACTCATTCTAGTGACATTTCAACTTTATAAAAAGACATGTGAAACGCTTTTATGGTATTATTTTGTAATTCTAGTATTAAATGTTGTATCAGCGCCATCTATCGGCCAGTTATTGAAACTCTGCCCTTAACCGCCATCTTTTTGTCACTAGTAAAGGCGGTAAGGGTGGAGAGAGGATGTAATTCTTCAGAGCTGCACTTCATTAAATGGATATTTCTACACTAAAGAGTTGCTTTCTTCTTTACTGCCCCTCCTCCTTACTAGACATGGGGGCTCACCGCCGCTTTGCCACCCGCCTCTCGTCGCAAAAATCGATATATTTTAAAAAATTTTAATTTAAACTTTTACAAAACGAAAGTTCAAGTCCCACGAGGTTCAGACATAAAGTTCCTCTCCACGGTGGGCAATCACGAACTCATGCACAAAAACGAACTTTTATCTACACTGCAATAAATCAGCGATGCCAAAATCGCCATCGTCACGAAAAAAGTGAAAACTCCCGCTTCAAAAGGAACTTCCTGCGCCATCGTCAAGCGATTCCTTCTTCAGCCGCCAAGCCGAAGTCGCCTTCGCATTCGCCATCGTCGACCCCATCGTAAAGTGGTATTTTTCCAGCCGTTAAGCAGAAGACGCCACCCGTGAGTCATCCATCTTCAGCCGCTAAGCAGAAGACGACACACGACGACGAGGTCCACAGCACGTCAATCCGAAAAACAAAACTACCCTCCATAAAACGGAATACATCGTCCACAGAGCACGTAAGAAATTCTACTACATCGCCGACGAAACAAAACCAAAATCGACCACAAAGGTAAAAGTTTTCTTATTTTTCTATTCAAGATGTATAAAAATACTAAAAAAGAAGATTTAGTGAAAGTTGCTTTTGAATTGGACATCGTACTTCCAGAAAATTCCACGTTAACTAAAATTAAAGAGCTAATTGAGTCCAGTGAGACCTACACGAAAGATAACGAATTCGTTAAAAATTTAATTGCACAAACGGTAGATGACAGAAATGTTAAACTAGAAATCGAAAGAAATAAAGTAGAAGTCGAAAGAAATAAATTAGAAGTCGAAAAAGTAAAACTCGCACAAATCGAACGAAATATAGAACTAGCTTCCCTTCAAAACAATGCCGAAACTCAACATAATATGTCGAAAAGTTCCGAAACCGATGATTCATCTAACATCGAAAATCTTATTCGTTCTGTTAAAACTCTTTCAATGCCAATCCCTAGCCGTCCAGAAAATTACAGCTTATTTTTCGCATCGTTAGAACGAGCATTTAATACGAAGAATATATCGGATGAGTTATTAAAGTCAGAAATACTTATAAATATGTTAGGCGAAAAAGCAAATCACATTTTATTAAATATTTCGGATAATGATATCCAAGACTACGAAAAAGTCAAAAATACAGTGCTACGTCAGTTCCAACCAACCGCACAGGATTGCCTAATTAATTTTCGCCGTATGCAAAGACTCGCAGATGAGTCACACACGCAGTTTGCTTCACGATTGCAAACAACTTTCGCATATTATTGCAAGATTAGAAACGTCAGTGACTTTGATACTTTATGCCAATTAATGGTTTCAGATAAATTGTATTCTACACTTGACCGAGAGACTCAGTCATACATAGCTGTCACACAAGGCGAAGAATGGCTAAAGCCAAATGATCTTGCACAAAAAGTTGATATATACTTTACATCCCAGCGTAAATCTCTAAGCGAAGTAAACCGTCGCCAACACAACAATAACACCTATCAACAAAACAACAGACCACCATACAATAATCGGCAACCATACAATAACTTCCGTAGACCACAAAATCAAAATTCCCGTGGAACAAATAATACTCGCTTCAATCAACGCAATGTAAACAGCCAACGATCTGAAAACGAGTCACACGAGAATAACAGTCCAGTATTACAAATAGCTCCAACAGCACCCAAACCACGTGATCACGGTTCCCTCCAATATGAATATGTACTTCTCAACGATAAAAATACGCGCGCTATTATTGACAGTGGATGCACTCATATTTGTGTCAAAGCCGATTGTTTACCCAAAACAACAACATATGATGATGAAAATATCACATTAGAATCTGCATTTGGCGAAAAACACACAGTCAAATGCGCCAAGGTTCTTCTCGGGTTGCCACAAAGACAACCAAAAACATATGATGCAGCGATTTGTGAAAGGCTATTTTCAAACCTAATAATCCCTCCTTCTATTTTCCATGAGCTTAAAACATCACAAATAACACAAAATGAAAGTACACTCTCTCCGAAAACAGAAATCTTGCAACAGGAAATAAAAAACAAATGTCAAAGTACTATTCACACCGCTTCGAATCTCGGCTCCAAAATGTTTACAACACCGAAACCCATCGCCGACTCTGTGTCGCCGCAGCAAGAAGAGAGCGTACGAGACGACGCGTCAATCACCTATCAACCAGACGTTAGGGCACACCCACGAACATGCCACAACCAATCAGAGGCAAAGGAGGAGCTATCGAATGCAAATTCGCCCGCTCACCTAGAGTACGGAGAACGAAGATTTTTTTTAGCGGAATTAGATGATGTGTCGAACCGATTAAATTTTGACAACGCCACCGGTAAAAGTTTAGCCTATTTTCCCTTAAAGCACGCTTCGGCGAATGATTTTACGTCCGCAATAGATTGTGACTACGGTAATGATCTATATTTGACACACGTTGATAATACGGATATGAAGAAACGTTTTTCACATTTAATTGAAGAATATAATTCGAACAAATTAACAGATTTAGGAACTTACGAAAATCAAATTTTCGCTTCAGACGTACAAGGGGACAAGCCCATATTGCAAAATGTAAACAAACCATTAGACACTACGGGAACCAACTCAATATTTAGTATTGTAAGTGATGATACGCTTTTTGAAGATGAATTTTCTCACATATCTGATGCAAATATACGAAACACTATTATGAAGATGGTTAAAACTTATAAACCGAATAAAATTAAAAGTACTAATTATCAAATGAAATTAATTCTGTCAGATGACACACCTATATTTCAAAGACCACGCCGTCTTGCATTGTCAGAAAAAATTGAGGTAAATAAACAAATTAAGGAAATGTTACAAAGTGGAATAATTCGAGAAAGTTTTTCAGATTTCTGTGCACCAATAGTTTTGTGTAAGAAGAAAGATGGTTCAACGCGCTTAGCCATAGATTTTAGATTGATTAATCGGAATATCGTAAAAGAAAGATTTCCTTTACCCCTCATCGAAGATGTTTTTGACAAATTACAAGGTGCTTCTGTCTATTCAAACCTTGACTTAAAAAATGGTTTCTATCACGTTGATGTTCATGAAGATAGTCGTAAATACACTTCTTTTGTAACACCAGACGGACAGTACGAGTTCACAAAGATGCCTTTTGGACTATGCAACGCACCATCTGTTTTTCAAAGATTTATCCAAATTGTTTTTCGAGATCTTTTAGAAGATGGAACTTTGATTCTCTATCTTGATGATTTGATTATACCCTCATCTGATGAGTTCGAAGGTCTACAAAAGCTGAAAAAAGTTTTACAAGTTGCTTCGGACTATGGACTTGAGTTTAATTTCAAAAAGTGCAATTTTCTACAACGAAAAATAACTTTTCTCGGACATATCTTGGAAAAAGGTACAATTCGACCATCGTCACACAAAACAAATGCTGTTTTAAGTTTCCCTCAGCTTAAAACGACGAAAGATATTCAATCCTTTTTAGGTCTGACTTCATTCTTTAGAAAATTCATAAAGAACTATGCAGCCATTGCAAGGCCACTAAGTGATCTTTTACGAAACAACACACCTTTTCACTTTGGCAGAGAACAACAGCAAGCTTTTCTACAACTAAAACAAGCACTCTCCACAGAACCTGTGTTACACTTATACAAACAGGGCTCACCATTACAATTACACTGTGATGCTTCATCAAAAGGTTTTGGTGCTATTTTGCTTCAAGCTGACAACGAGAACAACCTGCATCCCATTCACTATATGAGTCGTAAAACATCCCCACAAGAAGAAAAGTATACATCATATGAATTAGAAGTTTTAGCAATAGTAGAATCATTAAAGAAATTTCGACACTATCTTGTTGGTACCAAATTCAAAATCTTCACTGACTGCCAAGCGTTTCAAAAAACAATGTCCAAAAAAGAACTGCCTCCTATAGTTGCCAGATGGGCAATGTTGCTCGAAGATTTCGACTATGAACTAATTCACAGACCAGGACAGCAGATGAAACATGTTGACGCACTTAGCCGTTATCCTGTCATGACAATACAAGTTGATGACACAACCAGAAAAATCTGTGAAGCTCAGTCAAAAGATGAGTTCACACTAAGCATTAAACAACTACTAGAACACTCTCCAACATCAGAATACAAATACAAAAATAACATTCTTTACAAAATAGTCAATGACCAAGAGCTTTTAGTAATACCACAAGACATGCAAAAACAAATCGTACAAATTGAACACAATAAAGGACATTTTGGTATCAATAAAACTGAAGCTTTAATTAAACAACAATTTTATTTCCCAAACATACGTAAAACTGTCGAAAACGTAATATCCAGCTGTGTAAAATGCATACTTGCCTCACGAAAAACAGGAAAACAAGAAGGATTTCTCCATCCCATTCCTAAAGGTGACATTCCATTAGACACATACCATATAGATTTTCTAGGGCCACTGCCAAGCACAAACAAAAACTACAAGTACATATTCACTGTGGTAGATGCCTTTACAAAGTTCATTTGGATATATCCTGTCAAGTCAACATCTGCAAAACACGCTCTGGACAAACTTCAACTTCAGCAAACCACCTTTGGAAATCCTAGACGAATAATATCAGATCGCGGATCAGCTTTTACTGCAACAGAATTCAAGAAATACTGCGAAGATGAGAAGATTGAACATATCACAATCACTACAGGTCAGCCAAGAGGAAACGGTCAGGTTGAAAAATTCCATGGAACGCTAATTCCAGTTATCTCCAAGTTATCCCTTGATGATCCGAACAAGTGGTTCAAGCACATACCAGCTGTACAACGTGTAATTAACAGCACTATCTCTTCAGCTACTAAGTACACACCCTTCGAGCTTCTAACAGGAGTTAAAATGAAAAATAAAGAAGATCTTAACATCAAGAAAATTTTAGAAGAACAACATATACACTCAGTCGTCCAACATCAACAACAAATGCGCAAAGAAGCCAAAGCAAATATATTGCAACAACAAGAACAGAGCAGGCACAACTATAACACTCGTCGCAAGACTGCTACCAAATACAAACTTGATGATATAGTCGCCATCAAACGTACTCAGTTCGGGACAGGCTTAAAACTTCGTCAAAAGTTTTTCGGCCCATACGTCGTGACTAAAGTTCGCCCAAACGACAGATATGATGTACGCAAGACCGGTACAGGTGAAGGACCAATATGCACATCCACATCTGCCGACCAAATGAAGAGTTGGGCAAAAACCTGAACTTTGACTTTTATTTTACAAACTTTCTGAAGTCCAGAACTTTATTTTTTTTCTCCCAAATTGTGCTAAGAACTTTTTGCACAGACTTTAAAATTTATTTTTACTTACTTGCTAAGTTAATTTTATAAGTGTTTTCTTCTATTTCATAATTTTCAAAAGAGAATTTTAAAGTGAGTTTAGAATAATTTTCTAGAGAAATGCTTAAAAGTATTTTATTTGTTTATGCTAATTTTTATAGTTCTTTTCAGTATTAGTAGTGAATTTATGTGTATTATTTTTTAGGTGTTTACGTTAAATTTTTACTTGCTACATGTTGACTTTTAATATTTAGATAGAATGTTTTTATTTTATTCAATTGCTATTTGTCGGGACGACAAACGTCAGGATAGCAGAGTGTTGTATCAGCGCCATCTATCGGCCAGTTATTGAAACTCTGCCCTTAACCGCCATCTTTTTGTCACTAGTAAAGGCGGTAAGGGTGGAGAGAGGATGTAATTCTTCAGAGCTGCACTTCATTAAATGGATATTTCTACACTAAAGAGTTGCTTTCTTCTTTACTGCCCCTCCTCCTTACTAGACATAAATGGCTTTTTTTCGATGACGCTGTCGTATTTTTCTCATTAAATAAAAGAGGGGACAACACTGACAAGTATGCCATGGTAACCTTGGCTTCATGCGTGTCACGCCGCCGCCCAGTTGGAGGTTACGTGATCTGCCATCTCTAATACTTTTACTATGATTTCTATGCCTGCACCGCAGTTCAAATTGAAAATAGCCCAAAAAATATCATTATATATGTAGCCAAATTTTTTCTTACTTGTCTATCTAACACATGTAAGATGAGCAGTACAAATGTGAGGTAATAGCAATGACTTTGATCCATCGGAAGATTAAACTCCGCCCTAAAATTAAAAACATTCATTATTCCTAACTATAAAATAAGAAATGTGCTTTCTTGAAAGAAAAGCTTTTATTTGCGTTTGATATGGTATAAGAAATCAATATATCCCCATAGATAGAGCAAAGTGTATATATTTTAGTTATGTATTAATTCAAAATTATAACATTATTGCGATCTGGTAATAATGCAGCAGTAAATCAACGCCCTCTGGTGTGTATGTTATTTGAAGCGTTTAGCCAAAGAATGGAGCACCCTGAAGATGGAACAGTGCCGGACCCATAGATTTCGAAAGTAGCATATCTGCCCCTAGGGGGAAAGATGAAGCAGATTGTGAACCAGTATCCCATAAATCAGTTCGCAAGCCATAGCACATGGGATGCCATACGCCACCAGATGGCACCTTTACCAGTTTTGCCAGCATAAGTTTATAGCTGGATATGTATTGATAATTTCTGGCAGACATGAGATATATATTCATAAAAGAAGTGTATTAAAAATGCAGTTTTTATTGCATGTAACTTTTCGGCAAAGACATTTTTTTATGAACCAGTATCCCTTGATGCATTGCGAAAACGGCGAAATGTGGATTCATCACACAATCGCTCGGTTTGTATCGCGTTGTACGGGATTGCGCAATCGACGGGCATATCTTCTACTTTCTAAATCTATGGTCGGACCAGTCGTTGAGCACCCTCGACGTCAGGATGTACTACGATATTTGTTATAATCCAGATTGATTGTAATAACGCAGTAGTAAATCAGCGCCCTCCAGCACTCTTAAAAATGAATGCTCAAAAACGACGAAATTTTCCTTAATTTTGACGATTCCATTACTGGCAACTGCTCCGAGTTTTCGTTTTCTCAAAGTGAGGAAATTTGAGTCGTCATTTTTATGAGGATTTGAATGTCGTCGAATCTTAAAGAAATATTTTGTCATTTTTGAGCATGTGAGTACAACAATGAGATTCAGTTTCCTCAAAATCAAGATAGAGAATCGTCAAATCACGATAGTAAAAGTGAGGATTCGCGTTTACTCAAAAGCACGTGATAGTTTGACGAAACAATACTCAAAATTAACGAAATGAGGCTTGAGGATTCCTGAATCGTCAAAAATGAAAGTGTTATTTTTTACAGTGAGTGCGAATGAAATGGAACAGTGCCTTTACCAGTCTGTGAGCTGCGCCGTCTGCTGCCTGAACACCTCCTCCCCCTTGACGTCGATGGCGTACCAGAAGACGGCCAGCGCGACGCTGTTCAGGGCCAGCTTCAGCAGGAAGTGGATCCTCAAGAACACAGAGGTGGTCGTCATGGCCAGGGAGGCGCACATCGTGTAGAACTGGAAAACACAAGCGAAAACAGTTTGTAAATGGAATAAAATATCACAGTAGTGTTGCAGAAGACTTACAACATCCCTTGTATCCACTAAAATATACCTCATGGTCGATATCAAGTTGCGTCGGCTTATACTAAATTTGTTATAATATGGATGACTGCTAGTAACGCAGTAGTAAGTCAACGCCATCTAGCGGGGATGTTATTTGAGGATGAGTGTGCATGCACCGCCCACCACTACATAACACCATAAATGCGGGACTATCTATTAGTCAGTCGGTATGAAATCATCTCCACCTCAACTTAAAACGTAGAAATATGAGAAAGGTAAAAATACGCAGTATAGAACAGGAAAGTTGTCTTGTTGTAAAGTATTCTTTAAAGCATTCAGTTTTAACTTGAACAGTTTTTTAAAAAAATCTCGATTGTTCAATCATGGGTGAGACGTCACTGAATGACTGAATATTCTTTTGGTTTTTAAGCACACTTCAAAGCAAGTCCGTTTAAATTTAAGACTGTAATTTGAGACACAGACGGAAAAAAAGTATAAAAAATAAGTACCTGAGGCCCGACCTTTCTAATAAAAACAGATTTTTTAATCAGATTATTAAAAACTGAAGTAAAAATATTTTTTTAAAAGGCTTGTAAACAGAATGTCGGAAAAGCGTATAGATACGTGGACAAAAAGTATAAAAATATGCATCTAATTCACACCTTTCTAACAAAATATTGATAATTAAAATCGAATGAATATTATAACAGACACTGTCTTATAAAGAAAGTGATGGACTGACGGACGGAAAAGAGTACAGACAGATCTACAAAAAAAAAAAAAAAAAATAGGCACCTGGATGATGCTTTTCAAACTTTTTTTAATCAGACGAATTTAAATAGAATTTGGACGAGAGACAGCGGACAGAAATCTCCCATGTGACTTGGAAATATTTTTAGTATGTTGCAGTAGAAGAAGAAAGGATCTATAGTCTGACCATATTTGGTAGACTATGTGGAGAATACAGACTATGTGGAGAACAGAACTTCCTTTTATGGAGATTTCAAGCTAGACTAATAATGTCTGATGTTTTATTCTCTTTTAACCATGGCCGGATTTAAAGATTTGCCGACTTAGGCTACGATTGATTTGAAGCCAATGTTATAATATTCTCCCCTTCGGAGAAAGGTAGCTGGCAAAATCGGGTGGTATGTGCTGTTTAAAATAGATACACATATTAGAATCATCTATGTACTTTTACACAGTAAATTGAAAACGAAATAGGTGAATTTTTTAAACTGTTCTACTATTTTTCTTTCAACTTCGAATTGTGGGAGGAGGGGGTGCAATTGCCTTCGCAGCGACCATGATTTCTACGAAGTATTAGTACTATACATACGTTTACGCTTTACGTATTAATGTAAATTATTTGTTCTTTTTCTTAAAAATATAAGTATCTTTATAATATTTTTTATGCCAAATGAAGCTTTAATTAGTCGTAAAATTTGCCGCCCTCAAAATTTCGCGCTGCAGCCAACTTAGCCTATTTAGGATTCCGGCCATCCTTTAGGCTTTCTTTTAACTACGGGAACTTACCCATGGAAAAGCACAGCTGAGGCTCGTGTTGCTGGCCATCTGATAAGTGTCATTCGGCAGAGAAGAGTTGAACCTGGGTTGAAAGAAACCGCTATCCACACATTCGTTCTGAAACGAAACACATAACACTCACTATCCATTCCGTGTTAGTTCGTTTCTGCTTTTTGTTGTTTTATTCATTTTTCAATTATTTTACACAATAAAAAAATTGAAAATTGTATAAATTTAAATACACAAGAAAACAAATTGAATTAAAAATATCGCCCAGCAGTCTAGTGGTTTCGACCCTCGCTTGCCAAGCTAGTGGGCCCGGGTGCAAATCCCGGGTAAGGCATGGGTATTTGTGTTGTCCTGAGTACATGAGGAGAATGTGCTCATTAAATGTGTGGGTCCGAAAGTCCTGTGGTCGGTCATAGCGCAGTTTACCATGGGTGCAGGTCGTCTGGAGAAAATTGCCTCTCCCCTCCAGCGACATGCCTAAATTAAGGAGGTGCAATCTCGGAGTAGAAGTCAGACATCCACCCTTTCATGGCTACTCAAAGCCTTGTGCCAAAGGATGCTACTGCAATTCTTTTGCCTTCCAGGCTACGGCCTGGAGGCACACGACAGCAACAACATCAACATTAACAAAAATTAAGATATCAACAAACGGAACTAAAATATGATACTCGCAAAATTGTGAAAGCGTATTAAGGTAATTTTTTACATTTCTATCGTTCAAAGACCCCAATTTTTTTTGTATTTCTTTTCGTATAAATATTTGTTATTATTTACTTATCTAAAGAATGTAAATTTAGAATAAAACTAAATTTCAAATAGTCTGAAATGCGTACTACATTAACATAAGATTTACGTTTCTCTTTCACAGATTGGTATACATGGTTATCAGAAATAAATATTTTTTAATCATTATACAGTAGCCAAATTTTCCCATTTGTCCTAACCCCGAACAGGATTTTACCAATGCATCCTTACCAGTCCCATGATAGAGCTGAACAGCACCATGGACGAAATGGCTAGCCACAAGGCGATCCGCAGGGAGGTAGTCTTCCACACTTTACGGGATATCTTCAGAGCTCTCGAATTCTTCAGGTTGTCGTTGTCGTCATTCTGAGGAGAGAAAAATTCCACTGGCTTAACTGTATAGGCTAATTCCATTCGTGACAGACATGACATAAAACAACTTTCTTGGCTCTTAAAAAGTACTAAATGTCAATTGACTTTAATAAAAAAAAATATTGCCATGGGGTGATGCAAATAAAGGTCTTGATTATAAAAAACACTGAAATTTTCATTCAAGAGAAAATACTTAAAATTAATTGGGTTAAAACATGCCGTGACGGACATGACAAAAGTGAGATGCAGATTTTGAGTGACCTTATATTACCATTTGCTCTTAACTGGTATGCATTTCAAGTCTAGAATTTTTTTAAAATCACTATACGATTCTGATGTGCCAACCAGAAAGCAAAACAATTAAGAAATTTATAATGGTAAAATATTATAAAATATTTATTAGCATGACGGACGTGACAAAGTTTGATGTTCTATATTTCACTCAAACTTTAAATTTAATTCGAATTTTTTACGAACTGTTTATTTTGAGGTATAAAAAGAGAAAATAAAGTGTCAAGAATTTTTACCGAGCAGATTTTGTTTAAAATGAAAAAGTTGAAATTTAAGAAATGATGACCATGGCGCATTTTCGTGGAATCAACCTATAACTACAGTGTTACAGTGTGTTCACTTTAATATAATTCAGAGACACACATTCTTAGAAGCACAATCTCGATTTCGTTGCTGGTTTTAACCATCAGAGACAGTAAATAGTCACTTAAGTTCCCACATGTGCTATCTCACTTTTGCACAACGGTAGAAATTTACTGAACGGTAATCCTTGGCGAACTTTCCAAAATCTCTCCAAAAGTAGGCCGAAAACCCAACTGAAAGGAGCAAATATCAGTCGGATAGGTTTGCCGGAAAACGTCATCGTTGCGAAGTCAAAGAATTCGAATCGTCAGTCGAAGCCAACAGTTACCACAAAAAATTATTTATCGCTAAATCCGAAAAAACCGGGCAAACCGACAGTTAATCTAATCCTTTCACAACAATGAGATAGCACATGTGGGAACATAAGGGACGAAATGTACTGGACTGCGCATTTCCAGTTTTACATCCGAAAGCCTCATCCGCAAAGTTACTTAAGACAAGTTAAGTGGTTCAAACCATTTGGAAAGTTTTTGACAATGAGACCTAAGCATAAAACAAACCGCTAATTCTTTGGCCGTTACTCTATTACCCAAATTCCCTTAACTGTACTTCCAAACCGTTAAGGGATTTTGGGAAAGGAACAAATGATAAATTGCTATTTCATCACAAAAGAATTGTTACTTTTGGCATAGTTTTAACTAAATGACAGCAATTAGCAGTCATATGTAGCAACCTTTCTCCTCAAATTAGTGATTAGGGATATTCGAAATGGGTACATTCTTCGAGTCTTCTTTATTATTGGATTACCAGTCCAATATAATTATTTCGCTATGGATTTAACAAAGGTCAGTTGTAATTTGATTTGGTGCTGCCATCTGTTGGATTATAGTTTACTTATAAACTAACCCTACGCTTTCAATAGCAACAACAACAAAATAAATTTGATATTAATTTATAATTAATAGGATATTAGTATTCAACAGTTTTATAAATATTTAAAAATTCTCATTTAAAAGTGTTTAAAAATTCTCATTTAAAAGTGTTAAAATATATCTGATTTCCTAGCAAAAAGTTTTTTCTTCTAAAAGAGGACTGTAGCTAAGCATTTACCGTAAAATAACTCCATATGTAACCAACCCATGCCACTATGGAAGTGATTAGGATAAGTAGAAGAACAATGCTGTATACAACCCAGAACAGGACTGTTCTAAAAGAAATCAAATTAGTACACATGGTAGAAATAAGGAAATATATAAAATTTTTAATCTAGTAGAAACTTAGCGCATGCCCTACTAGAAAACATGCCGTAGCAGAGCTCGCGAAATCACTAGGTATAGTTTAAGGAATAGTGTAGTTATTGGAAAAATGTTTTTTTCCTTCTAAAGTCTTGGCATTTGAAGATTATCTCTATTTACATATGGCAAATTTGGCGCTCTGCTCAATATGCGGCTTCAACACATTAGAGACAAAAAAGTTAAAATAAATTCAGTATAAAATAAATTTAACAAAATGTCATTGTTGATGAGCATAATTTAGAATTTATTAGCAAAAAGGAGGAAAAAGAAAATAAATTCGGGACAAAGTGCAGCTATTTTTAACCCATTTATATTCTTGTTATTTGCAATAGCTTTCATTAAAATATTTATAGAAACAAATGATCAAATCTTAATTCGGGGCCTAAAGGGTTAGCTCAACACTCTTAAAACAAAAGAGCGAAATCCACTCCATTTGGAGAAGTGCATATTCGACACTGGAAAGGAGTGAATAATAACTCAGACTGAGTTAAAATCACTCGTTTGGAGTGATCCTGTCGGAGGTTTAACACACAAAGGATCCACTCCAAGATTAGAAGTGCATTTTCCAGACTGGAGGAGTGAAAATCACTCAGACTGAGTTAAAATCGCTCGTTCGTTTTAAGAGTGAATGCTGTCCCATTTGTACCTGGACATGATGAGCAGGTGTATGGCCGTGATGGCCGAGAAGATGAGCAGGACGCAGAGCAGGTAGTGCTTGAACAAGGGGTCGGGCTGGGCCAGGTAGGCGCGCTCCCTGCCGGGCTCGCGGAACGTCAGGAACAGCGGGTGGATCCCGACGCTGCGAGAGCACCACTGGCTGGAAAAAGATTCATCCTCTATATCCTCGTACGACCCGAACAAAATGCTACTGGTATATATTCTTATACAGGGTGAGGCAATCAAAACCGGCCCCGAGGTGGAGATAAGTATACGACAGAAATGTTGCCAAGTCAAAAACCAAACAAAAACAG
Source organism: Hylyphantes graminicola (assembly GCA_023701765.1). Lineage (NCBI taxonomy): Eukaryota > Metazoa > Arthropoda > Arachnida > Araneae > Linyphiidae > Hylyphantes > Hylyphantes graminicola. Next base: position 3,185,881 of record CM043115.1, on the reverse strand, counting down.
GTTTGCTAACTGAAGCTTTTGATCGCTTCAATATTAAGCCCAAACAAACGCTTGGCGACTTATTTACGGCAACTTCGCTAGGGTCGAAAAAGCTAGTTGAAATGAAATATAAACAAGGTTTGGAGGGCTGATTAAAAAAGTTCCCACTTGTGATTATTTCGGTTGTTATTTATCCTAGAGAATCGGACCTTTTTGTTTTTGGTAAGACAAAACATTCTAAATTAATTGTAAGATTCAAAATTTGCATTATGGGACGTCTTTATACAATACGAACCAAGATCTGAACTCACCACTAGTCTATGAGTAGCTCTAATGTGAAGCAAATCCGATCCAACCAATGCAAACACAGGTTTCAGGCGGCTTCAAGATTTTTTCTCGCCAAGCATTTCTACGTATTCCCGTCTCTAGATCGGGGCCTGTTTTGTTTGCCTCACCCTGTATATATAATATGGTGTATCGAAAAAAAACAAGTTTTTGATATTAAATTTGTAATAGTGCGGAAAAGTTGCCTTATGTTATTGTTAGTATAAGTGCAAAATTTTATTGATCTGAGTTAATATCTTCAGTTGCCTTTAGGGGCTGCTTACTTATCTAGCCAAATTCTAGATAAGCAGAACCCTAAAGGCAACTGAAGAAATTAACCAACATCAAGAAAAATTCGCACACGCTCTAATGAGTAATATGGCAATTTTTCGGCACTGGTAAGACTTAAAAATTCAATTTCTTAATTTTTTTAAAAAATATATTGAAAAAACGATAAAAGACCCGAAGCGAATTTTGCATAGCGAATTTTGCATAATTAATGGTCTCAGAGGCAACTGAAGATATTAACTCGGATCAATAAAATTTTGCGCATATACTAACAAGCTGTGGACATAGCCATAACCAATAGACAAATACCAATCAACCATTTAAAATAAGGAGGAAGGAGGAATTTAAAATAACATAAGGCAACTTTTCCGCACTATTACAAATTTAATAATAAAAACTTAGTTTTTTCGATACACCTTAATATATAATTTTAACCTACTTTTCATACAAATATATGCTAAAAAGTATCTTTTTCAAGATTTTTTTTAAGTATGCTTATAGTTACTTAGGGACACTCCTTAAACTCTAAAAATACACATTTTTTGTAATATAAATGCAACAAAAAAAAGCCGTATCACTTATTTGTAGTTAACAGATTATTTTAACATTGTTTTTAATGCAAAATGATTTTAAAATGAACTTCTAAAATAACTTTTTGAAAAGTTTGAATTTTTTTTACGAACTCTAATATCGTATTGACCCTCGTTCACCTTCATTTTTTAATAGAAATAAATGACTGATACCTGTAATCAAAGGCTGAAAACTGATATTTGGATCTTTTCTATCAATTTTGGAATTAATTAACGTGTTAATTGTTGGTTGGTTGGTAGACATATATTTTCAGGCTTGTGTGCTTGGTCACAAGGACCCGCCTATAAACCATCGTCAAGTAGGACAGCACAATACACACACATGCACAAATGACAGATGCTGCCATATGTCGCCACCTCCACAACTTAGACATGTCCCTGAAGGGGAGGTGTTAATTGTTTGTGGGGAGTTTTTTAAAAATGTCCCCAAATGGGGATTCCATTTCGCAAGAGGTTATATTTTGAACAATTTAAGTTTATTTTATAAGGGATCAGTTTACAGCTCAAGAGTACACTGTTTGACGCAGTGATGAATAATTAAGATTTTGCGTCAAATGAAGAAGTTATTTGGATGTGTCAACTATTAATGTCATCTTTTTTTACTTCTACACTTTTGAAAGTTCCGTGGTAGGTTTCTTTCAAACAAAAGATTTTCTCTAACATGTTTTATTTGCATATTACAATATGCCATTTTACAAATTCGTTTTTTTTTTTTTTGTAAAGGCATTTTTAAAAAAAAATAATGTCCTACCAAGTATAATATCTAGAAGACGAACTTTTATTTTCAAAAACAGAATACATTGGTTTCCAAGGAGCCTCCGGGACCTTCCAGACAACACATTAAATTATACAATCGAAATTATCTCATAAAAATTAAAAGCAACATTTCAAATTATCTACGATTTTTATTTTTAATGAAATATTTCAGTTACCGTGTTGCGAAAACTTACTCCTTCTTACTAAGAGCCATTGTGTCGATTGTATTCTCAATGATCTTATTCACTTCACTCACCAACTTTCGGTACTGGTGGAGGCTGAAAGAAAATGTCATACATTAAGTTTAATTTTCAATACTGAGGAGGGAAATGTATAAGTCTTCATTAGTTTCTTTCAAAGCCATTTTTTCTTCACAATAATTAATTAAAAAAATAAGATATCAAAGTGAAATACTCATATAACTACATGAGATAAAATAACACTTAAGGAATTGCGCAGGTACAATGTGTTTATATCTAAGAAAAAGTCTTAAAAAAGAAATAATATAGAGAAAAACCAGTGTAATAATAGGATATGGTTATGATTAGGGGAGAGACGGGTAATAGCGCTCAGCTAAGTTGTGGCAAACTGGACAATCCTTTAGTTAATTGGACTCTACTGCCAGCTAGCCGAATGCACGTGCAATGCTCAGTGTGACAATGGCGGCTGGAAAAGCAAAAATACATATTCTTTCGTCCGTGAACCAAATATAGCATATTTTCATCTAAAAAACTTCAGCAGCTAACTTTGAGGAAGGTCAACTTTGATTACTAGTAACAGTATGATCATTGTATAGTTACGAAGCATAATAATCCTGTTATTTAATGTAACTAAGTTTATTTCTTTAAATACATTGTGTGCTTAATTAGAACGCAAGAAATCATGGAGCAATATGGAGCAATCGGGTAATGACGCTCGGATGGGCGGCATACCCTCAACTGTACCAAGAGTCGAATTATAACTAATCAAAACTGTAAATAAATATTTTCATACACAAGTTGAATAAATCTGATTCTTTTTTTTCCATTTACAATTATCTAATCCCAATTGGAATAAAGGTCCTAGTTCTTATGTTGTAGTGACATTTTCTGAAACATCACCAATACCAGGCTCTTCAATACTCCAGAGCCACCAAGATTGCTGTGGAGATGGTTAAAGCAAACACTATATTTGTAACTACTGCCAATCGTAAAATTACTTTAATCAGTTGTGAAATATGCTGTATAAAGGATTTGAATAATAAGCCCGTCGCTCACTGCGACGGGCAACCCAACACGTTCGGGTAATGGCGCTCAATGTAATATTTTCTTGTTTTCAATTTTTCCTGCAATAATGTTATTGTTTTCTTGTTTAACGATATGGCATTCTGCTTTATATTTGCTCAGTTATAAATATCAATAAAAAACATAATTTAAGGTTCGTATCCTGCTTGTTGCATTCACTTTTCCTTAGGTGGGCGCAATTACCCGTCTCTCCCCTAATACAGTCTTGTGTTGGAAGGCTCGTTTCTGAGTTTGAGAAGGTGAGGAGGTACGGAGTGGACCAGGTTTTGATCTCGGCACTTCTTGCATGCAAGTCCACAACCTTAAAAACCCATTGTTCACAAAAATGATCCTCAAGGTGGAGATGAGTTACTTCAGCTTTATTATACTACAATTACTATTATAATCTAAATGACTGGTAGTTACGTAGTAGTAATTTTGCGCCATCTAGCGTGGATGGCGTGTGCGGTGCTCCGTAAAAAAGAGTTCTTCAATTTTATTTCATAGGGCATCATTAAACTTCTCAAAGGGCTTAGATGAACCGAACATGCATTTATGCATAAATAATGTAAGTCTTAAAAGTAAAAAAAAAAAATCATAGTCACCTAAATCCAATGGCCCCACGTCTGGACATCGGTAAAACATTCTCATTACTCGATTGCCTCTATAAATTAAAAATAAATAAATAAACTCAATAGAAAAATTTCTTCCACACCTTACTTTCATCTAGTTGAGTAAAATGCAAATACTGCTTAAGGTAGGCAAATACCCAAAATTCCCCAAAATTCTAAAATTTTTACTATTGCTTTAATCTTTTCCAAATTTGTCATACTGATTTCAAATATAATGAATAATACTATTTAGTTTTTTTCAATTTAAATATAATTTATTTATTTTAAACTTCGTTTTTCTAATAAAAAAGGAGGCGTACGCTTACAAGCCTACCACATTAAATTTTATCCTATAAACATTAATTAGGTGTTAAATTCTTCGTTTTGAACTGATGCATGCAATGACCCTCTAGAGTTGCATACAAATTACAAAAAAAGAAGTTATTAAGAAAAATGTTATAAATTAACCACAAAAAAAGGATTTTTTTCGATTAACTTACACTTGGACATTAAAAAAAAACACTTATATATTTACACCGGATGTTAGAGATCCATGGCACAGATATATATTGAAATAGCATCTGTAAAAAATTTCAGGTAAATTAATGTAAAACTTTTTATACTAGAAGTGTTGGCGCAAACCCCTTTTTTTAGATGAAAAACACCGTTTAAAATAAATCAATTATATTTAAATAAAAAAAAATTGCCTAAAAAGCATTGCCCATTATATTTGAAATCACTGTGACAAATTTGGAAAAGATCAAAGTAATAGTAAAAATTTTAAAATTTTGGGTATTCGCCTACCTTAATGAGTGTATTCACAAGGTTACATAGCGAAAAATATCAAAAACTAAATGGAATTAAATTTGTTACAATCCTTGCTAGGCTATAATTATTTCAAACTCGCCTATTAAAAACAGTTATTTTTATAATAAGTATGGCAACACTGTAACTTAATGCTAGAAAGTTTTAAAGTATATTGGTACAACGAGCTTTTTATGACTGAACCAAAATTATTTCAATTTATAGGTCGATAACTAATAATTCAAGATTTGATTGGATTTTCCTGTTAGCATTTTCACTCCTAATCACGCTTCAAAGAATGTTGAACTAAGGGTTTGATAATGCTATTTCTATGACATGATACGCTGCAACAAAAAGTTTTCAGCAAAAGTGTTAAATACTAATTTAAGTAGGAAATTCCGCCTTAGTTAGTCAGGTTTCAGGTTTCTTTACCAAGGCCTTTCAAACCATCCTTGCTTCCTGACAATACTATATTACACTTTTAATTTACATTTAAATTTGCTATATCTGGTTAAAACTCGGTTAATTTGTAAATGGAGCATGGTTTTATATATTCGGCGCGTTTACATGAGCATCGAATCCATGGATCGAAGAGCAAACTCTGCAATTTTTCACTCTTGGGGATTTTCTCTCAAACAGAGACGGAATTGCAGGGTCCATTGGGGAGTTTCGCAAACCCTCCAATGAAGGATTGGTGTTTCATACCATAGATTAGGCCACAGACTATCATTTGTTATAGAAATGCTGCTCGACTTCTTTTTCCCTAATGGGGATTTCAGCATTCCATGTATGTAGTATTGTCAGAAACAAGGATGGATTCGATGGCTCATGTAAACGCGCCTTTTGACTGTAAACAGTTCCACGGAATGAAAATAATTTCTTTCTAAGTTTTTCTTCTTTTTGATAGGTGCTTCTGTGCTGACATCACATAGAGCACCGATTTCTGAGGAGAAAACTTTAGAAATTCTTCTCATGCCCTGGAACTGTTGCCAGTCAAATCGTGAAACATGCTCGTTCCTGCTTTTGAAAGAAATAAAAAAACATTCTTAGTTTAATATTTCAAAGAGTAGTATGTATTCTTTTATACCTTGTTTAAACGTGTGATATTGCTTTTCGAGTGATTCTGTAACTGTATTTGACGTTGGAAACGACCGTCCGTAGAATCGCGGCTCTCATGCCTGTAAATACGAGAAACTGACCGATACTGAAAATAAATGCAAAAAGAAAGGGACAAAACTTAATAACCTCCATTTTACAAGAGAGGAATACAAAACAGAAACATTAAAAGAAATGGTAAATTAATAGTAGGGTCAAGTGGGGTAAGTGTGATAGGGTTTCTGTATTTTTCATTAAGAAAATTCGTTCTCTGCTTCAAGTAAATTCCAAATCCTAAAATTGGTAGTGAATTATTATAAGAAACATACATATGTAGAAAAAAAATTATATGTTTGAATTCCAATTTTAAGTGTACACAATTTGCATTTCAAATCATTGCTGTTTTATCACACTTACCCCACATAGGAAAACCCACATAAAAAGAAGACAGTTGCACTTAAATTCAAAAGCTCAAAACTTTCTTTAAACAAAAAATAAGGTCAATATTTCTTTTTAGTTTAATTATAAGTGTTCTAATGTTATATATTGCAAACTTTCAGTTTTTTGGAATGATTTCCAAAGTTACAAGAGCTGTTTATCACACTTACCCCCAATCACACTTACCCCACTTGACCCTAATTAAAAAAAATTATTTGTTACTTTGGCCAAAAGAGTGATAACTAAACTATGTTACTGTATCGATGTAAGGTAATTTAGTTATTTCTTTCTTGTCATGTTAATGGATATTTTGCTGTATGACAGCAAAAATTAATGAATAAATGAATGATGATGATGATGTTGTGGCTATGGATTGTAAAAAGTTCTAGACATTTTCAAAGGTCCTGGAGGACCTCAAATTCATTGAATTCGGGGACAAATGAATAATGCATTTCAATGACTTCGTTACTGCTAATTACACATATAATCTCAAGTGTGCAAATAAAAGTGAATAAATGAATAATACATTTTTATTAATTTTTCACACTTGAGATTATATTGAAATTAGCAGTAACGAAGTCATTGAAAGTGTTGATAGGGAAATAACAAAAAAGAATGTGTTTATATGAAGTAACATAAAATAATAAATAGTAGAAGAAACCATAGGCATGACGTTTGGCTTCGGCCATGGGAGCAAAATAATAGTTTTTAGCTAGTTTCATGTGACGTATAATCATATTCATGCTAGCAATAAGCAATATAGTTTTGCATTATAAATGAGCAATTATTTTTTGTTATAATAGTTTGCATTATAATTATAGTTTATTTACATTAAAATTAACTAAGCAATATAGTTTTTGCATTATAATTAAAATTCAATACCGTTTTTACATATACAACAGCAGAATGGAATTTTTAGTCACCGCGTCGCAATGATGGGGTTCGCAAACCATGGTAGGCAAAAGTCACGCTTTTCAGGCATTTTCTTTGTGTGTGCAAGTGAAACTGGTAGAAAGTCCACGCCACCTATTAAACTCTCGCTCTGAATCTTAGTAAAATTAATTTCTTTCAACTTTCTTTATTTCGGCATCCCATTTCGGGCAACATTTTGGAATGTAAAACTTTTACACGTGGAATTCTCTTTGCACCCGAATCCTGTAAAATTACTAACCAAAACGAAAGACCTGTCAATCAAATTTCTCACCAAATAGTATAAATTCTTATTTCTTCTTTTAAACAAAAAATCCCTGCATAATAAACGCAAGACAAATTCATTCAATGTGATATTCGAACCGAACAAGACATCACCTTTGCTCCTACTCTCTAGCCAAAAGGATACCTGTGAATCTGTGATGGCCGGAAGCACGATTTTCTTATTATACAAATACAAATACAATAAAATTGTCGACCAACAACAGGCCAGAGGCCCAGCAAGGTTGGTCCAAAAAATATCTAATTCCTTACCAGTTTCCAATAGTTATCGAGATTCTTCTTAAAATCTTCCACTCTCTTCGAATACACAACATATTCTGGTAAAGGATTCTACTCATTGACGAATCAATTGTAAAAATAATGTTTTCTAACCTCCCTTCTAAAGCATAATTTATTCAATTTCTGACCATGCCCTCTGGTCCGGCTATTTAAGGTAAAACCTAAGCCCTCCATGTCTCCCTGTTTAATGAACTTGAACAACTGATTAAATCACCCCTTGATCTCCTATTTTCCAGGGAATACATGTTTGTTCCTTATTGTTATGTAGTTAGTGCTGTGGTTAGTTGAATTAAATGTCTTAAAAACCTTCAAAAAAACCTTCTGATCATTTTCAAAATTATATTCTACAACACCACCGGTCACCTCGCCTCACTCTCTTTGTTATTTGAGTAAAACAGTATCCAAGATGACGGTAAAGCATACCTTGGGCGTTATAAGGTAGGTTTCAATTCCTTCTGTCCGCAGGTAGGCGTCCCTCAGGTGTCCGTACCCGGGTACGATGTCGTACGAGTTCTCCTGCAAGTGGTCTTTGGTGGTCCTCGTGATGTGGACCTTTCTGAGGACATCGAAATATATTCAAGTACACGTCGAAAAGTATCATTCACAAGTGTAAAAAATTACAAAAATGGTGACGTGACGTGGCGTGTACGAGTGACGTGTAGTGGCCTCAGTAACCCACAGTCTACCAAATGGATATTCCAGGGTGGAGATGAGTTACTTCAGCTTATATACTACTATTTTAGTTGTTAACTAGTGGGGTAATTGGGTATGTGTGATGCCACAGTACTTCCCTTCCAGTTAGTCGGATTTTTCAATGCACGGATATCTTGCGTGCTAGCCCAATACTGAACCGTCTGCGACAAAGTAATTACTCGTTCTCGAGGGCTAGTATTGGGTATTTGTGATGACCGCCACAATGTGTTTCGGGTAGTATGAATGTCGGCAATGTAATTCATCGCCTTCTAGCGTGGATGCTATTTTGAGGTTGAGCCTGTGGTGAACCGCCACACATACAGTTGCGCTGTTAACTCGAAAATGATAAAAAGTGGACATGGTTCACTTGTATATTCAGAATCCTCTTTATACTACAGGATGGCGCAAATAAAAGTGGACCCGGTAAGGAGCTACGAATGCGATAGATGTTTGGCAAGAAAAATTATTGAAGGTGTACCTGAAATCCTCCAAGTCGAATTCATAAATTATTCACGAGTTCAATGGCTGGTCGGTTTGTAACTAAACTTAAGCTACACATGAACTATTAACGAGTTCAACTTAGTGCATGCTGTGTCTGTGTGAATTGGTCAGAACTATTTGTATTGGGTTGTTGGCACAAAAATATTCTCTGTATGTTTCAAAATCTATGTTTTAAAATTACTTTTATGTAAAAATATATTTTCATAACTTTTGTAAAACAAAATGCATAGGTTTACAGCCAATTTTGGGGGCCCCCTAAAATCAGGGGCCCAAGGCCCGGGCCTTGTAGGCCTAGGCAATGATCAGGGCCTGTGCGCAGGTAAAGATGGCTTGGTTACCGGCAAATATTTAACCAAGCGTCTGTTTGGGCTTCACATTGAAGCGATCAATGACTTCACTTAGCACACCTTTCTTGCATTAGTTTTTGACTTGGCAGCATTTCCTGTCCTATTCCTACCACCATGGACAGGCCACTTTTATTTGCGCCACCCTGTACTAATAAGAAAATGATATTCGCTCGTCATTTCTGGTAGTTTCAAGGTGGTATGAATATGTGTTTCGGGTATTATATGAGTAGGCGCGTTTACATAAGCCATTGAATCCATGAAATGCCAAAATCCCCATTAGGTGAAAAAACAGGCAAAGAAGGATTTCTAACCCAAACGATAGTCTGTGGCCGAATCCATGGTATGAAACATCAAACCCTTCTTCAATGGAGGGTTTGAGAAACCAACCAATGAACCCTGCAGAATTCCGGTTCTGTCTGGCAGAAAATACCCAAGTGGGAAAAATTGCTGAGTTTGCTCTTCAATCCATGGATTCGATGGCTCATGTAAACGCGCCTAATGTGTGGTTGTGTGCTCACCCGGGCTCTCCCGCCTGCTCCATGTGCGAGGCGATGGTGACGTCCCGGGACCAGATGTCGAACTGCCACTTCCGGAGCCCGAGGAGGCCGCCGAAGATGTCGCCCGAGTGGACCCCGATGCGCATGTCCACGGCCACGCCGCGCTCCTCGCGCACGCGCCTATGAAATGGCAACAAGTTATAAGGCTGAAATTGAACTGGAATTCTTCGGAATTCGAGCACGTTTGCCCTGCTATGCGATCGCTTTAAGCTCTGCCCAGCGAATGCTTTCGAAAATGTAACTTCTCAAACCACGCGAATTCGTGCTTAAAGGCGTGTCATTCGTGCAAACTACACACTCTTAAAACAAAAGAGTGAAATCCACTCCAGTTGGAGAAGTGCATTTTCGACACCCTAAAGGCATGCATATTTTCTCAGACTGAGTTAAAATCACTCGTTTGGAGTGATCCTGTCGGAGGTTTAACACACAATAAGGATCCACTCCAAAAGGAGAAGTGCATTTTCCAGTCTGGAGGAGTGAAATCCACTCAGACTGAGGTAAATTGTGAGTGTTTGTTTTAAGAGTGCAGGAACCACTCTCTACATTCTTAAAACGAACGAGCGATTTTACTCCGTCCGAAATTACTCCGTTAATTTCACTCCTCCAGTCTGAAAAATGCACTTATCCGAAAGGAGTGGATACTTTGTGTGTTAAACCTCCGACAAGATCACTCCAAACGAGTGATTTCAATTCATTCTGAGTTTATATTCACTCCTTTCCAGTGTCGAAAATGCACTTCTCCAATTGGAGCGGTTTTCACTCTTTTGTTTTAAGAGTGTACGCCCTCATCTTTTAACGTGAAGTTGGCGAAAGATATAAGTTGAATATATCTGAGAACATAGAGATGGGTCGGCGTCGGCCACGTTTCTTTAACCCTTTAACCTCGAAACCGGCCCAGGACGGCTCTACCAGCAAACATCGGGAAGGCCGTTTTCGGCCGTTTCGTTTCACAAATAGGGGTGTTGGGTATGTTAAAAATTGAGCGTGCTGTGGAAAAAAAAGTATCCGCTAGTGATCATTTCGGTCGTTAGTCATCCTATATATTCGGACCTTTTTGACTTTGTATAAAAATAACATTCTGAGTTAATTGCATGACACAAAATTTGCATAAGGGGCCGTCTTCATATTAAAAATGTCACTAACTTTAAAATTTCCAATGGCAACACCACTTTTTGAGTCCATATTTCTAATCAATGACGTATTTTAATACGTAATGCCAAATTTTGTTAGTTTTTAAGCATTATTAGGGGAGTTAGAGACGTGCAAAGTTTAGGTGCCATAATGTTAAATGAGTCGCACATAAAAAACTATCCCAATCTATAAATAATTAAGATAATGAAACGAATTTTTTACTGATAAGAAATTATAACAACCCAAACAAAATGCATTCAATATTGGGGTATTTAAAACAATTTTTATATTTTAAAATAATTATTATTTTAATTTTTAAAAAAATTATGAATCGAAACCCCTTAATATTTTTACAGAAATATATTTAAGACAGGAAGTTTAAGCGAAATCCCAATTTTTAATTTCTTTTATTCATAATTTGCTGAGTAAATCACAAAATACTTTTTAATTGCGCTTCAGGGGACTGTGTATAAGATTATATATGAACTTGATAAACAAATACGGCTATGGAAAGGAAGATAAACATCATTAAACCAACAACCTTGAGATGGTCCCCCATAGGACATCAAGTGATTCGATGGAATAACTCGTTAAATATTCATCCAAATGTAACAAAAACTAAGATTTAGGGGTTTTCGAGGATGCTTAACATTTCTAAATAATCAAATATGGGTGTTACTATTGGAAATTTCAAAGTTGTTAACATTTTTAATATGAAGACCTCCCCTTATGAAAATTTTGTTTCATGCAATTAACTTAGAATGTTATTTATTCACAAAGTCAAAAAGGTCCGATTCCATAGGATGGCTAACGGCCGAAATAATCACTTGGGTATTTTTTGATACAGGACGATTCCATTTCGCTTTTTTCCTGCCTAGAAAAACTCGTATTTCGGGGATGAGAAATTCTCCTACCTTGTGAGGTTAAAGGGTTAAAGATTCATTCCAAACGTTCACGTTCTTTTTAATGAATCATCTTTTTTTCGCCAATCGAGTAGGAACGATTCTTTATCCAACAGATATTATTTGCTGAGCAATTGCTTCTCAGACAGATCTAAAGAGTTTCCCCAAATAGCTAAATTAGTACCCGGAAGGGGTTTTCTTTTGCCTTGTAAGAACTTAATGTTATTGAAATTTTTCGCATATATTGAGTGTCAAAAGAGTAAACAAACAGTTCGCGCGTGATTGCTCGAATGTTCGGAGACCAATTTTGGGGTGACGTAATTCGCGCAAAGGATATGTTCTAGTTCAATTAGGAAACTCACAAATTCTACGAAACTCCACCGATTCGTCCTATCAGCCACCAAAAATTATGATTCAATTTCTTTTCCTTCAATTCTAGTTTTAAAAAATACAAGTTTCCCACATTGCTTTTTATCATTTCATTCTGGATACATAATGAATCTATTCCACAAACTTTAGAATTTTGAATTAAAAACCAAAACTTGGGACTGAAAGGGTAACAAAAGTACGCAAAGTGCTCCCTTAATTGTTTTGAGCAGTGTTTTTACCTGATGATGTTGATCATGTCGAGTCCCGTGGAAACGCAGTTATCTGCGTGTCTGTCGCTGTCGCTGAGGATTCCGCTGACGCAGTAATAGCAATCGCCCAGCAGTTTGATGCGCATGCACTTGTTCTTCTGTCGGAAAAAAAAATTGAGGGGGAACTTGTAATATTTTTAATGCAATCCAAATCACACGAACTTTAATAGGATGTCTTTTCTCTTTTCGAAATTCTCGGTTAGGTTTGAATTATCGTCGCACAACAGCTACACGAGGGCTATTGGCGACGTGCGTCGTATTTTAGAACCACAGTCAGGTGACGAGCCAACACCTGAATAGGCACCCAACGCAACCGTTAAGCGCATCGTACGCAGCGTTAGGACTTTGAAGGATATTTAACGTGCACTCCGTTACAACGGGGTATTATTCGTCGGACATTTTTGGCTGCACGGGCCGTTAATAGGTCGGCAGCTATTTTGGCGATGCCCGGACCCGAACCTGGGACCTTCCACATGCTAGGCGAGTGCTTAATCAACCGAAATTCTCGGTGATTCTGCGATAGTAGGAAGTAACGAAAACGATTTAACGCTAGTTCAATGACATTAAAAAAAATATGCACAGGTTTAATCAATGCTTAAAAATTTTTTAAGCAATCAAACTTTTTAATTTTAATTATTATTGCAGGTATTCGTGAACATATAAATATGTATCCATCGCAAATTTAAGTGGTTAAACTATAACTGTGTGTGTATGGGGGGGGGTGTAACTAAGTAATAATAGGAAGTTATAAAAGTTAAAAATAACAAAAGTAAGCGAAGTTCTTCAGTTTTAAGCGGTTCAGCTGAAGAAATGTTTTATTCATTTAACCGAAGGCGAAAACCGGTTTAACTGTTTCCAGTTTTATATCCCTTTGCACATTCGTGGTTTTGTCATTTTACCGACGATACCAAAAATGTTGTCTCTACTTCACTCGAGTCTCTATCTAGTGACTCGAGTGTCCTCAAAAGACAATGGTTTCAATAAGAACAATCACATTTCAGTCTTACTTCAGCAGAGTCGTCGAATCTGCCGAACAAATCGTTCAGGGTTGCTACCAAGTCAGACACCTTCAAACTGGCTGCTAGGAGCATGGAGTTCACGATATCTGCATACAGAATGCTGAAATGAAATATATTTTGAAAAAATATATTTAATCAAAACTTAGCGATTGTGGTTCACACATTAATTGAATGAGTTACATCTCGTTAAAACTAAGAGTACACGACTTTCAATTACCATTCAATAAATCAAAACTCGCATTCAAATGCAATTATATACCCTTATAGAGAAATTTCAATAATTTTAAATTTTAAAAAAATCAATGACAGGTATTCTTTGCGTGCTCAAATTTTTTTTCAAAAACCTCAGGTATTCTTTGTGTGTGCAAATTTTTTTTCAAAAACCTCATTGTGATAAATGACAATTATGTACTAAGAACTCGTGCATCAAATTTGAAATCTGTGGCCTTTTTAGTTCCAGCTTAAGCCTTGGTTTCCTCGGAGTCTGTCGCCAGAAAAATGCGACCGCTATTATACGTGGATGACGTCACTCTACCGGCCACTGCTTCATCGGAACGTTACGTTGACACGAAACTGGAAACCTAGCGAACTCACTCAACTCACTCTGTTGTTGTTTTGGTTTTCGTCTTTGCATGTCAAAAATGGAAAATTTAGGTTCTTCGTGATTTCTCACAAAATTAATTAGCATTTCGGCAAGCGTAAAACAACTCTCGCCTTCCGTCATTTCCTCAAATTTTGAATTTTTGGCAAGCACACAACAGACAACAGCAAAAAACGTTATCACCAGGATTTCCCCAACGCACTCAACCGGAACTCAATCTGGCGGTCGTGTTGAGTTGTACGGCAACGCTCCCGAGGAAACCACTCTAGCGTAATCAATGTCAGTAATTTGTATGGCGCCACTCACCGCACTTGTCCGAGCGCTTAAATCTGTTGACGGACTCCGAGGAAACCGAGGCTTTAGAGTGGTTTCAGGTAAACAGACAGATGAAGCAAAGTTTAAAAAACGCCTTGCCCAAGCTCCAGAATTTTAGGAGCTTATTCCTTTTGTTCTTAAAGCGTCATTTAATAAAGTCATAAATAATAAATTCGAATCCAAACGGATGTAGAAGGTCAAAACGTGAACCGATTTCTCCATAGACATTGAGCATTGTTATAAGATAAGAATTTTATATATATTTTCAATTTTTTTATGTAAAAGAAATTTCAGCTGTTCAGTTCAAGGGAAAATTAAGTAAAAATAAGTAAAAGCACGTTGGTTTAATTTGTAGGATTGCAATTTGATTATCATTATTTCATTTCTTGATTTAAAATCTTTATTTATATTTTTTTATGCTGGAACAGATATCCTCAACTCGATTATAATTATAGTTCAGAATTTATTTTAATTGATGTTAACAAATGGTAAGAAATGAAGCTATAAAGGAATATTTCAGCGTAAGGAGTTTGTACTTTATCAAAATTTTTCAAACAGAGGTGACTCATGAATTAAAACAGAGATGATTCTTGAATTATGTATGTTTCTTTTTCTTTCTTTTGTCCATGCATCTTACAAACTGATGAAGTCCGAAAATTATTATTGAGAATTGCAGAGAATTGAGTTATATTTGTGTCTACAATATCTCATTACTAAATGAGGTAATAATTATTCTAGAACTGCTGAATACTTCTCCGAAATGTTAATTCTTTCTACATGTCATTTTAAACAACGAATTCAAACGAACATGTATCATGTATTTCTGCATGGCATGCTCGTTTCACATTTGAATTAGACAATTCAAAAAGCTACCAGCCTGATCAAAAAAACTTCGTAATACGTGATACGGATGCGTCATCTGGTAAAAAAAATCATTAATATTTGTGTTTCTGATTACCTCACAACTCTGGTGAATCTTCCGTTTCGCAGCTACTTATTTTAAAGGTTTCGGTTCGCCACAAACTGAAACTTTCGCTACCCCTCCTCCCCTTCGCAAACTACACTTTTAGAAAAAAAAGTTTTTTTTTTTTGCTAATCTACTAAGAACTGAAACTTTTATTCGACTCCACGACGTGGAGTTCACGTTTAAGAAAACGATTGCGTCTAGCGTCTGCATTCTGCGTGGAGCTTTCACCAGTTCACTTGTTCGGTATACACGTTCGTTTTTTTTTCGAGAGCTTGATCAGGAATGTCGGAGGTCCAGAGATTTCAGAATAAGAGGGACGGATATCAAGTAAAAACGTCATTCGAAAACCGTAGCTATGAATTCAGTTGGTCAGTGGAAAATTGTCCACTTGGACCTACTATTTTCAAAGTAGAAAGTCCAGAATTCCGTCCAGTAAGTGATCGATTGTTCTATGAAACTTTAGAAAGAATTGATGACAAGAATTATTCCGAAATAGTTTTGTGGTTTATCTTACGAGAAGGACATGGAATAACAATCCAACATCAACTTTCGATCTTGACCAATGAAGTTAAAGTCTTAAAAGAAATCAAACGTGTAGTTTATAATCATATCCTAATCTTAAAGCCATTTGTTGTCAAAATTCCTGAAATGGAGTATTTTCCCATTAAGGACTATCTGCATTTAATAATTAAAAATAAAATGGAACTTGACGCATCGTTTACCGATATTTCCCTCTAC
Source organism: Hylyphantes graminicola (assembly GCA_023701765.1). Lineage (NCBI taxonomy): Eukaryota > Metazoa > Arthropoda > Arachnida > Araneae > Linyphiidae > Hylyphantes > Hylyphantes graminicola. The sequence continues at coordinate 3,169,834 of CM043115.1, read as the reverse complement.
CATCTGAAGCCAAACCCTCCTATCAGCCCACTTTCCGACCACTTTCCACTTTCCCTTTCGACGAGTAGACGACCTAAGAACCATGTTCACCAATTTTGTACACACTGACCTATGCCTCAGCGTTGGAGAGGGTTCGGTCTCACGTCTTCGCCAACGGGCTAACATGGCACAGCAATACTTCTGAGGAAGTTGTGATTCCAAAACTAATACAATTACACTCCTTGTTAACCTAAGTTGGGTAAAAAGAAATATGCTATGGAGAAGATCTTTCCGCGGTTGTAAAGAGTTCCATAAATTATTCGTGAATCCACCTAGAAAACATGTTTAAAAATTAATTTCGTTTAATTATTATTTTATTATTCGTTTGTTATTTGAGAAAATTTGGCAATTTTATTAGAATGAAAAGTGTATTTTGGTTAAATTGTATTCAGGTAATTTTGTATGTAAATTTGACCTTACAAGAGTTTCCAACTAACGGACCAGCCATGCTTTTCCCTCTGCCTTTTTTCCCCCCAAGTTAGGTTGGCACGGAGTGTAACTCTATATGGGACTGACAATCCTCTTAACTTTCCAAATTGTCCTTACCTCACGTCTTTGTACTTCTCCACGTACAGCTTGTTGAAGGGCTTGTGGTTCATTTGCAGTCGGTCCATGTTTTTGATGGCGGACCGAATGTCTTGGCGCACCTCTATCGCGATGTGATTGGGCAGAATGCTTTGCAAGAATTTATCCTGGAAGAGGAAATATTTGGTAGACTGGGATGAACATTATACCGTCATGAGGGATAATCGAAGAGCTTAGTGGAAGAACGTGCTAAAGTGTCATTTTTGAAAAAAAAAATTAGATTTTCGTGTTAATGAACAACAGATTGTCCCCTCCTTTAAAGGGAATAAGATTCTACTCTTTCATAAATTTTAATTTAAGTATAGGGGAGGGTGGGGGCTATTGGGACAAATTTATTTCAACCTCTGTATTTCAGCAAAAATAAAAGAATTTGAACTTCTTTTTTTACAAGCTCATAAACTGAACATTCATTTACTTAAAAAGTCAGTCAACAAATGCTAAAACATTACCATATTTTGGTTGCGAAGCATTTTAAACAAAATGGAAATGTCCCATTAGCCCCCATATGTGGGGGCTAATGGGACAAGGTGCAGGGCTATTGGGACATGCTAAATGTTGCCTTTATAAAATATTAAAAAAAGGGGGAATGAATGAGAAAATAACCAAAAATAAAATTTTAAAGTAAATACCATTTACATAATGTATACATAACGACATTTTATTTTTTAAAACAATTATTTCCCATTGAAAGATGAAATATCAAAGTTAAAACTCAAAATCGAAGATGCTCCCATATTTTTTGTTTAATCACTGGAAATGATAGTTTTATAATTAAATCTTAAGTTTCTATAACTAAATCTTCTAAAATTTATCCCAAACTTGTCCTCTTTTTCACGGTACAAGGTCTTAAAAATCGTCTTTATCTTCAAATAGCTTACAATCGCGTTCGCCTTTTTCATATAATTTTAACGAACATTTTCAGTTCATCGCCTTCTTTTCCAGAAATCAATAAAACGAATAAAAAATAGCTTGCTTCCTAGCAAAATTTACCAACAACAATTTATTTATCTTCACCAAGCTCTGTTCAGATGTAATTAATGAAATTGCAGGTAGAAATATGTCACCAATAAAGCTACTTGAACTTTCACTTATTATACGATGAAAAAAAAATCAAAAAGTTTAAAATTAAAGTTTAAAAAAGTTTTTGGCAACTTGACTGAATAAGATATTAGAGATTCATATAGATTCTTCGAGAGAAGCACATAAAGCTAGGTTTATTCGCGTCCCATTAGACCCCACTGTCTTTGTCCCATTAGACCCCACAGTGTTGTTTTTTATAAATGACCCAACACAGAAGCACTTGTACTTCACCACGATATTTGACATATGCTATCTTAATCTAGGATATTTCATCTATCTAAAACTGTAGTTTAATTCATAGAAAGTTTTTGTTCAATACTTCAAAAGTGAAAAACAAAGTACACTTTTAATTAACTTTCAATTCTCCAAAACAACAATTCTTCTCTCTACTTCACCACATGCGTTTAATGGCTGTTCTTTGGTTCTTAAAATGTGAAGTCTTACTGTTACTATGCTTTAGTGTAAAAAAATTTGTAAAAAAGTATATTTTTCCCAGCTTTAGGGCCTTTGTCCCATTAGCCCTGCGTCCCAATAGCCCCCACTCTCCCCTACTTTTTACCCTGTAAGTACCGTTTTTAACGTATCTAAAGGCAAGCGAAAAACTTTAAAGCTCACTTTCTTCGTTTCACCTTTTTGTCCCGTAGCACGTTCTTCCACTAAGCTCTCAATTTATAAGTGTAATGAGAATGACAGTGATTTTGACTCCTCTAGAATTAGGTTCATTTGAAGTTTTGAGGTATAGAGGCAGATGTTGGCCTAGTGTAAACCAAATAAATTTAGCTAAGAAAGTTCAGTTCAGACCTACTCGTAGTCATTTCCCACCAGTAGGCCTTATATCGATGTTATATACTTGAGTCGGTGAGTGCAAAAACCACTTCAGTCGCAGATTTCAAATTTTCAAGAGAGAAGAATAAAAAAAAATCAAAATCCTTCAAATTTCGGACTCATGCTAGTTCTGCGCACTCAACTTTTTTTAAGGACAATTGAAAACTTGGAAAAAAGTAATCCAAATTTCCATTTTTTTTAAGTAGGATTTGAAATTTAACAAGTAGCTTATTAGCATTAATTTATTTGGAACTGAGTCTCAAATTCACGTCGTTAATCGTAAGTGCAGAAATCACTATATCACTACGCATGCTCGATAAGGAATGATTAACTCAACACACTAACGTAGTTCTTGTTTTTAAACACGCATCTTAGCATTTCTAAATTTTTTGTTTCATCTAAAATGATTTTTTGCAGTTTTGTGACAGAAGTAACTTCTGCACTCATAGATTCATTTGCACAAGTATACTGCCCTCGTGTACTAGAGTTTTATAGGACATCATCACAGCTGTGCCCAGGGCCTGATCTTCCATGAATCCCAAGACTATAGGGACCGAAACTGTTAAATGATTTTTTTAATGCTAAATTGCATTGCCCCCTGAAACATCAGTAATTTATGCCATTTACTACATTATTTTATGAACTAGGAAATAAAGCATTAAATTAGACAAGTTCAGCTTAGACTAATAGCTACTCTTCCTATTATTTAGCTTTTGCCCATTATACGAGTAATGATGCACGAGTTTCCTTAGGTGACCCCCCCCCCCCCAACCCTCTCCTCTTTAATACAGCTCATAATGATTGATGATAAATAATAATAATAATATCGGTAATGATTTCGGTGATTGGTCTCATAATTTGTATTGGAAAAAACTGCGCCGGTTAGAATCTTGCATCCATGCAGGCACAGTGAGATGGTGTTCTAGATGACACTTCTCTTACTGCATTTACGTGAGTGCAAGATCTTACCCGGCGCGGGTTTTTAATGATGAGACCAATCACAGAACTTTTCGAACACACCTTGTAATAATAATTCAAGAGTACAAGGGAAGACCCGCTTGATTTATTAGGAGTCTTCGCATAATTGTGTCTGCTTGTCAGACATTGGCGACAGGAAACCGGTTTTTCTTTCGGTTATTCATTCGCGGTACAAACGCGGGACTCGTGTCCACTGATCTCTGGCGTGAATCAGGGTTGCCGCGAAAGAAACGAAAAGCGAGTAACCGGTTTCTTTACATCACTAGTTTAGGCGATTTCTCTCTATCATCGCCAAAAGAGGACTATGGAGGAAAGCCCTCTACGAAATCAAGTGGTTTTTCCCGTGTACTCTTCAATTATGTGTCTATTAGTCCGTAGATCAGGCCCCTAGTTGCACCGAATTACAATAGTCCGTTTTCCCCCTCAATTGTGGGGCCCGGATGGCCGAGTGGTAAGCATCGCAGGCCAGCAGTCTGCGTGCTGTAACGGGCGCGGGTTCGATTCCCGCCTTCGCCCTGGGTGTATTTCCTCTCTTTGTGACAGTAAAAAATCTTTCTGTGTCTGTCTTACTTGACGAAGACTTATAAGCGGCTCACTGAGCAAGCACACAAGTCGGAATATATAAGTAAAATACCCTACCCTACCCTACCCTCAATTGTTTAAGACGAATGGAACAACCGTACCTCCTGGTTCTTCTCCGTCTCGATCTTGATTTTGGACTCGACGCACTCCCTCCTGTCCAGGAACGCCCTCCGCCCCATCACCTCGAGCAGGTAGCGGATGGACAGCCCCACCAACAGGGTGGTCCCGTACAGCACGCCGTCCGACACCAACTGCAACAAATACCCAGCACACAAATATATTTTTAATTTAACTTTAACACAAAGAACACTAGCTACACTACTCGAATCGCAATTCATTATTACCATAAAGTTATATCTTCTGGTTATACCTAAAGCTCTATGTAAAGGACTTAATTTTTTTAATGCACCATCATTCTGTAGCTTGATTGGTCGCACTTTTGGAGATCCGTGAACAATTGAAGTCTATCTGATATTATAGATAGTGTAGCAGCTACGATAACCCACAATCTACCAAAGAGATCCTCAAGGTGGAGATGAGTTATTTTGGCTAAAATGCTACTATTAACGTTGTAATCTGGAATAGCGGGAGGAACATATGGGAGGTAAATCAGCGCCACCTAGTTGTTGATAGAATATTGAGGCTACGTGCGTGGTAGCCGCCACACCACTCCCCTCCTAGAAACAACGTGATAAGGAATCGTGCACAGGTTGCTTCGCTGTGCGTTGTGCTGCGTAGAGTTGGGTAAAACCGTTGAGTTGAGGAGGAGGAGTTGAGTTGCGTGCAGCGGTGAGTGCATTAGCAGCGATTGAGCAACCGTGGTTGAGCGCATTGTAGCAGGAGCGTCGTTGGAGTGGGTGACGATCACGTCGTTGGGTCACCACTGTAGCAGCTTCGATAACCCACGATCTACCAAAAGGATCCTCAAGGTGGAGACGACGACGTTTTAATTTTATTGAAAAACCAGCGCCGCAGGCGCTTTAGTCTCCGACTCATACAGTTTTCACAGTGAATAATGGAGTTGCCTGAATGGCTAAGTGATGTAGCTCTCTTGAGTTCTAAAACGTTAGTACTATAAACACAGGGGGGAGCACAAACACAATGAGCATGAGAGATCGAAAATCATTAAAATGAGGAAATAATATTGATAAGAAAAATGAGAAACCAAAAAATCAATTGAAATAAGCCCAGTGAAGATTGGGTCACAAGAACCTGGTTCCAAGACCTTCACCCAAACCACGCGCTCGAATTTGCACTCGTATCCCATCCCTACTCAAGATGGAGAAGAGTTATCTAGGCTTATATACTACTATTAATGTTGCAATCTGGAATAGTTGTAGGAAAATGGGCGGTAAATCAGCGCCACCTAGTTGTCGATGGAATATTGAGGTTGCGTGTGTGGTAACCGCCACAATAGTATAGAGTATTGTTCATCCATAGCATTGGATGTCACGCTGTCAATCTAAAATTTTAACTATGATATATCCATGAAGCGGATTGAATGTGTGACGTCACGTCACACGTCGAGTTACGGTGACGGAGCCGTTATCTTAGGAAATCATTACTTTAGGCCTCCTTATAGATGATTCTACCTACCACTGTGGCGACGCTCTTGTGCCCGAACCCGCTGCTGACCCCCGAGATGGCGAGATCGACAGTGATGACGGCCGTCCCGGTCACGAGGCAGTGCAGCTTCCTCGGGAAGGGCAGCAGCACGCTGGTCGTCAGCAGCACGTAGAACGTCTGGCGGACGGACGACTGCGGAGACTCCTGGGTCAGCCTGCACACAAACAAAGAGAGAGATCGAGACTTGAGCAATAATGTATATTTTCAACTAGCAAATAAATACCCGTTCTTCGCACGGACTAAAAAAAACTTTTAATCGATCCTAGTATATGTATGTACAATATTTAATCCGTTATAGGGCAATAAGCTTTTGTTTATTGTTCCCGCCCGAGTATAGAATCCCGTTACTTATATTACATTAACATTCAAAATTATAAATATGCTTTGAAATTGAAGGATAAATGCTCTCATAATTTCCAGCACAAAATCCTTTTAGCTCATTTGGTGCGTTTTTGCTTATTTTGCGAGGAAAAGATACAACTACAACTTGTGAATGTTTTCCATAGGAATAACATTACGATTTTCAAGATTGAAATTCCCAAGGGAGTCCTCTTAAGTCTCGTAATGGCCGTCTAGTCGCTTCTGCAGCACTTTAGGGATAAAGCCTCTCCGGGTCGCTTACCTTGGAACCAGTGGTGCACTGGAGGAATTTTCCAAGAGGCATAATGATAATTCATAGCCCTCGAAAAGAACTCAGAGTGGGTCAACACTGTGGGTGAGTCACTTTGTTTTTACTCGAATTTGTCTGAGAATTGCACAGAGATCTGTTACCATACAAGACCCTTAAAAGGAAGTTAAGCTCACCTGTAGACGGTGGTTCCCATCTCCGTCATGAGCATGCAGGCGAGCACCGAGGCAGCCGCGGAGATCTTGGCCCAGGGTCTGCGGAAGAGGTCCTCCTGGCAGGCGACCACGAACACGCACACGTGGACCAGGAGACCGAGTCCGCGGCACACGCGGCCAGTGAGCACGGACCCGCGGGAGACCGGGTCCAGGGACTCCTGGCGAGGACAAGGAAACAGAAATAAATAAGTGTTCTGTAACTATATATGAAGAGTACACGGGAAAAACCGATTGATTTTGCAGAGAAGTTTAATTAGGAGGCCACTTTGGCGATGATAGCGAGTGATCGCCTAAACTTGTGTAAGGAAACCAGTTCCTACCACAGATATCGTAGTTGAAGTAATAGAGTGGCAGATCACGTGACCTCCAGTGCTAACGACCGGACGCGCAAGGAGCTCCCAGAGAAGCCCTAATGAAGTCAGTGTTGTAGGTCACGTGATATGCCACTCTACTTTAGCTACTCTCTCTGTGGTTCCTAGCTACCAAGATTCAGGCGATTGGTGATCCCGACGCTTGGACGAAGCGAAGAAGAAAGAGAGAAACCGGTTTTCTGCCGCTAAGCAGGCAATTGTGGTCGTCCGCCTAATAAATCAATCGCTTCTTCCCGTGTACTCTTCATATAGGTTAATTCCATTGAAAATTATTCTTTCTGTAGTAAAAGTCACATAGGAAAGTAGGCTATTTTAATTCTTTTTCAGCTTCTTGTTTTCTTACCTCATCTGGCAGGAATATAAAGGCACCCAGGGAAATGGCATTGTAAAACAAGTTGAATATGAGAAGCTCCATAAACAGTGCATGTTGAACACGAACTTGATATCTGCGGAAAAGTTCCTGAGAATTCTTCACTAAAAGCTGCTCCTAAAAATGAAATTAAAAATAATAATGAAGAGATACCTAATTTGTCTAAAAAATAGGAATTTAATTTAAATTTTTGTCATATGTCTATGGAATGGGGTTTTTTCACGGTGGATATGGCAATAGCTCCGCGGTCCTATTTTCCTTTCTCTCGAATTACTTTTGTTTTGGTTGGTTGGTAGAGATAATCAGGTTCGTGTGCTGACCAAGCACACTAACCTGAATATAGGTCTACCAACCAACCAAGTTAACCAAAACAAAAGTAATTCGAGAGGAAGGAAAACAAGACTGCATGGCTGTTGCCAGATCCACCGTGAAACAACCCTATTATGTACTTTATATTTATTTTTTTTATGAAAAAACTATATAATTAACCTATTCAATCATTCGCACGAATCTGCAATATGAAATAGTATTAGCATCAAATTTAAAGTTGATTTAAAATAATAAAAGTAGTAGGGTATGAATTTATTATGGAACTAAGCTTGTAGATGGCAGCACCACCAGCGAATTGATTACCCCTTCAGTCGGAATTTCGAAATCCTAGTCTAAAATTGATTTCTTGGTCATAACGCTCTCAAAAATGAAAAATTGGACAGCTGTAAGAATTTCTAAGAGTTTTTAAAGTTTTTTCATAGCAATTTAAAATTCAATATGAATTCCAATTTTCTTTAAGAAAATTTTTTATTTTTGCGATTTTAGATGCTTTACAAGATAACTTAAAGATACAAATCATAAAATTCGAACAATTAGTTAATTTTATCACAAATTATTCATTAATATATTTGACTGCTTATTGTCGCCACTGTTCTAAATCATGGAAACCTTGAGATAGCTATATAAAAAAGCTTATGTAACCAATTCTACTTCCATGAGATGAAAAAAAAATTGAAAAATAATCTTAAAGACCTAAAGAATAATGTTACAGCAAAATTTTTAGTTAAAAACTTTATTTTAAAAGTGAAATGGGTAAAAACAATTAATATTCGTTATACTGAACACCAGGTCTAAAGAGGTTAAAATCAGGGCTCGAAAAACCGCCCCCGTCCTCAGCGGTTAAAAATTCTCAGAAAATAACGAATTTCTTCGAATTGACGTCCTCCGGGAAGGTTCATTTCCTCGTTAATGATCCTAATTCATTTTAAATTATTTCTTTAAAAAAAATACTAGGTTAGGGTCAAGTGGGGTAAGTGTGATAAACAGCTCTTGTAACTTTGGAAATCATTCTAAAAATCTGAAAGTTTGCAATATATAACTTTAGACCAATTATAATTAAACTAAAAAGAAATATTGACCTTATTTTTTGTTTTAAGAAAGTTTTGAGCTTTTGAATTTAAGTGCAACTGTCTTCTTTTTTTCAAATTCGAAAGGTTTTCTTCCAAATTCCATAAGTGTCATATTTTTATAAAAATCATGTTATTTTTTCTTTCTCTGTTAGTAAAGAGAGTAAAAGTAAAGATATAAAACTGTTTTAGTTCATTATTTCACATGTTGTGAAGTATGGAAGTACAATCACAGTTGACCCTCAAAATATCAGTTGGGGGTAACTGTGATAAGTGACATGGGGCAAGTGTGATAATCCAAAACACCCCATTTACCTTGTGCAAACATACATCATAAATATTTTTAAAAAATGAGTAAAAAGAAAATGGCATTTCATATCTATTATTCATTCATTGTAATTGTTTGTGTGGAACTAATTAGTCCTATCTGCCTCTGTTTGTATTTATCAGCTTGTTATTGTAGAAAGCATGTTGATATTCTAGTATTAGTTCTGTAGAAAACATGGCTAGAACTTATAAAAGGAAAACAAACAGAGGTATTGGTGGAAAATATACCGTTGAACATTTACCTGATGCTATAAAATCAATAAAAAGTGGAACATCATTAAAAAGTGCATCTGTTATGTATGGAGGTGAACCAAAAACGGAAATTATCAATATTTTTGATTTTCCTTATCCGTATATTTCTAATAAGATGTAAAATGCTAATAAATTTATGTTTATATTTAAATAGTTATGAAAAATTTCTGCTAGGTAATTTATATGGCTTGAAAATACTTATTGCAACTGAAATCACACTTACCCACATTAAAATCACACTTACCCCTATGTGGGGTAAGTGTGATAAAACAGCAATGGATTTTAAAATGTAAATTTTATTCACTTAAATTTGGAATTCAAACATATTTTTTTTCCTACATAGGTATGTTTCTTATAATTATTCACTACCAAATTTAGGATTTGGAATTTACTTAAAGCAGAGAATTAATTTTTTTAATGAAAAATGCAGAAACCCTATCACACTTACCCCACTTGATCCTACAACTAATCCTAAACGCCTCGGCGCAACAGCCCATTCGAGGGCCAAGGCCTGCCTTTCCCATTTCAGCTTTCGTGACCCTAGGGCTCTGGGGTGCTAGACATGTATGCCCCGGTAAGGTGGTCAGATTAACGCGGAACTCCTAGTGTTTAGTTCCCAAGCATGCTTGGTACCCATTTTATCGACTCACTTAAGGTATGAAAGGATGGGTCAACCTCGCCCAATCCGGGATTAGGTTACTAATAGTAACCTAGTATTTCTTTTAGGAAATATTCTTTAATTAATGTATAATGTAATCTTAGTAACTATTAATTCAAATTAATATAAATGTTTGTAATAAGTACGAGAAAATGATATTTCTACTTAGAAATTATTTATATAATTAGAGTTTGACGAGTCAGTTTAAAGGAGGCCCTGCACTTTTGGATTAACCATCCTCTGAGACGGGTAAAAATTCTGAATATTTTCGAGCCTTGGTTACAATAATAATGGAACTATGTACTATAGAATCGTTAAGAAGTAACAAGTTCTTAATGGGGATTTGAGTTACAGCTTTTAATTTCTTCATTGTTCTTATAATATGTTTTCAATTTCAGTTTTATAAAAAGGCGTTACAGTTTTTTTTCGATTGTATATGAACAAAAGAAATTTCTTTTTAATTTCGTAAAAGTACAAGACAAACCATTTCAGAAATTGAGCTAGATTTATAATGGAAATCGACCGTTGCGTGATCGCATTGCGTGCGTTAAACACAAAGCAGTATTTTTAAATAAGTTACAGACCCGAGTGGCACCTTTTGATAGGGAGGCACTTTTAATTAAAAATGCATTATTAAATGTATTACGTTAATTACTAAAATTGCAGTTTCACCTGTGCGAAATGAACTTCGATATTTAAATAAAAGCTGATAATCAAAATGAACTATACAACCCTTGTTGTGTAAAAATAATGTACGAGGGCTGTTATTTTTTCATTCTCCGATGGGCTGTAACAAAAAGACAAGTAAAAAATATTACCAAAAGCAATGTACAAAACTGCTTATTTCTCACATAATCACCTTAGCGATTAAAGCATTTGTCATATCTGTAAACAAGTTTTAAAATACCCTCTTCAGATAAATGTAGCCACCAATGATTTGAAGGGAGCTTGGTGGCTTTTTTTAAGCTCCACGTCAAGTTTTAAGCACTACAATCCAAGCCATTATGTCACACATGGTTTAAACATTTTTTTAAAATCAACTTTTTTTTAACTTTTGGGGAGGATATTCACTCTTAAAACAAACGAGTGAATTTAACTCAGTCTGAGTTAGTTTTCACTCCTTTCAGTGCCGAAAATGCACTTGTCCTATTGGAGTGGATTTCACTCTTTTGTTTAGTTAAAACTCCGACAGGATCACTCCAAACGAGTGATTTTAACTCAGTCTGAGTTAATTTTCACACTTTTCTTATGTCGAAAATGCACTTCTCCTATATGAGTGGATTTCACTCTTTTGTTTTAAGAGTTGTTTACCTACACTCTTAAAACAAAAGAGTGAAATCCACTCCAGTTGGAGAAGAGCATTTTCGACACTGGAAAGGAGTGAATATTAACTCAAACTGTTTTAAAATCACTCGCTTGGAGTGATCCTGTCGGAGGTTTAACACACAAAGGATCCACTTCTTTCGGGGAAGTGCATTTTCAAGACTGGAGGTGTGAAAACTAACTCAGACTGAGTTAAAATCGCTCGTTTGTTTTAAGAGTGTAGTTCGGTCCAAGTTGAGAAGCAAATTGTTGAGTGAAAAAAGTGCCTATTTACCCTGAGGTAGGCGAAGGACCAGTTCCGCTCGTCGTCGTCCCTGTTGTACACCTCGGAGAAGTAGGCGGAGGCGGCGGCCGCGTTCCTCTCGATCTCCGACTTGCTGTCGCGCGCGATCACCTCCAAGCCCGACATCCTCCCCACCTCCCTCCCTCCCTGCTAGGAAAAATATAGTACAGGAAGGATCTAGTTGCGAAATTCGGATTCTCGAAAGTGAAGGGTGGCGCTAATAAAAGTGGCCCGGCTTATAAGTAGGGATGAGACAGCACATGCTGGCCGAGTGAAGTCATGTTGTTGCTTATCTCCTTGGTTTAGCAGAGCTAAACCACGTCTATGATGTTTGTCACTCGTAAAAAGTCCAGGACCATGATAAGTCATTGATCACTTCAATATTAAACCCAAACAGACGATTGTCAAATTATTTGCTGGTAACTGTGCCATATCTTCACCTGTGCACAGATCTGATCAAAGCACTTACACAGCTCGCAATGTGATCTGAATACGCCAGTAGGCCATGTGCAACTCTAGTCTACTAGAAAACAAACCAACTAATTAAAAGTCAGGTTTGCCATGGTGAAGTCATTAAACGCTTGAATATTTTATGGATTCGACTTGGAGGCTTTATCAGACGGCTTCAATAGTTTTTTGTCGCCAAGCATCTCCCTGCATTCGTAGGTCCTTGCTTCACTTTCATTTGCCCTGTATAGCTAAGATATAGGGTACGGACCATTCATTGGCGACTCTATCCATTTAAATTCACCATTATCAAATGTCGCCAATGAATGGTCTGGACCCTATATCTTAGTTATACTTGGGAGAATGTGAATTTTGTAATTGGATCCTTCTTTTGATTGGTACACGATTATCGTTTGGGAACTAATGGGTTTCAACTATAAGTAGCCCATCTTGAAACAAATTGTTTAAACTTTCTGCCATGGTTTCTAAAACGTGAAACTATTATCCTTGCCAACGAAAGATCATTACAAAAAATGAGTTGTCGTGTGTCTCCAAAGTCCAAGACACCGTCTGGAAGGCAAGAGGGGTGCAGTGGCATCTATGAGCAAAAGGCGCTGAGAATCCGTGGGGGCGGATGTCTGACTTCTACTCCTAGAGGGCGCCAACTTCTCATTTTAGGCACGTCGTGGGAGGATAATGTCACCCCCCCCCCCCAAACAACCTATACACCCACAGTACGGCGATATTGCGCTATGACCGCCCACAGGTCGTCAGGACCACATATTTAACGAGTGTGCTTCTTCACTTGTACTCGGGAGGGACAACAAAAATATCTTACTATGACTTATTATCCGTGATACGAACCTGGGCCCAGATACTGATCCTTTCCAAGGCCCGGGCTTTGAGCCTTTTATCTTAAGGGGCCTTGAAATGTACTGTAAACCTATAAATTTTGCTTCATACCTTACAATTTTGAATAATTCTATTACAAACATAATTTAATTGAACATAATTTTTCTAATACAAACATAATTTTATTGACGAATATTTTTTATAACAATAAGTGCGGATTTTTTTATAAAAGTTTTGTTTTATAAAAATAAGAACAATAATTAACGAATGCTACTGTACCCTCTTACCTTCTTTCAGGCAAGAAGGTACAGTAGCATCCGTTACTACTGTACCCGCTTGCCTGAAAGGGGGTACAGTAGAAACAAATGCTACTGTATATGGCCAGGAAGCACTCGGCTACAACAACAAATATTATAATGGAAGTGAGGGTAATTAACAATATTCTCAAAATATGGCGAAACTGACTTTTATACTCTTATAAAATGCGTTTTATTGACTTCGCAAAGTTGGTTCACTAATGCTGAATCACCATGTGCAGCAAAACAAAGTTGCTAAAAATATATTAAGAGGAAAATAAAGGAAAATGCATGCGCAATTGCAGTAACTGTATAATCAAGATAAACAGATAATTAATATAACTAAATAACAAATAAACAAATTAAGTCTGGAAGTAAAAAATATTTGACTTGATCAATCTCACTGTAGTTTTCTTATAGAAGTAACAAAGATTAGCAAATTTTGTATTTTGGAATGTAACAAATAGTACCTCCTAAATTTATCTTATACGAACTAATAGTTACTTATAATTAATGCAATAACTTCTTTTATTTTAAGTTAACACTTAAAAATATCATTCAGCTATTCTTAGCTTCTTAAAATTCTAAATCAAGAATAGAAAAAAGCCTAAATGTAATCGGTTTAATTGTTGAAGGAAAAACACGAAGAAAGACATTTGAAAACATTGAGATAACTTATCTCATTCCATGTTATTTTTGTCCGACATAACAAAAGAAAATTTATTATTTATGGCTTTAACGGAAATAAAATGTCCTTTTTATTTTTATAATTTACAAACCAACCCTCGAAAAGATGTTTAAAATTTTAGATTTGGTATAAAGTAAACATGCATCTAACAATAAGCCTGACTTTACTTTTTTTTTAACTGTATAGATTCGTCGCAGTTAAAAATGATTTAAAAATAAACTTATTTTTTAAACCCATATTCTTATTAAAACATAGACACCAATCAGGGGATCAGAATTTAAGATTTTTCATGTCACATATTAACTTACACAATACATTTTCGGTTAATCTGGCTACAGATTTTCTGTGCTACACTGCTCAAAACAATTAGGGAAGCACTTTGAGTACTTTTGGTACCCTTTCAGTCCCAACCTTTCATTTTGTATTCTAAAAAAAGTAACATTTGTGAAAGTTATTCATTATGCATCAGGTATGAAATGATAAAAAACATGAGGGGGGGGGGGGGGGGGGTCTTAATATTTGTAACTATTTAAGGGAAAAAATTGGAATCATAAATTTTGAATAAATTGTAAAAATAATGATTTTGAAACTTAATTTGTTTATTTAAATTTGTGAACATCTAAAAGCGCATTTAAGATCTTTGGGTCAATTTATTTAATAATATTATTTTAGAGTGAATTTTATTTTACCATGTTTTTCATATCTTCATCTATTTAAAACAAACAGTGTTTAATTCTTCAAAAGACATGATTGTTCCATCTAACTACAGAAAAATATAATATAACCTTATATAGAAATTCATGAAGAATTTGCTAACACTTATTTGAAATAAATGCAAACTTTATTTAATTAACTAAATTTGTGAACATCTAAAAGCGCATTTAAGATCTTTGGGTCAATTTATTTAATAATATTATTTTAGAGTGAATTTTATTTTACCATGTTTTTCATATCTTCATCTATTTAAAACAAACAGTGTTTAATTCTTCAAAAGACATGATTGTTCCATCTAACTACAGAAAAATATAATATAACCTTATATAGAAATTTATGAGGAATTTGCTAACACTTATTTGAAATAAATGCAAACTTTATTTAGAAAGAAATCGCAAGCTGATGATTCCAAATAAAATCATTGGGGATGGAAGGGTTTAAACCATGCGTGCCCCTAATTGTTTTGAGCAGTGTATTTAAGAATGATAAGACTTTTAGTAATGGATTTATCAAGAAAGGAATCATCAAGGGGGAAAAGAATCATTTTCAAGGTTAAGAAATTATCAAGGATATGGTTGTTCACATTATTAAGAATTTAGGAAACACTTTGACAACCTTTTGAATATAATCCCATCTTATAAATTCGTTTTTATTCTACTTCCCATTTTTTTTAAATCCAGAATAATTAACAAGAAATTCCAAAAGCACTATAATAGCCTACTTTCCTGTCACTCAAATAATTACTAAAATTCTTATCTTGAAAAAACTAGGTTCGTTACAGTAAGTGACATCAACAACAGTTTCTATATTAAATTTATATACATTAGAATAAATTTCACTAAACACAGCATCCAGCTATAATTTCATTTTCTTAAAGCCAATTATTTTCATTAATTTTCTATCGCAAATGAAGTAAACTTTACTTATCGTCTGCATGATTTAATTGCAGTTAGAAATAAATATTTAATTATTCGCAGAACAAAAACCATAAAACTACTCCAAAATTCACTTAAAATTGGAAATGTTAATTAACAAGTTAGTAAGTTTGTAACAGAAACTGCCACTTAACCCGCTTCCACACAACAGTTGTGTTTAACAGGTAAAAAGGCGCCAAACACAGCACTAATTCAAATATTTATCCGTTAAATTCGGCTAGTTTCATTTATTTTATTTCGAAAATTAAATGATTATTACTTAAATCGTTTGCAAATTTTTTAAACTTTTAAATAGAATGAAAACATTTTATTTCAACATAAAAAGAATCTAGTGAAATATGTTTGACGTCATTTTAAATTGATAGATGTCTCTAAAATAAATTTATTTTAATTTATTGTCTAAAAGAATTAAATTTCCTCGAGAGAGTGTTGCGATGGCAATGGTGATTTAATTCTAATAAAAATGGCTTCCTATGCTTTTTAAATGAGCATTATAAATTTTGAAGTTTTTTAAATAATTGAAGTACTTAGAATTCGAATTATTTTCTGAAATTTTCAATGCATTCTCATTTCGATACGCTGAATTTTTTGACGTATATCAGTTGTACGTAGCATTTGTAGTTAAATTCAGCGATTTAAATGACTCGAAATTGATTTTCAATGCTAATTCAATGGGAAATTCGTCGACAAATAGTAGATTTATGTCCGTCCGATCGTACAGACAGACGGACAAAAAGTATGAGAGTTGGGCGTCTGAGGTTATACCTTTCTAATAAAAAAATATTTTTTAAGATCGGATGGATAGAACCGATTTTGGAGGGGGGTACGGACGGACAGACACACAGACGGACGGACGGACATGGACCGCATGTCAATGCCTGCTTTTTTTTTTAATTCTTCGAATTAAAAAAAAAAGAAAAGTAGGCTAAAAATAGTAAGCAGATAGTATTATTACGATCGTTTAGATTTCTAATATACGCCTGCCTACTTAACCCCTCCCCCCCCATATTTTTCATTGTAACTTTTTGAATCAAAAAATATGTCTAAGGTTTTGACGAAAGATTTCTAAAAATATTTATACTATCTATTTTCCCTTTTTTATGGTTTGTCAGCCTGTACGCTACTTTCAGTTTTAAATCTGGCCATTATAGATGTATTAGAGTTTACTTTCTATATTTTTCAATTTAATTTAAATTCAATATTAAAGTAACAGGAAAGTTGGCTATAGGTAATAAAAAAATGTCCCTTCAGAACTTCTCGTTACATAACCTTAAATATATCTAAACAAATTTTATCAAACTAAAGAACAAAAATATCATATGTTCCGAAAACTTAAGAATAAATGCCGACCACATGTCTGGACTGGACATATAGTGTTCTTGCACATCTTCAAAAACGCTGCAAGACATGAATTTCACTTTTGCTCAGAATAACTCTCCAACATCAGCAGTTAATAGCAAGTTAAAAGGTCAAACCTGAACAGAATTATAAGTATTTCACAAGAGCCAGACAGAAAGTTTATTCTAAAAAATATATTGCTTACTCTAAAATAAATGTCCAAAAACGGGATCAAATTGCATTGCTTCTGAAATCAAAGCAGAATAAATCCGAGTGATCTTTGCTCGACGTGTATTGGTTTCCTACTATTCTGCTGATTGTATTTTGTGATTTGATATAGCCCGGTTTCCTTTGCATTCGATTATTGCTTAAGATTGCCTAAATACAATGGAGGTCTGCTGATAAAGTTTTTGTCGATATCTTTTGAGTGTAGATGAGATAAAAAAAAATCTTCGAAATTAATCTTTAGGTTTTAATTATTCCAATTACTAATCTCCCATTTTTTTCCATTTTAAGCTTACCTAGAAAAGCTGGTGCACTGTGAGGTAGAAAAATTCGTAATTTTCTTCAACGAATATTCGTGAAACAATAAAAGGGAAAAATTGTTTACAGCTTTTATTTTAACTTAAAAGTAACAGTAATAATATCTATAAAAAATTATGTACTTGTGTGTTGCTATGTTGTGCTTTATGTGTTGCTTTTAGCTCTTATGTACTTAAAGATTATTTAAGGTCCATCAGTCTGCCGAAATACATGAAGTAGCATCTTTTATAAGAAAATTAAATTTTACCAAGCAGAGAAATATATTTAATCATTACAGTAATCTGGATTACACAAGACATCCGAAAAGAATCAATTTTTAAACACTTGCGCTTACACGTTTTTTTATTGGGACACATACGATATTTTAACGTTATTTTCAATTGTTTTTTTGTCCGGTTTTCAACATTAGTTTGTGGGCTGGATAGCACAATCGGTAAGGCGTTTGTTTTGTATACGAAAGGTCACTGGTTCGGGCCCAGGCATTGCCAAATAACTGCAAACATATAAACGTCTGTGTGCCTCAAAAAGTTTGAGGAATATTACATCGCGTACGAATTTGAGTACGATGTACCTCCTTAAAAGTTGCTTTGGGTTCCTACTCAGGTGTCGTCTCAGTCACTTGAATGTGGTTCTAAAATATGACGCCTGTCTCCAATAGCCCTCGCGCAGCTCCAGTAAGACGATAATTTAACTGAACATTACTTTGTGAACTTGAACTTTTCCTTTACTTTTTCTAAGTCCTGCAATGACCCTGACTTTTAAACAATACGGAGTGCAAAAACAATAAGTATAATTCCTCTCTGTTTCCCACATTCGAATATTGACCTACAAGGTTCCATAATCCCGCCAACCGTGCGTTCACCCACTCTCAATCGATAAACACACAACTTTTAGAAATAAATAACAAGAATAGAATATTTAAATTACCGTATTTCTTCACGCTATGTAACGGTGACCACGACTGTTATGTAGTACTTAGAATCAGAGGTTAGAATAAGAGTTAGCCGATTTGCTTGGCGTGAAAAAAATATATAAAACGTTGTCTAAATGTCGCCAAATTAAGGGCCTTGTATGAGAACTCTATATAATTCCAATGGGGAAACTTTGGCTTTTCTTTTTAAATAAAGTGTACGACATGTAATCACGAAAACTTACCCCAAAAAATACAGGAGAAAGTTACCTTACCATTAAAATAATTAATTAGTTATAATTGAAGCAAAATGCTAGTTATAATTAAAACAAAATTTTAGTTTTTATTCATAAACTACGGATGACAGCCCTTAACGGCATGTAAATATCTAGACAAAAAAACTGTTTTAATTATAACTAATTAATATATTTAAAATTATACTTATTGATTATTGTAATGGTGAAATAACTTTCTTCTTTATTCTTTTTGTAAGTTTTTGTGAGTGCATGCAGTATACTTTATTTAAAAATAGAGGCCAAGGTTCAGAATACAAGTGAACTAAGTCCAATTTTTGTCATGTTCGTGTTAGCTGCACAATTGCTCGCACTAACTATGTAGAATTGTATTGCAATAATAAAAAAGAATCCTAGTTGAGATAATATATGCTAGGCAGCAGCAATTTAAAAAATTCTAGAGAGGAGGCAATTTTGTTAAAAAGTTTTAACTTCAAACTTCTGGTGCATAAAAAAGCTTTTTATGAACTTTTATGAACTGGTTTACTTCAAATGACACTGCGCGAGGTTTTTTTTTATACGAAATGTTTTATTCTCTGAAAATACCTTACCCAAGACCACACCTTTTAAAAGCTATGCTAAAGATGCTCGCTTAGAAGACCTTGCCATTAAACAAAAAATACAAATAAACTTATTCCAATTAAAATCTGCATTATGTTTCCGAAATTTGGTTGAACAACTCAGAAAATACATTGAAACAAGATGCATAAAAATTATATTTGCATTATAATGCTTTTTGCACCAAGCATTTTTTGATATAGGTATTGTTTTCTTATTACTTAGAAGCGTAAAACGAATCTGAACATATGGGATGCTATTTTACGATGATATTTTCTTTTTAGTTAGATGTTATTTAATATTATGCAGCTGCTGTGTAAGTAAAATTTCTCTATGAAAAATTAGATTAAAATTATTTCTGTACTCGACTTAAAATAAGTTAATTACGTGTATAATCGTAATCTGTGGGGTCAATAGTTCCCATGTCGCTCGAAGTTCCTTTGGGTACCGATGAAGTGGCGACCTCGTCATTTGACAGCGGTTCTAAATTATTTATTGAGATACACTGTCAAACAGATACAAAAAAAATCCATATTTATGACAGGGCAACTATATACCAGTACAAAATACAGACACAAAGACAAATAAATATACAAAAAAACAGACAGAGGGCTGGGGAGCCCAGTCGGTTAGGCACTCGCCTAGGTCCCAGGTTCGGGTCCGGGCGCACTCTCAGAAATAACACTTTCATTTTTGACGATTCATGAATCCTCAAGCCTCATTTCGTTAATTTTGAGTATTGTTTCGACAAACCATCACGTGACTTTTGAGTAAACGCGAATCCTCACTTTTACGATCGTGATTTGACGATTCTGTAACTTGATTTTGAGGAAACTGAATCTCATTGTTGTACTCATATGCTCAAAAATGACGAAATATTTCTTTAGATTAGACGACATTCAAATCCTCATAAAAATGACGATTCAAATTTCCTCACTTTGAGGGAACGAAAACCCGGAGCATTTGCCAGTAACGGAATCGTCAAAATTAAGGAAAATTTCATCGTTTTTGAGCATTCATTTTTTAGAGTGCATCGCCAAAATAACTGCCGACCTATAAACGGCCCATGCAGCCAACAATGTCCGACGAATAATGCCCCGTGTAAGGGAGTGCACGTTAAATATCCTTCAAAGTCCTAACGCTGCGTACGGTGTCGCCCTTAACGGTTGCGTTGGGTGTCTATTCTGGTGTTGGCTCGTCACTTGACTGTGGTTCTAAAATACGTCGCCAATAGCCCTCGTGTAGCTCTAGTGCGACGATAATTCAAACCAAACCAAAAACATCAGACAGAGCATCAGAACATAGAACAAGAAAAAAAATTGCACAAAAAAGTAATTATGAGGCGTACTTTTGAATTACAAATGATTATGAGGCGTATTTGGCTGCTTTAACCTTTTAAGGCCCGAGCTAAATTCTACACGTATGTTCTTATATAATCTAAACATACTTTTTATACAAAATATGCTAAAAAGTATGTTTTGCAAAGAATTTTTTAAAAAAAATTATGTTTATTGTAGTTGCTTAGGGACACGCCTTAAGCTCTAAAAACACAAATATTTTGTGCTATAAATTCAACAGAAAGGCCATATCGCTTATTTGTAGTTAACAAATTATTTTAACTTTGTTTTTAATGCAAAATGTCTCTAAAATTAACTACTAAAAGAACTTCTTAAAAAGTTCGAAAAAAAATTTAAATATTTTTTTTTAAACTCTAGTATCGTATTAACTTCATTTCTTCATTTTTTAAAGAGATAAATGACTGATACCTGTAATCAAAGACTGAAAACTGATATTTGGATATTCTTCTGTTAGACCTGGTCAATTTCGGAACTAATGAACGCGTTAATTGTTTGCGGGGTGGTTTTAAAAAAAATCTCCAAACGGGGACGCCCAGGTCGCAAGAAGTTAAAGCCCCAAACTGTGTCTTCAAATTGACTTGCGGATACGTTTAAACCAAACGTAGCTCCAATCATCCATTGGATTGCATGGGCTGATGCGGCAAGCCATGAAGGGCCTCCCTCGGCACACCGGTTCTCACATGGGTCGGCATCGCCACCCCATTCTGGCCTCGGTGTGTTTTGAAGGCCAGCTTCCGGGTGTTTCCCCGCCGATGAGGAATCGAGACACGGAACGAGTTCCGCTGCTGATCAGGTTCGGCAGCAGGTCGATGACATCCCCTCGCTCTGGTCCCGTTAGGCCCCACTGCCGATCCCACCACGGGATGCGGCGGGCTTACCCTTAGGATTGAATTGCACTAGAGCTCCACGCATGGGCGTACCCACCATAGGGCAGAGGGGGGCAGCTGCCCCCCCTCTAGAAAGGGTGAAGTGGGCCCCGGTCTTATGGGGGCCCCTGTATATAATATATGTAATAGGAGAGGCATTAAAAAAAATCGATGTTGTGTTCCCAGTCGGGCCCAGGGGCCCACTTTGCGCCTGGAGGACCCTTTACATAATCTGATATAAAAGGGGCACACGAATGATGTTCGAATTGAGGCCCATATTTTTGCGATTGGTCCTGAGTTGGCCTCTGGGGGCCCAATACTTTACGCAAAAAGGGGCCTACATATTTTTAAAATCCGGCCATTTGTTAGTAATTGGGCCCACTGAAGCCCCCAATTGATGTATATTCTATGTATAAAAGGGGTTTAAGTACTTTTCAAATTGGGCCCAATATAATATCAATTGGGCCCACTGCCTTTCTGGGCCCCCTAATCCTATCAAGACTTTTTTATGCATGTGAAGTCTTTCCTGAATTTGGGGCCCCCCATACATCGTTTAGTTTAAAACATGAACAACTAATGGGCCAAGAGACTTGTAATGGGCTACCAACTTGTGTAAAATTAAAGGTTACATTTACCATACATGAAACAAGAAAAAGTAATTGTTATATCAAATTACTATACCCTTGTAATCCATACCCTTCTTATCCAGTATGGCAAAGCATCAGGTGATAGCACGGTTTATTTTAAGGACTGATTTGGAGGGCCCCTTTACATTTTTAAAGGAGAAGCCCTCTGTCTTCAATTGCCTATTCGGTGATAGGGCCCTGGGGGGAGTTGAGGCTTATATATACATAAAAAGGGCTCCGAATTTTGTTTTAAACCAAGCCAAATTCTCTGACAAAATTTAGCCTCTCAACATTAAGATACAAGATTTTATAGTCTTATAAAATGAAAGGAAACCTAATGAAAGAAAAGTATAGGGCCTTTTTTAATGGCACAAAAAGTAATAGAGGGCCTCTTTGAGAGAACGCATAGACTGGTTTCATCAATCGCAAAAAACTGGTTAAACAAATTTAGTGCCTAAAACTATTCTTTTATTTGTCGTTTTAAACAATTGCATAGTAAAAATCAATGTAATTTACAAGAAAATGATAAAAGAGATAAATTATGTTATTTCAGTAAAAATAGGATTTTTCTGAAAAGTCTATTTGTTTTCGAGCTTGATGAAGGGGTATGTTTTCCGGGGTATGTTTTCGATTAAGGTTCGACCTAAGTATGAATATGAAGCAAGATACTTCGAAAGATATAAGCTAGAATTGTTATAAGCAAAAAAGTTATATCATATAGTTATATCAAAAGTTATATCATAGCAATATAGTTATATCATATGTTAAAGAAAGTCTACCATGGAACGAAAGCATGTTCATCTGCATCGGTCATTTTGAGAGTGAAAACGAATCAACGAATATATTGAAATCGCACTACGGGAAACCGAAGCAACCAATGAAATCCAGTACTGATGAAAAATGCAAACAAGAGCATTATATGACCTGAAACATTCCCATTGTTTTAATTAGTAAATTAAAAATGATTTAACTAGTGATTATTTACCCAGTTTATAATTATAAATGAGTGGGATAAATAAATTTTATAATAATTAAAAAAAATCCTATCAATTGCTTGCTGCGAATTGTAATAAAAGTGAACCGTATGAGATTAGAAACGGGGGGGGGGGGGATGCATCAAAGGAAAATTCCCTAAAGGGGCCCATCCAACTAAGAAAATGGGGGCCCATAACATTACCTGCCCCCCTCTAAATCAGATCCTGGGTACGCCCTTGGCTACACGAGGGAAATTAGCGAAGTAATTTAGAACCAATCAATTTCAGTCAAGTGACGAGGCCCACACCTGAGCTGTTGTTGTGTTATCGTTTCCGGCTGCCTATTTCAAGCCTCCTTGTAGGATTTTTAACACAGCCAATAACGCCTCGTAATCTAGAACCCTGGTCAAGTGACGATGTCGACACCTGAGCGGGCACCCAACGGAACTTCGAGCGACATTACCTGAGCTGTTACTCGACGCAACCTTGTAGCCACACCGTAACAGAAAAATTGTTTGGCGGAAAATAATTTGTTGATATATTTTCCCTTGCACCAGGTGTGAAACAGATTTCAAAGTTCTGTAAAGTCGTTTCCGGCTGCCTATTTCTATCTTCAGAGGTTTTGACACAGCCAAATTACGGTTCGTAAAACAAAAACTTGGTCAAAGTGGCGAGTGACGAGCTTTCAAAGTAAGGCTGTGTTTACGTATAGGTGGGATCGTGCCTCAAACTACTCAGCTACGCATGGAAGGATGGAGCACTGGGTCACTTTCCAGATGCCATAATTTTACCAAAGGTGATCCCCGAAACATTCTTAAAGGGGCGTCCATGAATCACTTGATGCGATTTTGACAATGTAAATTAATATTTTTATCAATATCAAGTAATATCAAAGTCTCACTAAAACATATTGAACTATAAATATATTACGTGTTTAAATGGGGTTTTTTCACGTCGTTGGTGGCAACAGCTCCATTTTTTTTTTTTTTTTTTGCATCTGTTGCCTGAATAATTATTCAAAAAATATGTTTATAAACCTAATATATGCTTAGGGTATTTTTTTTATGGAGATATGATAATATATATGTTGGTTGGTTGGTGCATGTCAATATGTATTCCATGGAAAATAGGAGAACAAGGGGTTATTAAATTCAATTGTTCAAGTTCATTAAACAGGGAGACATGGAGGGCTTAGGTTTAACCTTAAATAGCCGGACCAGGGGCACGGTCAGAAATTGAATAAATCATGCTTTAGAAGGGAGGTAAGAAACATTATTTTTACAATAGGGAGTCGTCAATGAGTGGAATGCTTTACCAGAATATGTTGTGTATTCAAAGAGAGTGGAAGATTTAAAGAAGAATCTCGATAACTATTGGAAACTGGTAAGGAATTAGATATATTTTGGACCAACCTTGTTGGGCCTCTGGCCTGTTGTTGGTCGACAATTTTTGTATTGGTATTTGTATGTATATTCCGGTTGTGAACCATCAGGCCACCCGGGCCCCATGATAATATAAACTGACACCCAAGACGTAAAGATGATCGAAATTGCCACATGCTGTTACGTAAACGAACATAAAATACAAATAACCCATTGTGGGCGCCATTTAAGAGGATCGTGAGCACCAGCAGTTAGTTGATAAATGGTGTTTTTGTTTGGCACGCATTGTACTGTCATTGTTACGAAGTTATTATGAAGAGGTATTTCGGAATGTTTTGTTTCTACGCTTTCTATTATTTCTTATTACCTAATATGAAATAAGGAGCTTAGTGGAAGAACGTGCTAAGTGATATTTGATATTTTTGTCTCAATGAACATTCTATCCCCTCCTTTAAAGTTATATATAACAAGTTTTCCCTATTCCATAAACTTAACTTGCTTGTTTTAACTTACCGTCAGTGCGGGTAACTTTGGCCAAAATCAGAGTTTTTTTCACAAAAGAAGAAAAATTTAACTTCAAAAACGATTTAAACACTTAAAAATCCTTATGCATTCTAAGTATTGTACATTTAGGAATAATTTTCAGGCATTTTTGTTACATTTTATAAATTAATTAAAAATTGGTATTAATTTTAAAAAATAAGACACTGTTAGGAGCCGGGCGGGTAACTTTGGCC
Source organism: Hylyphantes graminicola (assembly GCA_023701765.1). Taxonomy (NCBI): domain Eukaryota; kingdom Metazoa; phylum Arthropoda; class Arachnida; order Araneae; family Linyphiidae; genus Hylyphantes; species Hylyphantes graminicola. The sequence continues at coordinate 3,144,778 of CM043115.1, read as the reverse complement.
ACCCAAGAAATACATAAGAAACATACTTTTTAACATCCTTAAAAGCTGTGTTAACGATTTAAATAGCATTATTAAAACTTTAAACCCAAAAATAACAAAGTTATAAGACATATAGTTATTTAAAATGGTATATAACTTAACATTTACATTGCAGTGCATCGTGGAATGGCATTACACGTTGAATACTAGTATTGTTTGTCGCTTAAAAGAAAGAAAAACAAACTTCTATTTTAATAAGGAATAAAGAACTTTTTTGAAGCAAGATTTAATAACAAATATATTTGTAAAAAGCAAACGATTTTATTATAAAAGGTGAAAAATAAAAAAATTTATAATTAGGAATTTGAAAATGTTTACCTTTCGACATTTGCGATTTTGAGTGGAATACGTATCTTGCATTCTATCTATCTTTTTAATGTTTTAAATCATGAGATTTAAAAAAATATATATCTAAAAAATGAGTGATCATAAAAGTAAGAATTTTTTCAAAAATAGTTAAACTTAATACACTTTTACATACATTTTTTAAAGTGCAAAGTTCCATAAAGAAATATTTACATCGATGGCCAAAGTTACCCGCATTCATCGACAAAAGCTTCCCAATTACAAATATTTAACTACAGCATAAAAAGTAGTCAACTTAGAATAAAACAAACGATGTAATATTCTTCCTCATTAATAAAAGAATCGAATAGAGTGTTTTATTTAAATATTTTCAATATTTTTTTAAGTGTTCCAGACAAAAGTTGGAAGAGATAGATTTTTGTCATTTTATGCTCGTAAGAATGAAAACAGCATTTGTAGTATTGCCAGATTTAGAATGAGATTTTTTTTTACATGAAATGAAAGGCGATATTTCCACCTTTCCAAAAATGTAAAACAATTTAAGATGAGATCATTTTATGAAGAGAAATTAAGAAACAAATCTTTTTCCGACGCGTGGCCAAAGTTACCCTCCGTGGCCAAAGTTACCCGCTTTGACGGTACTTGTTTTTTGCCGTTTGCAAGTATCGTTTTTAACGGATCTAATCTAACTTCAAACTCAAAACTTTGAAGTTAATTTTGTCATTTTCACCTTTTCTTCACTTATCACGTTCTTCTTCTAAGCTTTCGAATATAAGGTAATGAAAGTATTGCGACGGGGTCGAAAATGCGAAAAAGAAGAGCGTGTTTTGAACATTGGTCTGTTTTCTGTCAAAAACCACTACACTCCGTGCCAGTCTAAATCGGGTAAAAACAAAGAGAAAAAAGGCAGAGGGAAAAGCGCAATTGGTCCGTTACTAACGGACCAATTTACATACAAAATTATCTGAATATAATTTAACCAAAATACACTTTTCATTGTGATAAAATTGCCAAATTTTCCCAAATAATATTCAAATCTGTTGAATATGTCTTAAATTAAATTAATGTTTTAAACATGTTTTCTGGATGGATTCACAAATAATTTACGGAACTCTTTACATGCGCGGAAAGATATTTTCCATAGCATATTTCTACTTACCCAACTTAGGTTGGCAAGGAGTGTACTCAACTGCTTGGACTAATAGAGCTACGCCGATTTCAAATTTGGTACACAAGTTTCTAGTAACTGTTGGACAATACGGCTTTCGAGAAAATCGCGCATACTCAAACGGTAGGTACGATATAACTTTTCGGGTTTAGGTATTGTTGAAAAGCAGAAATTCATGCAAATAATATGTCTTGCCCCCCTTTCTTTTTCCTTAAACAAATAATGAACAATCAAATAATCACATTACGCTACATATTGTGACATCATTCCAAACTGATTTATGTAAATTAACTGAATTATGTTATGTGTCCGGAAATTAATTTTTCTTCAAACATTATTTTTTAATAAAGTTTCTCATGCCGTTGTTGACCTGGCAACATCGATTAAATTACTTGAAATTAAATTTCAATGCTAGTTCAAAAAGGAATCCGACGAGAGAAAGTAGTTAGATTTCTGTCTGATGGAAGTAGAGACAGACGGACAAAAAGTATGAAAGTTGGGTTTCTAACAACAAAAAAAAAAGAATTTTTGAACTCCGACGAATAGAACCGATTTTGGAAGGGGGTTACAGACAGACGGATATCGACAGCATGTTCAACCTAAATACTTTATTTTTTTTTTTCAAATTCTTACGAATTAAAAAAAATAGGCTAAAAATACAATTTTCTTTCGATTTAGCTTACCGAAAACTTTAACTTTTCAGTTAAGTTTATGTGTATGTCTCATATGTATTTAAGAATAACACTGTCAAACCATATTTAAAAATAGTATTAAAACCTAAATTATTTTTTCAATAAGACTTTTTATATAATTATAGTGAGTAGGTTTTTTTTATAAAGGCCCTCGCCAGATAAGACGGTGAAAAATGCCCCCATTCCAATCGGGCTAATTTTTTTTCTGAAAATACCTCATAGTATGGACAACTTCTCAGCCAAGTTTCAGCTCAAAAATGTGACGCATTTTTGAGTAAAAAATTAAAGTTTTTTTCTTTTTAAATTGATTATTCCCTGAATATATTTGATAAATCCAAAAAACTACTCATGAGTTTTTAGATATCATTGAGTAGTATTCTCAGAAAAATCCGCTCATAAATCTGATCGAGCGATCATTCTTAAAAATGCATTTTTATTTTTCAAAAAAAAATTTCATGCCAAAATCGTTTGGTCACAACTTAGGATTTTGTCTCTACATATTCCTCTATTATCAATCTATAATATATATTTTTTTCAGATTTTTAAAATCATTGGACGATAGTTTAAAAAAATAAAATATTCTTAAAACCTGACTTTTCGCACTACTTACTCGGCAGATGGCACTCCTAACAAAGGCGGGGAAATTCAATCTGGGAGAATTTCTTTCGGACTAAAGAATTTAGCATAGATTTAGAAAGTAGCAGATCTGCCTCTAGGGGGAAAGGTGAAGCCATTTGTTAACCATTATCCCATAAGGCAGTTCGCAAGCTCTTGCACATGGCATGCCATACGCCACCAGATGGCACCATGAGATAATTCGACTAATAAAAGATATATATTCAATATTAACTAATTAAAACTTTTTACAAGTTTCGCTAGCATAATTTTATAACTGCATGCGTATTGATAATTTCTGTAAGGCATGAGGTATATATTCACAAAAGAAGCAAGTTAAAAATGCAGTTTTTATTGTATGTAACTCTTCGGAAAAACCATTTTTGTGAATCAGTATCCTGTGATGCATTGCAAAAACGACGAAATGTGGATTCATCACGCATCATTGCGTTGTACGGGATTGCGCAATCGGTGGGCATGCTATTTCTAAATCTATGGATTTTAGAGCAAAAAAATCAGGCTTTAAGAATTATTTTTTTAAACTATCGTCCAATAATTTTAAAAATCTGAAAAAAAAATATATTATAGATTGATAATAGAGGAATATGTAGAGACAAAATCCTAAGTTGTGACCAAACGATTTTGGCATGAAATTTTTTTTTGAAAAATAAAATTGCATTTTTAAGAATGATCGCTCGATCAGATTTATGAGCGGATTTTTCTGAGAATACTACTCAATGATATCTAAAAACTCATGAGTAGTTTTTTGGATTTATCAAATATATTCAGGGAATAATCAATTTAAAAAGAAAAAAAACTTTAATTTTTTACTCAAAAATGCGTCATATTTTTTAGCTGAAACTTGGCTGAGAAGTTGTCCATACTATGAGGTATTTTCAGAAAAAAAATTAGCCCGATTGGAATGGGGGCATTTTTCACCGTCTTATCTGGCGAGGGCCTTTAATAAAGTAATAAACTCGAAAAAATCCTAAGGTAATCGAAAAATCCAAGATATGTTATGAATTTTGAGAACTAACTAAAGTGCAAAATATTTGATTTAAGAGCATCTTATGAGAATTTATAATTTAAATAAATGATTAATTATTTACTGCAATTGTGTAAAACAAATATGACATTTTCCTTGACTAAAAATGTTGCAATTAAAAAAAACAATTTACATAAAAGTAAACGCTGATGTCAAAGTACTTTTCGACGATTAAAAGGATTTGACAAAAAAAAAGTGAAAAGCCAACTGGATGGCAGTGAGTGAACCAGTCGTGTGTTAAGAATTCCACGATGATTAAAAGCGTACGTGTTTTGACTTTTGATCACTTTGTAATGATGCCAAAAAATGTTCATTCCCGGGTAAATTTAGATTTCCTTCCTGTAATTAAATTGTTTCTAGAACCCATTCAAAATAATACTTCTATACCGTGTACTGTTAAAAAAAATCCGTTAGAAAAGTAGGACTTCAGATACTGTATTTTTATGCTAGCTTTATAAACCAGACGTTGCACGGGTGTACCCTTAAAAAGAGTGATTTGTTTTGATTTATGTCAACTTTTATTTTATGCCAATTGATCGCCTCTCCATTAATCAGTACACCATCAGGATATTATAAGGTGGCGCAAATAAAAGTGGAGCGGCTTAGAAGTAGGTATACACTCTTAAAACAAAAGAGTGAAATCCACTCTAGTTGGAGAAGTGCATTTCCGACACCGTAAAGGCATGCATATTTACTCAGACTGAGTTAAAATCACTCGTTTGGAGTGATCCTGTCGGAGGTTTAACACACAAAGGATCCACTCCAAAAGGAGAAGTGCATTTTCCAGTCTGGAGGAGTGAAATCCACTCAGACTGAGTAAAATTAGGAGTGTTTGTTTCAAGAGTGTAAGGCGGAAATGCTGCCAAGTCAAAAGCCAATGCAAAACCAGGTTTGCCATGTGAAGTCATTAATCGCTTCAATATTAAGCCCAAACAGACGCTTGGCGAATTATTTGCCGGTACCTATGTCATCTTCGCTTGGGCACTGGTCTGATCAACTCATACTAACACACCTCGCACTATAATCTGAACTCGACAATAATCTATATGCAGCTCTAGTTTAGTAATAGCCAAACCAAATAACGAAGAAACATGTTTGCTGAGTGATTTAGTTTGGTTTGAATTATCATCGCACTAGAGCTACACGAGGGCTATTTTGCTGAGTGAAGATATTGAAGATTTGAAAAATTTATGAATTTGACTTGGCGGCTTTCTGAGGGCTTCAATTGTCTTTCTCGCCAAGCATCTTTCTGTATTCACAGCTCCATGCCGGAGCCACTTTCATTTGCGCCACCCTGTACTTCTATTCCGTGCACAGGGTTTTTCTGTATAAGACTGGTAAATATTTTTAACCTAATTTCATTCTTTACTTAATTCGAAAATATATTTTTTTTAATGGAGAGCAGTTATTGACATGTTAGCAATATCCTTTTGTCCGTCCCTTCCAAATTAGGTTCTATACACATTTGATCTTAAAAATTCCTTTTTTTTTTTGTTCGAAAAGATGTTGCCATCTGCCATCGAAGACTATCTTATCTACTTTTCGTCTGTCCATCTGTAAGTCCGAATAACATTAGCAGAATTTCAAAATAAATGGAAGTACACTCTTAAAACGAACGAGCGATTTTAACTCAGTCCGAGTTAATTTTCACTCCTTCAGTCTAGAAAATGCACTTCTCCGAAAGGAGTGGATGCTTTGTGAGTTAAACCTCCGACAGGATCACTCCAAACGAGTGATTTTAACTCAGAATGCACTTCTCCAGCTGGAGTGGATTTCACTCTTTTGTTTTAAGAGTGTAAGTTTTAACCATAGTTTTGAGTTCCATTTGTCCGTACAAGCCCTTTCCAAATCATATTATCACTGGTATAATAAAAGAAATTGTTGACATCAGAGATTAATATTTTATTTTGTGTCTCCGCCTGCCCATACGCTTTTGCAACTGATTGTCCAATGCTGGTTTGCTAGAACTTAGTTCTAACAGTCTAATGTATATTTTTTTATTTTTTTTAGAAAGGAAGGGCTTTCAGATACTATATATTTTTAACTGTCTGCCCATCCATGCAATAAGAATTTCTATGAGCATAAAAAATAACAGTTAAATAATAGGCCAGTTTCTTCCGAATTTATTGCTAGATATGTTACGATACAATTCAAATTCGATCCCCCACTTAATCAATATTCTTATTTTAGTTCGGTTAATTTTAGTAGAAGCATCATTGCAGGTATTTTCAGTTTTGCAAAATTTTCGCGTACCTTTTGGTTCAACTTCTATGTTAAAAACTCTTTTATGAATATAACAATGGTGGGTGTTTTTTTTTGTCAAGTTCGAAATATGTTAATATCATTATAGGCATTATTTAAGGCAAAGCTATTTTTTAACGCTTTATGATATCGGACTCAAAAAGATAGTAAATTCGGTCCATTACTATCTCTATGATATAACGCCTTCAAAATTGTTACTTTAATGCATTTATAATTATTTCTATTAGGTCTACGCTGTGCATACACTCTTAAAACAAAAGACTGAAATCCATTCCAGTGGGAGAAGTGCATTTTCGACACTGGAAAGGAGTGAACATTAACTCAGACTGAGTAAAAATCACTCGTTTGGAGTGATCCTGTCGGAGGTTTAACACACAAAGGATCCACTCATTTCGCGGAAGTGCATTTTCGACACCGCAGGAGCGAGAATTAACGCAGACTGAGTAAAAATCGATCGTTTGTTTTTAGAGAGTAGAGTGCCCCATATGTTAAATATATCCTTAACATTTATTCAAATAAAAATATTCTTTAAATGAGTCTTGAAACAACCATATATGTAAGAAAAGTAAATATATTTTATTTGTAAAACTATGCATTCATTATTAACAATTTCCAAATCACATTTATTCGATGTATTCTTTTCAAAATAGCAATGCGTATATATCATTTATACAATGAACAAATAAATGTCTGAAATATAAATAGAAAAATCACAACGAAATATATGCATTGGCAAGCTACTTAATTGGCTCTTAGAGATTTAAAATAGAGATAGTTTTTGTTAGAAATATAAAATACAGGCTAAGTTTTTTTTTCGAAAATTCTTGTTTTAAGAACTTCATAAATCATACGAAGACAATTTTAGAGCTTAGTGGAAGAGAAATTGCCATGTGGAAGCGACAGTTTTGAAAAGATTTTTCAAATACGAAAATTGTTGACCAACAACCAGGCCAGAAGCCCAGCAAGGTTGGTCCAAAATATTTCTAATTCTTTACTAGTTTCCAATAACTATTGAGATTCTTCTAAAATTCTTCTACTCTCTCCGAGTACACAACATAAACTGGTAAAGCATTCCACTTATTGACAATTCTATTGTAGAAAAAATGTTTTCTTACTTCATTTTCTGAATCACACTTTTTTTTTAAATTTCTGACCATATCCACTGTTTCGGCCAGTTGTGTCAATGAACATATTACTAACTTCTTTATAACGATATCAAGTTCCCAGTTTTTCATAAACTTTAAGTTCGGTATATTTTTTACAATTTGCAATTACAACAAATCTGATTTCACAAATGTTTTCAACAAATTTGAGTGCAAACGAAAAGCTTTAAAGCTCACATTCTCGTTTTCCTCTTTTTGTCACTCTTGTAGTAATAATTGGAAAAGTCATTAAAGTAAAGGAATTAGGATGAAAGGTAGGGTGAGGATGAATTGGAATTCGACGGCAGGAAAAAGGGAGGAACAGGTCAGCAGGCAATAAAATAAGGGATTCTAGACTCAAAAGTCTGGAATTTTGGCACTAAGGTACAAAGCCGTCTGGTGGATCTTTGTGTCAAAATCCCAGACTTTGCATCTAGAATTCCTTATTTTAATCTCCTGACTTCTGACCAGTCCCTCCCTTTTTCCTGCCGTCGAATTCAATTCATTCCTTTACTTTAATGACTTTCCCAATTGACCCTACACGAGTCACTTCGCACGTTCTTCCACTAAGCTCTTTAATTCTTACGAGATAAATATAACCCGTTAACGAATTCATACTTTGAATAACATGCCACTTCAATAGCAGCGAACGATATACATTTTACAACCTTCACAATGATACATAAACAAACCGGTAGATAAATAGACAGATAGGAACTCGTGGATACAGATAAAGTTACCTGACACAATCCTTCAGATTTAGGGGCAAATGAGATCGACAGCGGGTCTCTAAAGTAAAGAGCCTCAGTATTAATCCAATGGGAAAAATTATTTTCTAAACCACATTTCCGGCTGTATTAAATATTTTTACAAACGGAATTTTGAAAATGATAAATGTAGATAACTTGCAGATCTCTATAATCCCACTTATTGAAATACACTGCTCACAACAATTAGGGGAACGCTTGGTTTAAACTCTTTTAACCCCAATGTTTCCATTTGGAACCATGAGCTTGCGATTTTTTTCCGCTAAGTTGAGCTTGCACTAATTTATCGTTAGATGTTTGTTTTAATCAAATGAAAATATGAAAAAATGGTCAAATAAAATTCACTCCCAAAAAAACAATTATGAAATGAATTGACCCTCAATTCTTCCCGCTTGCATTCTCAGATGTTTAAAAATTGATATTAACTCTTTTTTGCAAATAAAATATTGAAAAAATTATTGTTATAATTTATTCTTAATTTTTGATTCCAATTTCCTCCCCTTAAATTTTAGTTTAAAAAAATAAAATTTTCCGTCTGTTTTTTACCATTTCATTCTGGATGAAAAATGAATCTATTTCACAAATTTTAGATTTTTAGAATGAAAAACAAAACGCTGAAACTGAAAGGGTTAACAAAAGTACGCAAAGTGCTCCCCTAATTGTTTTGAGCAGTGTAGCTTCGAATATTTTGTGTCAAACTATTTATTGAAAATTACCAAAAAATATTCGGACACATTTCAAAAAGTGGGATTGCTAGGACTTGTAAGTCAGAAACATCACATAGCAAACCATTTGTAAAATATCCAATGCAGCCGGACAATAAATGTGGCTTAGAAAATACTTTTTTTATCCACTTTAGATTAACACTGAGGCGCTTTAGCAGCGGTCCAGCGGGCACATTCATACTTAACACAGACTTCAAGGTGACCAGTATAATATCATCTTTTCAATTATAAAATATGTTATACATTATACTAAACTCATGCATACTGTTGCCATTAGGCAACATACAATTTAACCCCCTTTAAATGACTTTAAAATATTGTTGATTTACAGCAACTTAAGAAAAAACATTTTCTATTAATAATTAAGTAACCGGATGTTTTTTATTTCAATTTTGTTTTAAGTGGATGTATGGTGATTCCCATACCTGGTGAAAACGGAATAACATGGCAAAGCAATTCTTTTTCAAAACTTTGTATAAACTAATGCCTTAGCTCTATGATACTGACAGTCCCTCTTAAGGGCTGTTTAATAGCAGGAAAGAAATAAAAAGCCCTCCATTCGGACTAATGACTCGCGTGCCCTCTGTGTGACCTTCACCTCGTAACCGAGCGGGCAGGTATTCCACACATGCCGCTCGCAGGTCAAACCAGAGAAAATGGGCGAATCTGAATGAGACGAGAAAAGTTCCGGAAGTTTTCTCCAACCGTTCCGGTCGAGAATATTTTATCGCTGGTTTATTATCGAGTCACGCAAAGGAGAAAAAAAAAGTTCCAAATAAGTCAAAATTTACACGGTTGTGTGGCGTTTACACGCTAGCTGTTCTCAAACTGTTTCGGTCACAGAGGGGTTTTTTTTGGCGTAGGAGTTTTACACTAAGAATTAATAAGGCTTTACTTTGTAACTATAAGTTAAAAATTATCGCGATCAAATATGTATCAACAAAATTGTATTTTTAACCTCAGAGATAATTCCTATAAAACGTTAAAAAAACAACAATTGTTAATTAATTCTCTATAAGAAGTGAAAATGGGTTTTAAATACTAAATAAAATCTTTAAAAAAATATTTAGTTGGAAATGTGTTTAAACACCTATTTAAAATTACAAGCAACAATGGTAACAACAAAACCCCAAAATCAAAATGGCATTTCACTTTGTGACAGTAAGACTTTGATACCTTTTTTTCGAAGAAACTAATACATAGCTGCAAGTACTTAAAATATTTTCGTGTAACAAAACTATGAAAGCTCTGCAAGAGAAATCCTATGCCATTTTTAAAAACTATTTGTGTATTCAAATAGTTATTTTTTTTACAATATCTATTCAATTTTTATGCAACTATCATATAAATGAATATGTACAAAAAAACAACTTTGCAACTCACCCACATAAAATTTTACAAGGACAAAACTTTGATTATAATCAATCAACAATATATAAAAATATTTAATAAATAATTTTTTAGAGATCCAAACTTCCGTCAAAAAGATAAGTACAATTCCACAACAAATAAACCCTATAAACAAAATCTCACTAATTCTATTTACATGAGTATGATACAAAGTACTATACTTACAATAAACTTTTCACCTTTACCAGGATAAATTTTAATAATAGCATCTATAGTTATTGTAATGTAATGAATGAAACGTAGTTTACAGGGTACAGTATGGAGGCTACTACCTGTTCTGCCTAACGTTACATTAATATACTCGTATTGTATAGATACAAAAGGGTTAAAGTACAGGATGTCCGTAAGAGAATGTCTGAGACAGTATTACAGGAGTTTATTTTATACTAAATATAACAAACCATACATGAAATTGAAGGAAAACTAACCTAGTTTTTCTTATAAGTGCTCAATGTGAGCGACTTTTGTGAAACGACATCCAAACGAAAATGCAATTATTCCCATACTGTCTGCAGCAAGTCCGAAGTAATGGAAGCAAGTAATGAATAAACGACACTGCATCTGGGAAAACGATGTTGCGGTACAAGCGCATGCGCTTATCTGAAACTGTTGGAGCTATTCTGTTCTTTATATTCGTCACCTTCAACCACAACTGTCGAACGATTACAGTTAATACTATTATACAATTTGAAACTCTGGCGTTCTTTTACGGACACCCTGTATTATAAGGAAGATAAATATAATCAATAATAAGATAAATTAATTTTTTTTAGCATGGATTTACACAGCAAAAAGTAACATCTTTGAAGCGAAGTTTTTGATGCCCCTAAATTAATTCAAGTTATGTGACCAACCTCTCCGTGGTTTATCAATCACTATTCATATGAGGACAGTCTAACGTTGTTAATGTATGCATTCCAATGCCATACATTCCAAAAACTCACACTTTCGTTCTAATTATCTTTATAAAACTATTAGTTAACATACATAAATCTATTAGCATATAAGGTAACATTGCTTCAAATGTATTTTCAAAGCTAAGGCACGTTTTAGCACTAAGTATTTTTAGAGAAAGACATCCACTTTGATTATCCGTGCAAAAGTGCGTCTAAAAATGTGCGGGGAAATATTTATTTTATAACAAGAGGACATTTTTTTATATAAGCTCACATTTGTTTCTAGGCAGGGTTTATGCACTAATTGAGTTTTCCAAGAACGAAAATTTTTTAAAATACGGTACATTTCAGTATTATATTCTTGAAAATAAATGTCAATCGTTTTAAAAAAAAAGTAAGACATGAAACATAAATTTTCGTTTTTGAGGCAATAATAATATTTTTTAAAAAACTTTTTTACATGTGAAGTAACAAAAGAGCTATACCGCACCTCGGAATTTCTTTCTTAGCACCCTGGTAACGAGCAAATCCTTGAAGGTCCAACAAACCTTATAGTTGCGTATCGTTACACGTGGGTGTTAATGAATTTTACGCTTTTCGGCCTAATATTTCGTTTTATAAGGTGTATCATCCTTATTGATTCAGATAAAGTTCTTTGGAAAACCTTTAACCTTTTCAGTCCCAATGACAATTTGGCATTTATTTAGTTTTCTTTTGGAAGCTTTTGGTTTATTAAATCCAAAGGCCAACGAGAAAAAAATTATTTTTCCGTTTCTCTATTCTGTTTTTTTACGTCAATTTATGATACTACCATAAAACCGAAACATCGTAAATATATCGAAAAACTACAACAACAACAACATTTTTTTTCAATCTGAATTTCCATCGCTCTTTGAAGGCTTTAACGTCATATTTCCCAGCAAGCACTGCTCCCATGAAAGCGCCTGTGTCATGTGGTACAGCTCAATTGAAAAAAAAAAAGTTTAAAATGTCTCAACGTGAAAAATAAAAGTTTAATTTATGTTTAAAACAATATACTTCGGTCAGAAATAACCTAACAACTAGTTACAGGAAAAATAACTTCCTAGTATATCTTTAAAATACATACATTTGTAATTGCTTTTAAATTTTAAAGATAACAATTTTAATTTTTCTGTATTGCACATCAACAGCAACAAAAATGTAATAATCAAGGATTTTGTTTTTAAAAGCACCAAGCCTTATGATACAGCATTTTGAAAACCGTAAAATTGGCAACTGTTAATTAGTCCGTCTAACTTGTGTGTGAGATTTAACCCTTTCAGTCCCAATGACAATTTGGCATCACCATTTTAAAAAATCTTATCGTCTATGCCTTTTTTGATATCAAAAAGCACATCATTCGATTCTTCAAACTTTTTTCTATTCGAAAATATTTTTAACTAAGCCTAATATATGTCAGCCCTATTTTTTAAAATTATTGTCAGAAACATGATGATACCAAATGGCATCACTGGGACTGAAAGAGTTAACTTCTATAAAATATATAATTGAAACAACAGCAACCTATCTAAATAAGTACACAATGCAACTTGCACAAGCTCTCGAAATGTCTTACAAGTATTCAAATAGTTACAAACGTTATAACATTCACCATATTCTTTCGTAAAAACACCATACTTAATTAATATAGAATGGTTAGAAAATACAAACAAAATACTCCACATTGAGGTAAATGCAGAAACTTGGTCAATTTCAAAGCTTTTTTTTTATCTTGAAAAATTGTTAATAAATATTTTGACTTTTTGCCAACTTTTAGAATCGAGATTGAAATGTCACAATAACATGGTAAACGGTATGCCTGATACCATAAAATGAAATATTACCAACGAAATTAAAAATTTTAGCAAAAAAAAAAATGAGATACAACGGCCAACTTTAGCACCATCATTAAAACAATCGACAACATTTTCCGTAAAGGGGGCCCCAAAATGAGTGGTGCCTAGAGTCTCGGTTTTCCTAGATCAGGCCCTGGATAGACTCAGGGCTTGCTTTCCGGCAGGGGCACGCCTCCCTCATTAAGAAGACCCCCCCAAATTTTTTTCATGATCATTCATGCTCAATATAATTGCTCTAAAACTTAACTTTTTAATATGCAGTATACAAAAAAAATTAAATTCAAAAACAAAAGTTGACTATAAAGTTGCGTTTAAACTCAGAATTAGTCAATTCACAAAAAATATTTATCTTGGGGAGATTAAGCATGCTTTCCAAGCAAGTTACTTCGGCTAATTTTTTGGTAAACACTGAAATATAAAAAAAAATAACAAGATTATCTTATGGAGGTATGTTTGCGGAGCTCTTTAACTTGCTTGTGCTTAGTGCACCTAAACACATTGCTTGTGCCCCGAAAGTTGCAAGTCGGCCCCTGATCAGGCTCTGGATACACTCATGTGTGTTCAGGGCCTGATCTTCCATAAGGCAAGTTAAACCCGGGTCTAGGGCTCCCGAATTTTAGAGACCCCTCAATTTCAGTTTCTTTCATACTAAATGCTGTGGAACCTCAAAGGTTTTAATAGATTTTATAATAGTTTAAGGCCTCCCATATTTTTTTAGCCTAACTTTGACTTCGTCTCAAAATAATTGGTCTGATCAAAGTAATAAGGAAGTAGATAGAAAAAAACTTAGTACATCACCCAACTTGCCCTACATAAGGACATTCACACACAAACAATTTCGTAAGGGGCCTCCAAAATGTGTTTGTGCCTCTAGTAGCTCAGTTTTCCTTGATACACTCATTTGAAGAGTACATGGGAAGAACCGATTGATTTCTTTAGAGTCTTTCCGTGATTGTGTCTGCTTGGCGGAAATTGGCGACCGAAAATCGGTTTCTCCTTTGGTTCTTCATTTACGGTACAAACGTGTTACTTGTGTCTACTTATCCCTGGCGTGAATCAGCGTTGCCGCGAAAAATAAACAAAATGAGTAACCGGTGTTTCTTTACACCAGTTTAGGCGATTTCTCGCTATCATCCCCAAAGAGGCTATTAAGGAAAGCCTTCTACGAAATCAGTCGGTTCTTCCCGTGTACTCTTCATGTGTGCCGTTCTTAAGTCAGATCCTGTGCAGGAGACAGAGGCGGGAGGATCCTGCGCAGGCGTAGGGCAGCTTCTTGGAGATGTAGTTGAAGTTGAAGTCGGACTTGGCGGACTCCATCAGGAGGGGCCTCGTCTTGCTCGTCCCGACGATGATCTCCTCGAGGTCGCCGCCGGGGACGGTCTTCCGGAGCTCCTGGCGAGCCTTCCGCAGGATGAACGTCAGCAGGGCGACGCTCAGCACAACCTAGACAGGAGGAGGTGGAAATGAGAGTTAGAAATGGTGTTATACAGGGGGAGCACACACTCTCAGAAATAGGGTCATTCTCTGTAAATGGGACAAATTGCACTTTTGAAAACTGGAAAAAAAATATTTTTCTTATTGAATAATTCTCTTTATATGTGTTGCTCCCATTCATATTTCGTAAAAAAAAGGTTTTGATCCATTTGATGATTTTATTTTTAAAAATATACATATTTTCCATACTTGAAAATTGACGTAAAATTCTTTAGATACTGAGCATGCGCAACAGACAATATCAAGGCGCATGCAACACCGAAAACATTGCATGCCTTTTTGACCTGCCCCAAAAGTTACGCATGGTGCTTCAGTTCAAAAACGCATGATTTAAATCTATGTGGGGTTAAGTTTGGTTGAATAAAAAAGGTGCACTAAACCTATAGTAGATAGAGTACACAATATACAGGGTGGTTATATAATAACGCTCCCTATTCGGAGTGGTCTGTAGCTTGAATTAATAATCCAAATGCAAAAAACTTTGAGACACTTACTAATCAAGAAGGGGGGGGGGGAAAATGGAATCATAAAAAACAAACTCGTCTCTTGACCAGGGTTCTAAATTACGAGGCGTAATTGGATGTGTTGGCCGTAATTAGCCATAATTGGCTACTCCTCGTAATTATAACCTTGTCAAGAGACGAGTTTCTGTGTTATAATTCCATTCTTTTTCGATATAAGGAAACTCGTCTCTTGACCAGGGTTCTAAATTACGAGGCGTAATTAGCTGTGTTGGCCGTATTTGGCCATAATTGACGACGCCTCGTAATTTAGATTCTGGTCAAAAGACGAGTTTGTTTTTTTATGATTATTCTTTTTTATGATTATTCTTTAGGATTCTGTCTTTTTTATGATTCCATTCATTTCCCCCCTTCCTGAATAGCAAGTGTCTCGATTTTTGATGCATTTGGATTATTCATTCAAGCTACAGACCACTCTGAATAGGGAGCGTTATTTTATAACCACCCTGTATATCTCTATAGGAATGTGAGTTTTTTCTTTAAATGGGAAAGTTTGGTTGGGTTGGTTTGAAATACCGTCACACTACGGCCACATGAGGGCCAATTGGCGACTGGCATCGTAATTTAGAACCCTGGTCAAGTGATGAGGTCGACACCGACCATACTTGAATATTGGCGTTTTGTCAAGTATAATTTCAATGGAATAAATGTGTTAAATAAGGGTATAATATGAGTATGACGTGATTAGAGCAAGCGACTTCTGATCGAGAAGAGCGGCTGAAAAAATAATTGCAACCGCATTTTATTTTACAGTTTTCGTCATAAATTTCTTGATGATAACGTGACTGTGGGTCTAAATTACGATACCCGATATCAATAGCAATAGTGTAGCTCTAGTGTAAGGATAATTAAAACTAACCCTAACTCTTGATCACAACGTAGGAGAAGATACGAATCTCGTGAAATAGTTAAAGGCATGACTTTTTTTTTAAAATTTACGGTTGAAACGAAACAACCGATCGGTATTGAATGCGCTTGGAAAGAAAGATCCAAGTTGAAGTTATCCAATGTGGACTGACCTTTTAAGGCTGATATGTGAGTTAGTGACGTGTGAGTGAGTGACGATTCCGCAGAAAAAGTCAAATAACATCATTTTCAAAAAAATTTGTATAAGGTTTAGAGATTGTATGTTAATCTACATTCAAATGCCCACAATTTGAGACTATTAAAAAAAATTCTCGCACTTATCTATAATCAGTAAATGAGATTGAGTGAGTGACGACTCTAAAAGACTCCCATGATATTTTTAATGTTAAAAGTACTGTAAAATCGTTATCACTCAAGAATTAAAACAACTGATGGCTGATTTCGAAGCCTCAATCTTTTAGGAATAATATGCCAATTTAAATTCGACTTCTTAGTATTCAAGTAAGTTTTCAATTGAACTTTAAAGCAGTGTTGTAGGAGTGACTCGATAACCCAGGGACACATACATACTCATAAAATTACAAAAAACTGCTGATGGTAGAAAAACACCAGATACATTTTCTGAAACTACAGAAACTAATTAACCATAAATAGTTCCGCCAAAAAGGATAATATATTTAAAACAGCTATATTTAGGTAGTTAAAAGTTGTAAAAGCATGTAGGGACAGTGTGAAGGAGTGACAAATCGGGTATTTAAAAGAAATTTTATGTAAGTAAATTATAATTATTTTGATATTTTTTAGGTGGAACTAGTTAGGTTGTGGGCGAGTTTACACTAATAAATCACAACTACTTAGCCTATTTAGCCTATTTAGAAATCCGGCCCTGCTTTATACTGAGGGACGCAAATAAAAGTGGCCCGGCTTAGAAGTGGGGATTAGACAGGAAATGCTGTCAAAGACCAAAGAAAAAACTGGTTTGCCTATAAAATCAATGATTCGCCAAAGATAGTAATTTTTGACCAAAAACCCCACAAAAATCTTTCTTATCATATTTCAAAGTGGTCCTTTTCCGCAATCAAAATATTTGAGATGCTAAGAAGTTACAGGCGAACTATATCTGTCTAAATGTTTGTTGATCTGTTTGTCAACAAACAACTTTTGTCTTAATTAAACTAAACACCGATGGAAGAATAAAATTAAAATTAAGGACTACTATTACAATATTTGGAATTTTGTAAAACTTAGTCTTCAATGTGTTTATGAAGGTAGTAACATTATGACATGCATGTTTAGTTACGTTACAGGGAAATTATTGGAAATGCCTTGGAGAGAGAGGCAGCATCGCAATATGCTTAACCCTTTCAGTCCCAGTGATGCCATTTGGCATCATCACTTTCAATATTTTTTTCAAAATGTTTATGTCCCGCTATGACATCCAAACACGCATCATTCGATTCTTCATACTTTGTTCTATCAGACAAAATTTTACTTTAATCTCAATAGAAGTCGGGACTACTATTTTTTTTATTTAGAAAATAGTCAACAAGCGTTTCTCCTGATTTTTGATAAGTTCACTTCAGTTCCACATATTTAAAACACAATTTAAACTATTTCGGTTAAAATAATTACTAAATTTGTTTTGATAATATGGTCAGATACCTTAAAATATATACCTCGAAGTGTTTTTAGGTAATATATATATATATATATATATATATATATATATATATATATATATATATATATATATATTTATTTTGTTGTTTTCCACAGTTAAAGAATTTTGGCATTGTTTCAAAAACCATATAAAAAATTAAAATGGATTTTTTTTTCTTATGGAATTCGTATATTTGACCTAAAATAAGCTTATTTTGTGAATATCAGATGTTTCTGTAGTGTAGTAAATTTTTGGGACTGAAAGGGTTAAATTAACATGGTATAGTTCGTGTGACTAAGAAATACCTTCTGCGTAATGTTTGAACTTGGAAAGAGAATAAATTTAAATGCTTGGTTATTTTAATTAGACTTCACTGTTATACATTTTTTTACAGAAGCCATGGGGGTTAAATAATTATCAAATACTCAACAATATATTATACACTATGTCTAGCAATTTACACCTTGTAGCTTGTCTAAATACTGTGCAGAACAGAATGAAAACTACTGTCCAATAATTACAACAAAATCGGCGGGGTAATTTTTGGACACATATTTATTTTTTCTTCAACTTCTACAAAGGAAATAGTTCGTTTCAACAATGGTACCCGACAGATACATCAAATAGTCAGTACTAAAAAATTTACTGGTTAAGAAAATTACATCAATTTGAAAGCTAATATTCAAGCAAATTACGGTAGAGTGTTTTTCTAAAAGGTAAGCAATAATTACACTTCGAGTCTTAAAACGGAGAAATAGTTCACTATTCAAACAGAGAGTTGTTTACACAAGTGTGCCTGCAGTTTGTTTTATACTTTGGAGATTGTACCTTTTCGTCTCAGGTGCATCAAAAATATCTCCTATACACTTAAAAATAAAGTTTAAAATCGAAAAGTTACCAAAATAATTTTTACTTAAACTGTGATGGATAAGTACTGGTTCGCTAAAGAGATCATTTACACAGTTTAAACCGTTTGGTACTTAATAAAACTGGAGAAAAAGTGTTGCTTAAAACTTTGTAGAGAAACTTTACAGCATAAAACGGAGAAACTTACATAAAAGCCGAATAAAGTTACACCACAAAAACGGAGTAAACAAAAATTCTACAGCCAAATGCCTTAACCCATTAACACACCATGTATGAATGCCATTAACACCTTCATTACAGAATAATTTTAATTACATTACAGAATTCTACATTACAGATTAATTTTATGTTTTGAAAATTTGTATTTCTGAATTTGTCTTTTGCACAAATTCTCCCCACAAAGGAGTTCTAATTTTTCTTATATATTTTGTTAACTAAGAAAAACTAACTATGAAAATATATTTAGAGAAATGGTGAGTGTGCTCACGGCGCACCTTTAGCTCAAATTGGGCTAAAATTACGTCACTAACACCAGGAAACGAGTTTAACTACCCTAGCCTGACCATCGCCTAGCTCTACAAGGCCCCTTGAGCCCACGATTTTATGGGGTCCTAAAATTGGCCACAAACATATATTTTTTTTGTTTCACACTTCACAAATTGGGTTTGTTATGACAAACTCCATCAAAATGAATCATATATCGAAGTTTTTTACAACTATAAACATATTATTTTCACCAGTTATTTAATATTAGTAGATAAAGTTTTGAAATAGCGTCGCCATTTGCCATTTAGGGCATTTTAAAACTTCAAAAATATATCATTAAATAACTAGCTAACATTTTCGTTTCAAATTTGTTTCATTTCGATGTTGTGCTGATTCCCACACCCGAGGAGAAAAGGCTAACATGGTACAGCTGTGGAAATAAAAAAGCACCCACTTGAGGTTATTTCATCCGTTAGTCACCCTATAGAATCGGACCTTTTTGAGATTGTGTACAAATAACATTCTGAGTTAATTGCACGATACAAAATTTGCATAAGGGGCCGTCTTCATATTAAAAATATTACGATCTTTGAAATTTCCAATAGCAACACCCAATTTTAATAACTTAGAAATGTTAAGCACTCTTGAAAACCCTTAAATCTAAGTTTTTGTTACATTTGGATGAATATTTGACGAGTTATTCAATCGAATCACTTGTGGACCTTTTGGGGAACATCTCTAAAATGACAAGCAAGCATGCATGCAAAGCCGTCTTCATTTATCAATTACACACGTTATCTTATACACTGTCCCCTAAAGGGTAATTAAAAAGTATTTTGTGATTTACTCAGCAAATCATGAATAAAAGTTTTTAAAAATTGGGATTTCGCTTAAACTTCGTGTCTGAAATTTATTTCTTTAAAAATATTAAGGGATTTCCATTCATATTTTTTTTTAAAAAATCAATATAATAATTATTTAAAAATATAAAAATTGTTTAAAATACTTCAATATTGAATGCATTTTGTTTGGGTTATTATAATTTCTTTTCAGTAAAAAATTCGTTTCATTATCTTAATTATTTATAGATCGGGATAATTTTTCATGTGCAACTCATTTAACATTATGGGACCTAAACTTTGCACGTCTCTAACTCCTCTAATAATGCTTAAAAACTAACAAAATTTGGCATTTCGTATTAACATAGGTCAGAGATTTGAAATATGGATTCAAAAAGGGGTGTTGCTATTGGAAATTTTAAAGTTAGTTACATTTTTAATATGAAGATGGCCCCTTATGCAAATTTTGTGTCATGCAATTAACTCAGAATGTTAATTGTTCACAATGTCAAAAAGATCCGATTCTTTAGGATGAATAACGGAGGAAATAACCTCAAGTGGGTACTTTTTTATTTCCACAGCTGTACAACAATATTTCTTCCGAAGTTGTGATTCCAAGACTAATGCATTTAGCTCTATTGGACTGACAATCCTTCTTGAACTTAAGATTTAGTGAAAGACCCTCGCTTCACAAGGTTCTACACACTTAAAAAACAAACGAGCGATTTTAACTCAGTCTCAATTAATTTTCACTCTTATCGGTGTCGAAAATGCACTTCCCCTACGAGCGATTTAGGAGTTAATTATCACTCCTTTCCAGTGTCAAAAATGCACTTCTCCCAAAAGGAGTGGATTTTCAATCTTTTGTTTTAAGAGTTTAGGGACCCTAGCATCACAGGGTTCCACTCACCTGCAGTATGAGGACTCCGTACCCTACGGTGGCGGCGTTCTCGTCGACCAGCACCTCCTCCATGGACCGGACGGTGGTGCCGAGGTACACGGAGATCAGCTGCGTGGGGAACAGCCCCAGGGCGGAAGCGCCCACGTACCGCCACAGGCACACGGGGCTGATCTGGAACACACACGTTGGATAGATATACTATAATATACATGGCATATCCTGGCTTAACCCCCCTCAAAAACTTATATTTTTTACCCTCAATTAAACAAACTTAATTACCTTTTCAAATATCCTTAATATCACTTAGTACTTTGGCATCCCAATCACCCTGTCGCGACAAACAGTCGCGTTCCCACGGATAATTAGTGCATCATCCGCCTACACAATGACCTTTTAAACTCTTTCTTATAACAAATTTCTAATCTCTGATTGGTCATCGAAGAATGATCATTAATAATCGTATAGCTGTGACGCACTTTTTAATTAGACTCCAACATGTAAGGTTGTGTGTTCTCTTTGGCGAGACGGGCTACGGCTCCGGACTCCGTCCCGTTCAATACTTTAAATGATTTCTTTACAATAAACTACTCTTTGGAAGTCCAATATTCCTTCATTTTCTAGATCAACTAGTAAGAATGATACTCTCATGTGTAATAGATGTTATTCTATTACATACAGGTAGTTCACATTAACTGATGGTATAGTCCGCCTGTCACTTCTTAGCATCTCAAATATTTTGATTGTGGAAAAGTACACTTTGTAAAAAGGTTTAGATAGGTTAGGTTTGAAATATCATCGCACTAGAGCTACACGAGGGCTATTGGCGACGGGCGTCGTATTTTAGAACCACAGTCAAGTGACGAGCCGACACCTGAATAGACACCCAACGCAACCCTTAAGGGCGACATCGTACGCAGCGTTAGGACTTTGAAGAATATTTAACGTGTGCTCCAAGGGGTATTATTCGTCGGACATTTTTGGCTGCACGGGCCGTTTATAGGTCGGCAGTAACTTTGGCGATGCCCGGACCCGAACCTGGGACCTTCCGCATGCTAGGCGAATGCCTAACCGACTGGGCTTCCCGGCCTCAAAAAGGGTAAGGAATATTTTGGTTTAGGTAAAAGTTGCTATATTTGGCAATACATTGCTTTTGCACTGCAGGCGCATATTTCTTTAAGTTTAGAAATAGGTTCTAAACTGAAGAGCAGTTCGAAGTTGCATCGGATTTATTATTATGCCATAGCTATATTTTAACTTATAACGTTCCCAGAGGTGATACGGAATGTGTTCAATGATACATACTACAAATGCAAATCTTTTGACTATCAAGTCAATTTAGAAAAGAAATGCGCGTGCAATTGATAACGGATAAAATAATCTATATGTAGCTTTAGTGTAACACATTATTTCCAACCACAATAAACCCAATAATTCTCAGTGTTCGCCAAACACCATGGGATAGTCAACACTGAATCCTTAGTTTCACTACACTCTCAAAAATAACACTTTAATTTTTGACGATGCATTAATCCTCAAGCCTCATTTCGTTAATTTTGAGGATTGTTTCGTCAAACTATCACGTGACTTTTGAGTAAACGCGAATCCTCACTTATACGATCTTGATTTGACGATTCTGTATCTTGATTTTGAGGAAACTGAATCTCATTGTCGTACTCACATGCTCAAAAATGACGAAATATTTCTTTAGATTAGACGACATTCAAATCCTCATAAAAATGACGATTCAAATTTCATCACTTTGAGGGAACGAAAACTCGGAGCATTTGCCAGTAATGGAATCGTCAAAATTAAGGAAAATTTCGTCGTTTTTGAGCATTCATTTTTAAGAGTGTACCAGTTTTCAAAAAGGATTTTTCCACTGTCAAAATATTTGAGATGCTAAGAAATGACAGTCGTACTAATACGTGTTGGTTGGTTGGTGTCGTGTACATAAATGTTGTTATTGTTGTCGTGTGCCTCAGGTCATGGCCTGGAAGGCAAGCGGGTTGCAGTAGCATCCGTTGACAAAAGGCCTGGAGTACCCCAAAAAAGAATGGAGTTTCGATCCGAGAGGGCGCCATCACCTTCTCAATTTAGGCACGTCGCTGGAGGGAGAGGGACAATTTTCTTCAGACAGCCTGCACCCATGGTACTGCGCTATGACCGCCCACAGGACTTTCAGATCCACATATTTAACGAGCACGTTCTAAAGACAGCACACAAAATCCATGTCTTACCCGGGATTCGAACCCGGGCCAACTCGCTTGACACGCGAGGGTCGAAACCACCACACTGGCAGGGTGACCATGGATACATGTTGTTCAATAATAATGGACAAATAGAAGCCTACAGTTAAGTCATCCGCCCCGTTCAATTGTCCATTAAACTTGACGGTACACTCGGGGCTTTCAGTCGAGCATTTTTTAAAAAAGACCCGAGTTTTAGTAACAAAATGAATGCAATAGTTAGTGCAAACTAATTAGATACTGGTAAGATAATTAGAGCAATTATTTTACTCAATATACAAGTTTGAGAATTTTAATAATTGCCGCTGAAATCGAACCGTGTTTACGGTAACGGAACAGCTGGGTGTGAAACGAGCTCAAGTAAACATCCGCGTCCATCGAAGGAAATATCCATCAATTGTATTCGAGGAAGTATCCATCAATTGAAGAAAGCACAAATATATATTAGACAAGTAGGTGTGTAACAGAATCTGTCACTCAGCTCGCTTTCACAAAACATTTGTGTTCAACAGGAAAAATGGCGTCAAACACAGTATTAATTCTACTATACTAAACATAGTATACACTCCAGAAGTTAGCTGGTTTTATTGATTTTATCTCGCTTTCAAAGGCTTTTTCTTTGGGCTATGAAAGTGGGTGACGGACCGAAAGTTTTTTTAATATCTTCCACTTTTTACGTTACAAACGTAGTGCGGAAACTAAAATACGGAATCAAGAATGAACATAATGCGGTTTTTTAGGATCACGACTCAGCAAACTACACACAGATTTCGTACTAAGCAAGTGACTCACAGTCCATTTGGCAAATCTTATATGTTTTGTATCTTTTTCTTACAAATAGAATTCGATTTGAATTAGTTTTCAACTCCCCAGGCTCTTTTTGAATAATTTTACTTTTTAAAAGTTGCAATCTTCCAAATACAAAGTAATGGAGAGTACAGGAGAAAAATAACCTTATTGCATAGGAATATGTCTCCATCAGGCCCCTTTGGCAACAATAGCGAGTCATCGCCTAAACTAGTGTAAGGATACCGGTTTCTCACTTGGTTCTTCTCTCGCGGCAACTCTGATTCACGCAAGACATGGGTTCAACGTTTTTGTACTGGAGAGAAGAATCAAGAGAGAGAAGTCGGTTTCTTGTGGCCAATGTCCGCCAAGCAGACCAAAATACAAGAAAATGTCTAAGTAATCAAGGGGTTCTTTCCCTGGACTCTTCAAATGACATCGCCTTCATACATCGATGGTAGTTTTAGCCTCTTAAGACCAGAGCAAAATCCTACACGTATATTCTTAAAAATAATTTACACATACTTTTCATACAAATATATGCTAAAAAGTATGTTTTGCAAATAAATTTAAAAAAAAAATTATGTTTAATAGTTACTGAGAGACACGACTTAAGCGTTGAAAAATACACATTTTTGTGCTATAAATGCAAAACAAAAGACCGTATCACTTATTTGTAGTTTGCATTTCGTTTTAACATTGTTTATAATGCACAATGCTTTTAAAATCAACTACTAAAATAACTTTTTGAAAAACTTGAACAAAAAAATTTTAAAATAATTTTTTAATATCGTATTGACCCTCGTTCAACTTCATTTTTTTACCGAAATAAATGACGACCAGGTTAATTTCGAAACAAATTAATTTGTTAATTGTTTAAATTAAGTTACACAAAAAAATGAAGTTACAGCTTCCATTCGGAAATAAAGATGATAATGGTTTTCACAAAGTTGCCGTAATGGATTAAGTTAAGGATAAAACAAAATACTTAGTAAAAATGAAACAAGGACTAGAAACTGCTTTTATAATTTCACATTTCTAGGGAAAGGATTACAATAGAAAAGTGCGGGAGTTCTAAGAATAGGATTCACATTTCGGAGTTAAGTGTGAATCAGAGCGTACATTTATCAAATGCGATGACATTTCGAACTCATACACAGATATTAATCGCCATTGAAAAGGGGAGATTAGATACACTTCAGTTATTTCGATCTGTCAACGTCCAATCGTCCATGTCAGATTACGACCAGTGTTCGAAATTGGATATGGAAATTTGGGAGCAATCTGTGCTACTAGCTTTAAAAAAAAAAAAAACTAGGCGCAAATGCACATTATACGCATGATCATTTTGTTTAAGTTTTTTTTTTAAAAAAAAGTACAATTAATAATTCTTCACACTCAGGAAATCTGCATGTGACCTTAAAATCACTCAATGTTTTTAAGAAAAACCATCCAATTGAGGTATTTTTCTTAAAATCACCTAGTTGGGTGATTTTCTTAAGAATATAAAGTAGGTGAACTAACTTTAACTGGGTGATTTTAAGATCGCCGGAGTTGCGTGCTTATAGAATCACTGGAAATGCGTTTTTAAAAAAAATTACATTACAAATTTCGCAATTTTAGGATAACTAGAGTTTTTTTTTTTAATTCCAGAAACCACAACTTATTACACCGGGTGCGATTATATGATCACTTCAATGGTTTGACAAAATTAGGATCGGCAAGATTTGAAATTTTAAGATATTTATGTTTAGCGAGATTATTTGAAATCTCGAGAAGGTTAATATAAAAACTTTGGGGAACCAGTCGCGATAACTGCGACTAAATTTATTTAGTTGTTGCAAAATTGAACGATATGGTCGCATTTGGCGACTAGCAACCGTTAATTTAGAACTCCAATTATCCGAAGCAATTGGGCGGATTTTCGGGGACCTGGTGATACGACGCACCGAAGTTCGGATAATCAAAAATGCGGATTATCCGAGTTAATCGGAAAAAAGGGTATAAGGATAAAAAGGAGTGAGGACAGTTTTTGTTATTTCTTTTTTTTGCGTTAGTGGAATTTTTTTAAGTAATTTGAACAAATGCACCATTATACTTAAAAAACCAATTCAAGTAAATCTGTCAATATTTTATTTCTATGGTTTTTTTTAATACTTCCTGCTTGGGAGAATAGGCGTCGGTATCAGCGCTATAAAAAATATGTATCTAGAATCTTATTCTTGGTAAAATTACGATTGGCTTAAAAATAAATTCAAGGCATGGGGGGGGGGGGGTATTTCCTTAATTAAACGTTGCGTAATACTGTGACCTTTACTGATTTGTGAGTGTACAATATAGCAACTCATGAAGAAAAAAGATGACAATAATATTTATTCAGAAATCGTGCTTTTCTTAATCCCCCTCCTAGAAAAGGCAGATTTTTTCCACAGAGATTTGGTAAATGCGAAGTGTTCTGTCCTTATGGAATTTTTTTCACTTTGTAATTTTTTTTTATTGTTATAAAATAAAATTGGACTATAATACGTTTCTTTGGGAGGGGGAGGTTGACACTAAAAATAACGCTGTGGTTGAGCGCTTGGGCCTTTCAACAAATGTACCGTGCATCTTTAAATGTGTAAAATTATAACTGTGTGTAATGTGGGCCTTTAACTTTGTGTATGTGCTCATTTAAATGTGTGCACTGTGGGCCTTTGAACAAGTCTACTGTGTATCCGTATCCTTATATGTGTAAACAGTGGCCCTCTAATTGTGTATACTGTGGTTCTTTAACTGCGTAAATTGTGGTTCTCTAACTGTGTGTACTGTTATCCTCTAAGTGCGTGGACTGTGCTCATATCTTGAGTGTGCTGAAGACCTTAACTATGTATGCTGTGGTCCTTTAACTGTGTGCACTGTTTTTCCACCAAAAAATTTGGTTTACTAACAAATATTCCGTTTGGCAAGGTTTGGTTGGTTGGTGTCGTGTCCATGGGGAGAATTATAGATATCCATGAGTGTTTAAAACAATGCTGGCAAACTCCTTGATGCTGTCGGAGTACAGATGTCAGGGGGGTTGAACTGTCCAAGCTGGGCCAAGGATCTTAAAATGTCCGGGTAGTCGAAAATATGTTTCCATGTTTGGGGCTTATAAGTTTGTGGCATATAAGATAATTTTTTAATTTTGATTAGTTTTACTATACGGTAACTATTGGCGTGTTTTTCTCTGATTTGGCTATAAATAATTATTTTTTGGCAACCTGTCTGACTTCGACTGATGATTCGAAATCCTTGACTTCCCAACGATGTAGTATTCTGGCAACCTTACCTGACCATTATTTGCTCATTTCGGTTTTGTTTCTGCTCTGGAAAGTCGCCAGAATACGAACTTTTGGCGCGATTTCGGAAAGTTCGACAATGGTTACCGTACAGTAAATTTCTACCTTTCAATTTTTCCTCAATCGGCAAAAACTTAATGCAATACTCACTGCAAACAACGCATTCTGCAGGCCGAACGGAATCGGGGTCAGCCGTGAGATGGCGATCAACTTGAAGGCATGTGCGCTCTGCAGCGCACTCACAGTAGCCCGGAGCACATCAGGCCCCAGCAGCTTGGCGGTGATCGTCCCAATGAAGTAGTGCTTCATCAACAGGTGAGCGAACACAATCCCTGCACTGGCCGCAATGGCCGTCACCAGGGTCCCCAGTACGAGGCCATAGTGGTAGCCGCACGCAAGGTTCAGCAGCACGTAGCCCCAGGTCAAGGGGAAAGACACTGCGGTGTACAGCACCAGGAACACCACACACACTATCCACTCTTCCTGGTCGTCGAGCCAGAGCAGCCCGTACTTGACGTACTCGCGTCCTATGTACAGCACGTAGGTCAGTACTATTAATACTGCGCAAGCGGGAATGAACGAGAAGAGGAATTTTGGCGAGGACAGGCGGGACGCGGCCAGGAGGCACCTCCTCTTGTGACGGGACCTCACTGTGACTGTGGCAACACTGGGTTCCTTCATTGGATGACCATTGCCAGGCAGGGCAGGATGATCGGCCACATGCGCTGGTGTGGGAAAAGCATGTACTGGCGCTGTGACAGCCATACCAGGGCGCTGAGCGTCTGGACGTGGGATTGGAGGGTCCGCTCGAAAATGTGTATCACAGGTCGCAGGACTTTGATAGGGGAGGAGGGAAATCCGTGGGTATTCATCGGAGCGCAGTCATT
This sequence comes from Hylyphantes graminicola, assembly GCA_023701765.1. Classification (NCBI taxonomy): domain Eukaryota; kingdom Metazoa; phylum Arthropoda; class Arachnida; order Araneae; family Linyphiidae; genus Hylyphantes; species Hylyphantes graminicola. The sequence goes on along the minus strand of CM043115.1, from coordinate 3,116,963 downwards.
GAACGATCGCGGAGACGCAATTTTGGTGTGTGCTCTTGTCGAAGTGCAAGCCACATGTGAAATGAAGATGCAGAAAAGATTAATCTTTTAGCAAGTGTTGGCACTCTCTTTATCAAATCGAGGATCGGATTGCAGGTCCCAAACGTCTTAGTGCGGGAAAACTTATTGCTGAATAAACACGGAGATGTAAACATTAGAGCGCATCATAAATGCTGGAAGGAGACAAGCGTGTTTATTAGTTGTCTGCAAGGATTTGAGGAGAAAACAAATCCGAAACATCTTTCAATATTTAGAGATAATAGTAGTCATAGAGGCAATATTTACTAGTGCCGTAACTTGAACTAGTGTTAGATGTCGCTTTACTATGACTTATTTGAATAAAAAAATATTTACAAATCAAAGAGAATATCAATTTGAAAACAAGAACTAAACTTTAAAAAAATGTATCATGAGATTTTAAGCATTTTGAAAAAATTGTTTGATCTAAATTTTGGTTAAAATGAGTGAGGGCTCAGGTATTAGTTAAGACATCTAAAAAATGTTTAATTTGTGAAGAATTCTTTTTGGATTTTTCACGTTGAAAACGAATAAAATCTTAAAAATACTTTGAGAAATATTTATAGTGATAATATTGAGTGTGATATGCAGAAATGATTGCTTTATCTGAAGAGCCTCTAATGTAATAAAAATAAATATTTTGTATGCAAATTAGCAACACGGAAGACTTCAGATTTAAGAGAGCGAAAATAAAGTTTTTTTTGGTTTAAAAAAATTTATGTGTTTTTATATTTGTTAAAAGTGATTAAAATAGCAAAATTGTGAACATTTCAATTTATGTACTAAGTTTGATTTTATAATCGAATTTAGTTGTCTTGGTCTTCATGGACTAAGAATTATAACTCTAGAGAATCGGACCGAGTTCAAAAAGAGGTATCGGATTTCTTGTTTTAAAATGAATTGATTATTTAAAAAATAATTTTCTATTGCTATATATTTTATTCATAGTTATACATAATGGAAAGTAAACGGATTTCATACTGTTGCTCTCTCTATTTGAATAAAAAGTTTCTTCGAGCAACATGTCGAATTGTTTTCCTTTGTCTTTTTCATCATGTGGTCACTGGTGAGAGACACATTGATTAAAAAATGACCCTTTTAAAGCTAGAATGTCGAAAAGATATTCCTGGGGATTAATCAGCAGGCAGTTAAATTACAATTTTGTATTTTTTTTTCGTAAGAAGCGTCTACTAATCTGTTTGAAAAAACAAAACTAAAGAAAAGCATATTGAAGTTTACTGCTAGATCTTCACTTTCTGATTTACTAGTAATTATCTGAACCCCTTAAATAATAAAGCTGTTTTAGATGTGTAATAAATACTTTTTTACATGTTTAAAGTTAAACTTTTTAAGTATTTGACTGACTTATTCACCCTGAAATTAAAATTGCACCTGTCTTGCAGAGGCTTGATTGATATGCAATATGACAGATTTCTTTAGTGAGCAAAAGTTACACACAATGAAAACTTGTGACATTTTAGTAAAAATGCAGTTTCTCTGGGTTGGATCTGCGATTGCAATTATTTGTGAATTGTTTCAAGTTAAAGAAAATTATAAAGTTTTTTTTATCTTGGATGTTAAATACAATGTGCATTTCATCCGGGTTCTTTTCTAGCATGAATTCATTTTCAGACATAATTTTTTTTAAATAATTCAATTAATCTTTAAATATCAGTATTTGTGGGTGGGAAGCCCAACCGGTTAGGCATTTGCATAGCCTGGGCAAGGTTCGAGTTCAGTCATTGCCAAAATAACTATACCGACCTATAAACGGCCTGTGCAGCCAAAAATGTCCGAATAATACGCCTTGTAGAGGGAGTGCACGTTGAATATCCTTCAAAGTCAACGCTGCTTACAATGTCACCCTTAACGGTTGCATTGGGTACCTACTCAGGTGTCGGCTCGTCACTTGACTGTGGTTCTAAAATACACCTGTCGCCAATGCTCTAGTGCAGCAGTTCCCAACCTGGGGGCGATCGCCCCCAAGTGGGCGATTTGTGTTATCAAGGAGGCAAAAATATGTGAGGGGCGATGAGTATTCAAAGGGGGAAAAATTAAAATGGTGTTGTACCTTTGTTCAGTAAAACCATTCTCCAAACATAACCAAACTGCCAATTTTTACTTTCAACATTTTTAAATTTTCTAGAAACCAGTAAAAATATCTTGTTAATTATTTCACTTTTATTCTTTAAAGATATGTGTTTTATGTTTTTTCTATTTTATTTATAATTGACCGGATAAACAAGAAGGGGGCGATGGTCCAGAAAAGGTTGGGAATCACTGCTTTAGTGCTACAATAATTCAAACTAAACTTTAAATGTTAAAAATTTTCATCTCTAAATAAGTTTGTATTATCGTCGTTTGAATTGAGGTTGTTTTGAATTATCGTCACACTAAAGCTACACATGTTCTATTGTCAACATTTGGCCGTTTTTTTTTTAGATCCAATTACAATTACTATTTATGTTAATAAATCTTTGTTTAAACAATTTTTTGAGTTAAAATTTACATGAAATATTCTGAATATATTATGTTAAATTACAGAAAGTTTTATTGGAAAGTTTATTTCTATTTAATGAAGGCACTGTTTGTGTGCAAAAATGTCAACACACATTGCCAACCTAAGTTGGGTAAATAGAAATATGCTATGGAGAAGATCCTTCTGCAGATGTAAAGAGTTTCATAAATTATTTGTGAATCCATTCATAAAACATGTTTAAAACATTAATTTCGTTTAAGGTCTAACAGATTGCAATATTGTTTGAGAAAATTTGGCAATTTTATCCGAATGAAAAGTTTATTTTGGTTAAATTGTTAAGATCATTTTGTTTGTAAATATTACCTTACAAGAGTTTTCAACTAACGTACCAATCGCGCTTTCCCCCCTGCCTTTTTACTATTTGTTTTTACCCAAGATAGGTTAGCACGGAGTGTTCAATGAAAATTAGTATATTATTTTATCCTACCCCTGTATCATGCAGTGCCTTAAGAGAATTTGAATTTTCTTAATTTGTATGCATATCTAATGTAGAAACTAATTCAGTATTTTGTATTTTAGATTATTAGAGCAAACATGGTTATTCAGAAACCTAGCATTTCCCCTCAGTACTTGAGAGAGGATGAAATATGTGTGTCCATACTTGAAGTAAAAAGATTTTATTTAATTACCAAATTTTAAAATGTCAGAAAAATTTGTGTATTATTGAAATATTGTTATAAATTAAAGTCTTGTAAAGTTAGTTTCTCAAACCATAGCATAGTTGCCGTTTGTTTGGGCTTAATATTGAAACGATCAATAGCTTTAGTTAGCAAACCTGTTTTTGTATTGGTTCTACTTGGCAACATTTCTCTGTCGTATTCTTATCTCCATGTTGGGGCCACTTTTCTTTGCCTCACCCTGTGGTATTTCATTCATTTTTTTTTAAATATTGTAAATTCTTGTTTCAGGTAAAAAGCCCTTCCCATTTCATTATCAAAGAGTCTCCATCACAAGAAAACTCTGTTGCAAAGGAGTTTTTTGACGTTGAACATAACATGCAAAATTACTACCAATTGGTAGCAGAAGATTTCTTGCAGGTGCCTAGAAAGGATTATGTAAGTCTTTTTTATGTTATTTAGGTAGTCATTTTTGAATGTGATTATTGACCTTAAATTTTAAAAAATCCAGGATACTTTCCTTTTGGTAAAATACTAACAAACCCATTTTGGCATAATAAAATTATGTCATTGTGGTTTTTTTTTTTTTTGTCGTTTTATTTCACATAAGCTAAAACAAAAAATATATATTGCACAGCCGAGAGACAGAGGCCTCTACTGGCAGTTTATATCAATTTACAAATGGATAATTAAAAAAAATGACAGTTCTCGAAATCTCACTAGAATTAAATAAATATAAAATATTAATATAATAATCAAAATCATTTGAATAGAATCAATCTGGCAATGCTGGGATCTTATTATTTTATTAAAGAATTTATTAGCATCATAAGGACTCTATATCAGAAAAACATTTCACTAATTCCCTTTTTAAAATATTGAATAAAGGAGTATTTTGTCAGTCAATAGTTAAAAATTAAAATTTATATCTTTTTACTGTATCGCTGTTAAAGTTGTGTATAGTGTCTCCACTATTTTACTTTTTGATAACCCGATTGACTTTCAGGTTGTAGTTGTGAAACACAAAGAAAAGTATTATCGAGCTCAAGTACGCAGCTTATTTAATGTGTCCCATGGAGATTTCTTCAAGTATGTATTGAATGTAATCTAACAATTTTCTTTTATATATAAAGCAGGGATTAGAAAGTTACTTTTAAAAAGTTATTCTTTTACAGTTACAGCTACTGACAACCAGTTATAAAAAAAATTGGACAGCCCAGTCAGGAAAAATTAAAAAACGAATATTCACCGTTGAAAAATAAATTTTAAATAATTAAATTTTAGCCAAATGCCAAGCTTCAAAAATATCCATGAAGAGAGGTGCGAGAAATAACGGAAGAGAGTAACAAAATCTTTCAAATTTTGTTGCCACTTAAAGTAACTAAGTTACAGTTACTTTCTGAAATCTAACTGTGTTACCTGAAAAAAGTAACCTGTTATTCCAATCCTTGATATAAAGTGTACAGGGTTCTCTTCCAGCCCTTAAAAACCCTAAGTTTCATTCCTCTTCTTAGTTTAAGTCATAACTTTAACTTCAGTAGTAATAAATAAAAAAAAATTCCTTGATATTTGCTATTTCATAAAATAAATTCAGTAAACTCCTGATTATCCGCGGAATTGGTTTGGCGCGGCTTTTGCGGATAAGCGAATTCGCAGATAATCCGCAAAAGATAAAAATGCCTATAAACAAAATTTCTTCTGGATTTCATTAAAAAGTAAATTACAGTAATCGTATATAGCATGTACAAATTTACTTAATTCAAAATGTCTATTAATGTCGTTTCTTCTATGCCATACTGCAAGCACATTTGATTTGCAGAAGATCCGTTTTATAACTTTTTAATGAGTTGTAGTTCGTCTTGAATTGTCAAGACAACTTTTTTTTAGTTTCTCTCGCATTTCGCTAGTATCGAAATCACATAAAGCAATTCAATTAAAATAACGGGCAGTTTATTTTACAAGTGACGCCTTTTGATAAAAACCTGTTCACAATGTGCACCTGGCCGAACACCAGGTCTCCTACAGTCGTTGTTCTTGGAATGCATTCTTCCAAAAAGTTTTGAAACAAATTAAAATTCATTTATCGAGGTTTTTTTTCACATTTTTATATTTGAACCGAAAAATGGGAAAAAGTGACTCGTGGATAATCCGCAAAGAGGATAATCCACCTGCGGATAATCGGGAGTTTACTGTAGTTCAAATGTATTAGTACTTTTTTTAATATGTTACTACGTATTTCAAAAATCATTTTAAAGAAAAATGGGTAAATTAATAAAATCAAATCTAATAATGTTTATACAGCCCTTCATAAATTTTCCCTGGGAAAACCCAAAGAAAGACATTTAAATGTGTCAACACCATAACGCATTAAAGATTACTTTGGTATTTTGCTCATTTTTATATTGGTATTCTTGCATTTTATTTCAAATAATTGTAAAACTTTTTTTTATTGCAGAGTGTATTTACTGGATTATGGACGTGAATGCAATGTCTCCAGGGAGGAGTAAGTAAAGTTTGCATTATTAATGACAGGGCTGAGATTTTTCAGTTGTTTTACACTTTTCACTTTTTTTAAAAAAAGAATCTTTTCTTAAAAAGGGTTACCGTTACCTGTCTTAAAGATTGTTGAACCTTCAAGCCTTACAATATTGGTGTGGGCTTTGCGAACATTCTCCAAACCAGATAATCTTAAGTTCTTTTTGGAATAGGGTATTTGACTAAAAAAATTTTATTGGTTTAAAATATTCCTAGGCAAAAAATATTAGACCCGTATTTTTTCTTTTTTAAAAATACCGCCTAGAAACGGAGAAAAACGCAAATGAAATTTAATTATAAGCCACGCCCCCAAAACGATCTCCGGCAGAATTTGAGGGGTGTGACGTCACCTGGCTTGAAACGTTTTCGACATGCGGGAGAATCCGTAGCGAACACTGTTGTTGTATTTGTTAACTCCATTTTCCTTTGATTTATTATTAAAAGAGTGAGTAGAGGTGCTTTAATGGGCTTTTTTTCTTAGCACTTTGTTACTAATAGTTGGTTCGCGACTTTTTAATTTCATAATCCGCTACTTACATCTGTTAATTCCCTTAAAGAATTCGGTTGACTTTCAAGAAAAATGGCACCAGAGCGCTTGTAAACCAAGAAATAATAGCTTATAAAATAAGAGATATATACATAAAAAAACGCAATCTGAACTAATACACATCCTAAGAAAAATGTATATAAAAAATTATAGGGCCGCAGTTAAATAGTTTTTTTTAAATTCATATGAAGTGACCTAATTTTATACTTAAGGTTTTTTTTTCATGTAATTTTATTTAAACAATCTCTATTTGCCAAAATATCTAGCCTTAAAATTAAATAAACCCAATTTAAAAATGATTACTTTGTGGCACGCATATGTAATTTTTTTTTTATTATAATTATAATTTTAAACGTCGGTAACTTTTTATTATAAGTCGTTCATTTGCGGATTTGTGTTACTTTCTAATGTTATTTTTTGGTGAAATAAGTACTTTATTGCTGCATTGAACTTGATATACACATTTTGATCAAGTACGGACACGGAAAATATTTCGGCTTTTCTAATGAGTAACTATCGCTACTGTGCCGCGCAATTTGCATTGTAAATATTTGGTGATTTCGTTACTAAGGCCCTGTATTTGGGCTTAAAGTTTGAATTGACTGGACTAACGGCCTACCGCTTGAAAACATCGAAAATAAGATTATTCACAAACAACTTAAGCTGTTTTAAATTTAATTCATAATTTTTTAATAGATAATTTATTCAAGTTGAGTTTTGAGATAATTTATTCAATTGCATTTAATCCGAAGTTTTACTATATATTTACAATATATTTTAATGTAGATAGAAAAAAAGATACTTGAAGTTCAATGAAATCAAAATTAGGGGAAAACTGATGCAGCTTTCAAAAACTAAATTTTTTATAATGTTTTTCTTTTAACTAGAACGCAGAAACAACTTTTTGTAAACAAAATTGCTTAGATAAACTTCTAATTTTCTAGATTAGTACAAGAAAAAAAGTTCGGGGCGCCATCTATGGGCAAGGATAAAGATATGAAACTAGTTACCATTACAACATTAACATTAGCATTATAACGCTTTCTCTTGTCAAGTATAATATTATTTACACTTTTAGGACCTTTTCATTAAAAATATTAATAGTTTCCTTATAATCCGTTTAAAATTGGTTATTATTTTGTTGGAAGTTGTAATATTTTGGAACTTATCAGAACAGAAATCCGAAGAAGATTTAAAAAACAAATGCTCTACAATCATATTCATAAGCATTGATTATCGGCAAATTTGAGCTAGCCGTTTTTGTGAATCCTTTAATTTTATTTATTTAAATATTTTTAAGCATTAAAATCGCAATGAAAGAAATACTTATTAAAAAAACATACATTTTAGCAGGGGTGCCAGACTTCCGCCGAACGGCGGAATTCCTCTTTTTTTCCGATTTTTCAAAAAAATTCCGCTTTTTCCGATTTTTCAAAACAAATTCCGCTTTTTCCGAATTTTTCAGAAAAATCCGCTGAATCAAGATTTTCAAAAAAGTACGAAAAACTTTTAGATTTTCTAAGTTTTCAAAAAAAAAAATCGTATTAACAGGGTTTCAGCGCATATGAAAAGTCAAGGGTTTGGACATTGGGTTAATTTTGTCATACGTATTAAATTTGAGCAAAAAAAAAACGACCATAAGTCATGTATTTCAGCAAAGAAACGTCCGAAAGTAATAAAAATCGATCTATATTTATTCGCGTCTTTCGGATCGCCGGACCTTCGCGACTTTCTGATCGCTTTAGTTTCTTGTCTTTCGGATCGCCGGAGTTTCATGTCTTTTACAAAGCTGGAGTTTCGTGTCTTCCGGATCGCCAGAGTTTCGTGACTTCCGGATCCGCCGGACTTTAGCGACCTTTGGAACGCTGGAGTTCCGCGACTTACGGATCGCTCGTGTTCCGCGACTTTCGGATCGCTAAGGTTTCTTGTCTTTAGGATCACTGGAGTTTCGTGAGTTTCGGATCGTCGGACTTTCAGAACGCTGGACTTCCGCGACTTACGGATCGCTGGAGTTCCGCGACTTTCAGAACGCCGGAGTTTAGTGTCTTTCGGAACGCCGGAGTTTAGTGTCTTTCGGAACGCCGGAGTTTAGTGTCTTTCGGAACGCCGGAGTTTCGTGAATTTCGGATCACTGGAGTTTCGTGAGTTTCGGATCGTCGGAACGCTGGACTTCGGCGACTTACGGATCGCTAGAGTTCCGCGACTTTCAGAACGCCGGAGTTTCGTGAATTTTGGATCACTGGAGTTTCGCGAATTTCGGATTGCTGGAGTTTCGAGAATTTCGGATCGCCGGAGTTCCGCGACATACCATACGGAACGGCGAAGTTTATTGTTTTTCGGATCGCCGGTTTTTCGTAAATTTCGGATCGTCGGAGTTCCGCGACTTACGGAACGCCGGAGTTTATGGTTTTTCGGATCTCCAGAATTTCGTAAATTTCGGATCACTGGAATTCCGCGACTTTCTCGATTTTCGGAACGCCAAAGCTTAGTGTCTTTTGGAATATAAGGAGTTTCGTGAATTTCGGATCGCCGGATTTCCGCTACTTTCGGATCGCTGGAGTTTTGCTACTTTCGGAGTTTTTTTTTTTCAATTTTCAGATTGCCGGAGTTTTTAATGTTCTGATAGGCAAAGTTTGCGAGATTTTCAGATCGCCGCAATTATTAATATTAGAAAAAAGTCATTGATTTTAAATTCGATGAAAATTTCGGTGGTAGAGAGTAAGAGATGTATCCTAAATTTAAACTATTATTAAAAAAATAAAATTATGCCAATAGTTTTGCCAGCAGGCTTTTCTGTAATTTTGATTTAACTGGTGATTTATAAAGTGTTTTTTTTTTAATGCAAGCGCAACCCTTATTAGAAGGAGGAATGCAATTGCACTATTCGACACTTATAAGAGAACAAAGAAATTCCTGAAATAATTAATCAAAGAAAAATTAAATACATATAAAGCATTATTTCTCCAATAAGTTCACATTAAAGAAAAAAATTTTTTCACTAATAATACACAATATTTATTCAATTTCACAATAATTTATTTCTAAAATAAATTTGTGCACTTGCCCATTAAACATGAAAATTGTCTACACAAACACTATAAATTGTTTACTATGTTTGTGTTAACTTTCTTGTTGTTTCAATTTGAATTTTTTATTTTTTTATTTGAGATACTATTTATATGGTCATGAAAAACTGTTAACTTAGACACGGAAAGTCATGCATTTGGGACTGTCCGTTTTGGCAGAAACCCTAATATTGTTACACGCGTGATTTCCTCTTTTTTGATTTTGGCCACTTTCACCCCTGATTTTAGACTTAAAAGAGCGCTAAAAAGTTTCGGATGACTAAATTCGAATAGCATGAGGGGCGGTTTAATGCCAGGTGACGTCAGACCAATCAGCGTAACGTTTGCAAGCACGTGACCGAGCTTTGGAAAATCGCGATTTTAAAACTTAATTTAAATAATATTTGAGCAATTTTTTGAATAAAAACCAATGATTATGTGTTTTCTAGGTCCTATACTATGTTTATATAACTTTTTTGGGCAGTTTCCCGATTTAGTCAAATACCCTATTGTCTCTGCCATGTCCTTCTAGGTCTTCCTTTTTTTTCGTTTTCCATCAGGCGCCAAGCCCATCCTAATCTTCTCTTTGAAACTTATTTTTCAATTGTGCAGATATTTGCTTGTGTTAGTATATCCTCATTTTAACTTCTGGGATTCTTGGTCAAGTCCAAGATTTCTGATTTATGAATGTCTGATTTACTGAGTTACCATGTCCAATCACATCCTTGTCGTAAACTAAATTATATGTATGAAAACTTATTTTCAGAAGTACTAAATAAGTACAATTTTAAGAACTTGGATCTATTTTCAGCTTGTATCTAATTCATGAACAGTTCTTGGGATATCCTTTCCAAGCAGTGGAGCTGAAACTGTTGGATGTCGAGCCTATCAGCTTGATTGCAGATGAACTGTATTGCTCTCTTGATTATGGGTATGTCAGGGTTTTGATTTTTAGATTTTAATTTTATTTAACACAGGGTGTCTACCAGTCAAGAAAGTCCCCAAAAAAATCATGAAATTAGAACAAAGGTCATGAAAATTTTAAAAAATATCAAAAGACAAATTTCCCCCAGATTTTATATTGTAAGTATTTTCTTGTCCTTAATTTTTCTGGGAAAGTCCTTGAAGAGTGATAGAATTTTTTCCCCTAATAAGTGTATGTTGCAATAGCAGCTTGAATTTGCTCTGTAATGCATCAAGTATTTCATGTTTTTTTTTTAGTTTTTTCTTTACGGGTTAATCATTTAAACGGCTGTAAAAGTTTCTGAAAGAGGTCAAGAAATTAGATTCGACAAATCTGTTAGACACCCTGTGAACAGTCAGGCTACTAGCCCAATTTAAGTTAAGGTGTTTTAAATTAGTTAATTCTTATTTAATTATGTTTGTTTAACAATTAGCTTTATTTTGACTTCCTATTCATGATTGGTATAAAATTATCATTTTTCCTAATTGTACAAAATTTTATTACCAAATAATTTTAATGATAATAAATTTAATTTTAGTGTATGCTGATTGTGAAAGAAGCCTTTTTGTGTAAACCATGTACAAAGGGCACTAAAATGTATCAAGAGTAATTAAAAAATATTTTTAAATCTAGATTTGTATTCCATTAAAAAAAAATACTGAATCGCTATTTTTTTCTTTTTTTTGATCCCATAGTCGTGTTTCAACTTGGGATCCCTCTGCTATTGCATTCATTGAAGATCTGTGTAAAGGTAAGGCTAAAGTTGTTTTTTGTGTGGATAGTTTCTATATTTAAGGTAGTTTATAATTTTAACACTTTACCTACGGGCGTCGACTGACCCATAGACTAAGAACACTCTAAGTTTCAAACTCTCATTGGAGAATTTCTACATTGAAATTGACATAGAAACTAGCGTGCCCCCTTTGTGTCTAAGGGAACTAATGTAATGGTTTCTGGCTGCCTATTTGCAGTCACCTTTAGGGGATTTAACAGAGCCAATGACATCTCGTAATTTGGAACCCTTATCAAGTGACGATAGGGATCTATTTTTGACTACAACTTATTTTCGGCTTTATTTTTGAATATATACAGCTACTCATTGACTTTTATATCCCTCGTAGGCCCATCCTCAAGATATTTGACCTT